>OY970824.1:43710226-44213403 GCA_963853835.1 Calendula officinalis | reverse complement strand
AATCAATAAGTATTAAGTTAAGTTTAACTTATTACTAGATTAGTTTAACTAACTAATTAATACAAGTATTTGTACATTTACTAGTTGAGTAAATATACAATGTGTTAATTATAAATTATTCATAATGTTGTAACTCATATGCATGAAGGATGGTTAATTACATTTACACCTCATAAGTAGACTTTATGTCTACAACCATTATGTTGTCGTCTTCTACCGTATAAATAAGAGAGTCATGTACATATATCATATATCTCTCTAGTCTCTTTTGTATCTCTTATACCATATTGTAACACAAGCATGTCTAATGAGAATGTTGGATTGATTCCTTGAGTTGGGTTAATTTGGTTTACAACACGTTATCAGCACTTTGCTAAAGATCTAGTTAACTAAACACCGGTTGTTCACCTCCACTTTCCGTATGTATTCACAACTTTTCTTATCAATGTGTTAATTATCAAATTTTAAGATCCATATGACATTTGGTATAATTTATGATAAATATACATGGTTTTATAACGATTTAAAGAAACATATTTTTTATTTGAAAATTGTGTTCTAATAAAAAGATGATTCATCAAATGTTTTGTTTTTGAAATCTTTAAAATTTTAATTTTTTGATGTGAAAACTAATTGATAATTCAATTAAATAAAATAATATGGGAGGAAAATGTGTGTAATCACATGTATGGGTTGATTGACATTATAGTTTTTAATCATATGAATTAATTTTGTTTCTCCTATATTTTCACCATTGTGTTACCTACATATAATGTTCGATTATTTAGTTCAAACGATTTACATAATTAAAATCATCATATCAATAAAAAAAGGTCTTTTGCTATATTGTTAGCGATTCACAATGTATGAATGATACTATTAGTCCATGTGAACTCAAATAAAAAAACGTGGACTCATGAGCATCGTATTAAAACTACCTAAGTGGAAAATTTATGAATCATCCCCAAATAGGCTCACATATTCTAATTACAATGTCTAGGAAAGATAGGTGGTTTTTCTGACTCCTAATGGGGGTGGTTCCGATACGCACAAGCGTTGTCTACCCTCATCGTCTTTCCTGGTTGTATTTGAATAGAGCTACCGAAAAGGGTTGACTAGATAATCTTTTCCCCAAATATGGTTATATACATATGATGAATTGGTGTCTATCAATCGACCTGTTGTTCGATAAATGAGAACCATTCGCACTTGTGTTTTTCAAACCTGCTGATTCGACACACAATTTTTGCTCATAGAAACCATTAACGTATACATTTATCATTTTATATGATAACTAAATTCAATATTTCTCCTCATGATGTAGGAAAATATCGAAACAAACATTAATTTTTTGAGACCACCAATTTTGTGGCTCAAATGGAATAATAGAGCTATTGTTCATCTCATGAGTTATGTTTCATTTGGATTATGCTTTCCCATTTGGATAATGGTTATCTTTTGGACTATGGTTTGTTCACATTGAATATGTTTCTTGAGATAATTTAAAGTTGTTTTCTTCCTTATGAAATTAAACAATACGTGTGACCAACTTTAAATTATTTTTACTTTGAGGCATGTATATTGGGTATGTTGATAGTCTGGTTGATTGTGGTATTCAGATACACTTTCATAAAATATAAGGACTACTTTATCATCATTAAGCATAAAAGTAACTTCATTGACAACCATTTCGGGCCCGTTGACCCTTGGCTTTGATATAGCCCAATATATGTTGTCAAATGGTACTATTTTAACCATAAATGGAGCCTTATATTATCCAAGTTTCAGTCGTAACTTGTTGAGTTTTAAGAATATTCGAGAAAACATGTTTTCAACTCGAAACTGCTCGAGAAAATGGTATTGAATACCTTTACATTACCTCCAATAAATACGACCAAAAGCGTATATTGGAGAAGTTGAGATGTTTGTCAAATGGTTTGTACTTCACTAAGATCTAAACCATTGAAAGCAATCTAATCATTCGCGAGCCCCTATTGATGGTGGAACTTATATCTTATGGCATGACCGGCTGGGACACCCGGGTCAAAATACGATGCTTCGAACTATGAATGCATCCCATGGGCATCCTATTGAAGGAGTTAATTTCATGATTAATTCGAAAAGCCTATCCCAAACATGCTCGATTGTAAAGACACATCTGAAACCACTTTATGTATAATCTACAAAAGTGATATCCCGTTTTCTTGAGAGAATTCATGGGGATATTTGTGGATTTATCCAACCAACATGCGAACCATTTAAAAATTTCATGATATTGGTGAATGAATCAACAAGATGGTCACACGTAACTTTGTTGTCCACAATGAATGCAACATTTCCTAAACTCCTAGCCTATATCATTACGTTGATGGCTAATCAACTGTATTATCCAATAAAGTTAGTTAGACTTGATAATGTCGGTGAGTTTACATAAAAAATATTAGATGATTATTGCATATGATTGGGCCTAGATATTGAACACCCTGTTGTGTACGTTCATTCTCAAATTAATCTTGCGGAAGCGTTTATGAAAAGAACACAAATAATTGCAAGAACTTTGGTTATGCGCACCAAAATGCCCCATTTTTATATATGGTTATGCGATATTGCACACAGATGCATTGGTCCGTATGAGGCCCATGGGCACCCAATAACTTCCTGCGTACCAGCTGGTAACTGGATATGAGCACGACGTCTCATATTTACGCGTGTTTGGGTGTTTGGTCAATGTTCCAATTGAACTTCCAAAGCGTTCAAAATTTGGACCTCAGAAACGACGGGGAATATATGTTGATTATTAATCCCCATCCATCATACTCTATTTAGAGCCCTTGACAGGCGATCTCTTTAACGCTATACATGCGAATTGTGACATTGATGAGACAATCTTCCCGTCGTTAAGGGGAGATTTGCACGTTAACGTTGATAAGGAATGACGTGAAAGAACGTGGCATGTACCCAATTTGTCTCATATGGATCGACTGCGCATCGTGATAAGGATGTGCACAGACTTCTAAGTCTATAAAATGTTGCTAATTAGCTACCAGACGCATTTAATGACTTAGCAAATGTCACGAGATCAAATATACCCGCTGCAAATGTGCCTGCAAGAAAAGACGTCCCTGTGAGACGTCATGTTCCGTTTAACATGTTGCATCGGTCGAACCCACCATGCAAAGGACGCTACCATTGGTTGTCCAGTCCGCCGCTCTTCCCAATAAAAGAGGAAGACCGGTTCGGTTCCAAGGATGTTCTGCTTTAAAGAAGGAGAAATTCTGTTGTATACGTTTTGCCACACCAGATCAATAAGGATCACGAGAGTGTATTAAAGAAGCGTGTTCCTGATAAAACACCAATTTCTCATCATCCCGATAATCTCAAAATATATGTCGAGTATGCTAGCTTAGACGATATTTTGATGCAAAATGAAACTGTCATCGATGATTTGCTCATATACACAGTGGCCACTGACATTATGAGAAATGATGACATGGAACCAAGTACTATTGTTCAGTACAATGGACTGGTCAGTGGAAACACACAATCCAGGTAAAATTGGATTCCTTACCGAAAGGATGAGTGTTTCGACCTGTTGCTCCAACACCACCTAATGTTAAACCAAATGATTATAAATTGGTATTCGTAAGGAAGCGTAATGAGAATAATGAGATTGTATGATACACAACTCGCCTCGTGGCGCTAGGCTTCTCTCAAACGCCCTGGTATTGATTACGAGGAGATGTATTCTCCCGTAAGGGATGTTATAACGTTCCACTACTTCGTCAGTTTAGTAGTTTCCGAAAAACTGAATATGCAGCTTATGGATGTGGTCTCAACCTATCTCTATGGGGATCATGACACAGAGATACACATGAAAGTCCCCGATGGACTTAAGTTTCCTGAATCAAGTAGTTCTAGACCACGGAACACGTTCTTGATACGACTGAGACGATCACTTTTCGGATTAAAATAATTCAGACGGATGTGGTATAACTGTCTAAGTGAGTACTTGATCAGACTGGGATATTTGAAGATTTTAATATGCCCATGCGTGTTTATAAAGATATCCACTTCAGGATATGTTATTATCGCAATCTATGTAGATAATTTGAATCTTAGAGGATCCTCGATAGAGTTGTTTGAAACTGCTGAAATCCTGAAGAAGGAATTCGAGATGAAAGATCATGGGAAAACACGGCATTGCCTCGGCCTGCCGATCGAGGACCGTAAAGATGGGGTTTTTCCTCCATCAAGAGAATCACCCTAAAGGTGTTAAGACGCTTTAGTTGCCATGACATAAAACCTCCATCTACTCCCATGGTCATTCATTCTCTAGGCATTAATAGGGACCAATTCCATCCAAATGAGGATGATAATGAGATATTGATTCATGTGTGTTCATCTCTCGGTGCAATAAATGCAATATTGTACTTGGTCCAATATACTAGACTAGACATCTTATTTGTTGTGATATGCATGACTAGGCATAACAATGCGCCAACACGCCACCATTGAAATGGTATCAAAGACATCTTGCGTTACTTTAAAGGTAGTACGAATATGGGCTTATTATATCCCTACGCGTCATCGAGTGGATCAAGTGTGATTGATACTCGCGATAACGCGACCCTTATTGGATATGCCGATGTTGTTTACTTATCAAACCTGCATAAGGTACGTTCTCAATCTGGTTATGTCTTTACCAAATGGAATGCGGCGATATCCTAGAGGTCTTGTAAATGGACTCTAGTTGATACTTCGACAAATCACTCAGGAGTACTCGCGCTCGTTGAGGCGACTAGAGAGTGTCTATGGATTTGTGATGTAAGAGGCCATATTCAAAGTAAATGTGGTTTGGCTTATGATCCCAATTAACCAGTTGTCATATATGAAGATAACACCATTGCTATCGATTGAGCGAAACATGGTTATATCAAAGGGGATAACACTAAACACATATCGCTGAAATTGTTCTGTACTCATGAACAACAACCATTTCAAAAGATTGAAGTGAAACATATTGGATTAGATAAGAATCACGCAAACTTGTTCACCAAGTCACTGCCAAAGTATTCTTTCCAAAACATTTCAAAGCTATTTGACATATAAAAGTCTTTGAGCTACCTAAATGACATATATCATGCACCTAGTTGTGTGCGAATAATGATTGCATCCTGATGTATGCCTTGCACCCTGTTGAGTGCATATAATGATTGCATCATGACGTATGCCTTGCACCCTGTTGAGTGCATATAATGATTGCATCCTGACGTATGCTTTGCACCCTGTTGAGTGAGAATAATAATTGCATCCTGACGTATGCTTTGCACCCTATTGAGTGCATGTGAGGGGGAGCATCCTAATGAATGCTTGTGTACTCTTTTTCCTTTAGTTCAAGAGTTTTGTCCCATCTGGTTTACCTTGACAAAGTTTTTTTAATGAGACACCAATAGTACCTCATTCTCACTAAGAATTGTTGAATTCAGGGGGAGTACTCAGTTGAGTACTTATTAACCATTGTGCACTCTTTTGTCCTTTGTTAGAGTTTTTGTCCCACTGGGTTTTCTCTAAACAAGGTTTTAATGAGGCACACCATATATGGTTCATTCCATCGCTCAAGACATCCAGATCGTACTCTTTTGTCCTTAGGCTGGAGTTTTGTCCCAAAGGGTTTTCTCCGACAAGGTTTTTAATGAGGCAAATGCTTTTTGGATTTTCTGAAGAAAAATACTTATTAACCATTGTGCACTCTTTTGTCCTTCGTTAGAGTTTATGTCCCACTGGATTTTCTCTAAACAAGGTTTTAATGAGGCTCAATGTATATGGTTCCTTACCTCGCACAACACATCCAGATTGCACTCTTATGTCCTTTGAGCAGAGTTTTTGTCCCAAAGGGTTTTTCTCTGATAAGGTTTTTAACAAGGCGAATGTCTGATGAATTATCTGAAGATACTAGACGAAGAAGTACAACTATGGTTCGGCGTAAATCTAAGCAACCAAGGGGGGGTGTTGTAACTCATATGCATGAAGGATGGTTAATTACATATACACCTCATAAGTAGACTTTATGTCTACAACCATTATGTTGTCATCTTCTACCCTATAAATAAGAGAGTCATGTACATGTATCATATATCTCTCTAGTCTCTTTTGTATCTCTTGTACCATATTGTAACACAAGCATGTCTAATGAGAATGTTGGATTGATTCCTTGAGTTGAGTTAATTTGGTTTACTACACATAATATGATTTAAAGCTATTAAATCATATTGTGTTTGGATAATATTATTTTCTAAATTATATAAAGTTTATTATATAATTAATTACTAAATGTATAATATAAGTGAATACATATTTCGGTATTTATACCGAAAATATATATGGGTATTATACATAGTATTTAGTAATTAAGTACAACAATAATGAAAAGATAAACTATGAGGGTTGGAAACGTAAAATGAGAAAGTTTAATTAAGTATTAAGCTTAATTAAACTAGAAGGGCCCTAAGTGAAAGTCCTTCTATTATAAATAGAAGGCTTGGGGTTCCCTTGTTTGTGCTTGATACTCCAATGAAAAACCCTAGCCCCTCCCCCCCCCCCCCTTGGTTCGGCCGAATACACTAAGAACACCAACCTTGGTGTTCTTCGTTCTTCGTGTTCTTAGTTCGTTCTTCGTATTCTTCAAGTCTTGAAGATCAAGGATCATTGCATCAACCGGCTAGAAGGTTTCTTGTCTTGCTCATCATCAGTGGACTAATCTTAAGCAGTTAAGGTATGATTTGGAAAACCCTTTTTCCTTCCTTTCCCTTTGTTCGAAACCGAACCAAGAACCGTAGGGTTCTTTTTTGGCCATCGAATACACAAAAGCAATGTGTGTTCGAGTGTTTTGTACAAGTTTCTTTTCTTGTTAATCTAGTCTAGATTTCTGATATTGGCATATTTATACATATATTTATATGCCAATATTCCTCTTTTTGTGTATGTTTATCAATTAGAATATGATGTTATCACTCAAAACTAGTCTCCATTGTATTTTTCAGGGTATAGAAGAAAAAGTGACAAAAACGGGTCAAAACGACACAAGAAAACGAAAATCTTAGAATCTGAAGAAGATAGCGCCGCTATCTGTAGATAGCGACGCTATCTACCAACGCAATCTATCACGCTATTTTGGAGCCATACGCGAATTCGAGTCTCTGTTTGCCATCAAAAAGAAGAGATAGTGTCGCTATCTCTAAGCTAGCGACGCGAAAACAGGCGAGACTCACAATAGCGACGCGAAAATGTCTTTAGCGACGCGATTTAGCACGATCTGACACATATTTAAGCGAGATTGCAGATCTGGATTCATAACTTTTGACCTAATTCGAAGGGCAGCCGAAAAATACCATAGGAGCACTCAAAATCAAGATTTCAAGGCTTAAACATTTGTTTTTATCATCTTCATTCATTTCTAGGTTTATGTTTATGATTCTTCACGTTTGTTTGATGATTTTTAGCATGCTATGTGCTAATCATCTTATATTCGCTATGATTAGATGAAGTTTAGGTTTTAGGTTTGGATATTCTTACGATTTATGATGATTGTTTGAATAATTGTGTTTTTAACAAAGAACCTTTTTGTTAAACCTTTACTTTTGCATTATTTAATCTGTTTATTTCTTGGTTGATAAAATACTGACAAATATTGAATTGATCTACTAATTCCCCTGACTTTTCATACCATTTGACATAGTCAGCGACTCACTAGAAATAGGGGTCCGAGATTTGATACCAATAACCTAGATACAACTTAAAGTTTGATCTTTAGAGAAGAAATTCCTAGGATTAGAAGGTCTCGGAAATCTGGACCTAGTTAAGAATAACAACCAGGAGTGTGGCTTTAAACAGATTTCTTGAGAAGAAATTCCTAGAGATCATATTAGAATCATTGTAAGGTTTTGAGAGAAATCTACTCCCTTAAACTCCTAGAACATGAATTAATTCAGTACTTCAAAACCAAACCTAGACCTAGACGGATTCGACTCATAGTGAATATTCTCCTTAATATTAAAACACTTCTTTTTCGTTTTCAGTCGATTGTTTACTTTAAAAATCAATTTTAGTTTTATTAATCAGTTTGCAATTAAACATTCCCCAAATGAAAACCCTCTTTAATTATTTGTTCAGATTAGTTAATTAGTTCCATTTTATTTAATCAGCTTAATTGTTCCCTGTGGAGACGAATATACCCGAAAGTACTTACCTGAACTATATTGCTCGCGATTATGTCATACTTGCCTAATAGTGTGGTAATCTAGGAAAGGCGTATTTAGGTGATCTATTTTATAACTGGTTTTATCACATCAATTTCCAACATCCCCAATCCTTTAGGGTTTAAGGATTAAGTTTAATCTCAGTTCCGCTTTAGGGATTAAACTAGCTAGTTGGTTCAACCGGTCAGAACAAGTTCGTGTTCTAATCAGCCTATGGTTCGAACCAAGTGACTAGGTGGTTGACCCAATGGGTCGATCAGTGTTATTGAAACCCTAGACTTCTTCTGGTGGTGGTTGAGCTTCCACCATAAAGACGTCTTCATCTGCATCAATATTATCATCATCATCGTCGTCATCATTTTTATCATTAGTATCATCATCTTCATCATCATCATCATTTTTGTGGGCCTGAGCTAGGGCCAACATGGTAGGACTGAGTGGGGATTCATCCTCCCTGGGTTGATGAAAGAAGATCTTCTCATGAATTGGGGGAAGATCTTCTCTTACTCCATCAAAATCATCATACATATTATCTGGCATGGAGTTTTGGAAGATGACTAATAGAAAACTGCAAAAGGAACATTTGGAGCACGTTGTCTAGCTTGAACCAATGAGGCCAAATCATTGAAGATCAGTTTTGCATAACCAATGTGCCTATTATGGTACATGGTGTGTACCAGTTGCATTCCAAAATCATTGATTCGATCAAGTGCCCCTATTTTGTGGGTCATACACCCGATGATGGTAGAAATCATAATTCCCCACATGGTACCGAACTCGTGACTCTTGATGATTCCTGTTGGACTTTGTCTTCCAAGGAAAGGCAATACTGACATGACAGTATCTCTATCAACGAATTCGACATACTGGGTGTGGGCAGATAGTTGAAGATCTATTCGAATGATTGTAGTCGATATGAAGGCACATCTTTGACCCCTGATTACCCACCCTACAATCATACTTGGAGAATCCATTTCTGCAGTGTACGAGAATTCACATAGCATTGCATAGTAGATTGCTCTTGGAAAAACTTGAAGAGCATGAGAGATTGGGCTAGGTCTCAGATAAGTAATCATATGTCGAAATTGAGGACATACCCAACCTTGAGGAATATCAAAATTCGCAGTTAAGTTGTTCCTCGAGAACCTTGGAAGTTGATCTCTTTGGAAATCCTTTGCTGGTGCAATCAGGTCTGGAGCAATGAAGTTGTAATTTTCCATGATCTGCGATTACGATTGAAGATATTGCTTGCAAGAGATTGAAATCATTAGTAGCGGAGAGAATTTAGAGAGAAAATAGCAATAGAAATGAATGAGAAATGAATAAACGGCTATTTATAATTAAATGATAATGATGACAGTATTGGGAAGTAAACTCGAGATTTGAGAGCCTTATCCATCTCCAACGGTAACTTTTTCAGAAGGAAAGTTACCGTTGGGGAGTATAGGACTTGATACAGTTTAAGACACTCCAAACTTCCAATACTGATTTTATGTTGTAAAAAAAATTAAATTAATTTTTTTTAAAAATAATAGAAACATTTAATTTAATCTATAGGTTAATAAAACTTAAAAATTAAAAAAACATTATATACCAGACAAGCTAAAAATTATATACCAGATAAATATCTAAAAATTCTCTTAACAACTTTCATATGAGATTCTTTTTGATCAACCTGATACCGAGCACACAAACATGTAGCAAACATGATATCAGGCCTACTAGCTGTTAAGTAAAGCAAGGAGCCAATCATACCTCGGTATGTGGATCGACATACTGATTTACCAGTTTCATCCTTACTTATTTTATCCTGAGAACTCATAGGGGTGTGCATAGAAGATAATTTTTCAAATTTGTAGTTCTTCAGCATGTCATGCACATACTTACTTTGGTTTATAAAAGTGCCATCAGTCTTTTGATCAACTTGTAAACCTATAAAATAAGTAAGTTCTCCCATCATACTCATCTGATACTGAGCAGACATTATCTTTGCAAACCAATCACATTGATTTGTCAGTGGAGCCAAAGATAATATCATCCACATATATCTGAATGAGTAAGACGTCAGACCCTCTTCTTTTTGAAAATAATTTTTTATCAATTTTACCACGTTTAAATTTATTTTCAATTAAGTACTCAGACAGGGTATCATACCAAGTTCTTGGAGCCCATATAAAGCTTTATCAAGCTTGAAAACATAATTTAGAAATTTAGGATCAACAATACCTGGGGGTTGTGTAACATAAACTTGCTCTTGTAGTTTTCCATTTAGAAAGACACTCTTGACATCCATTTGATATACCTTGAAGTCTTTGAAGACTGTATATGCAAGATACAACCTAAGAGCTTTAATTCTTGCAACTGGTGCAAATGTTTCATCATAGTCAATCCCTTCCTCTTGCTTGTAACCCTGAGCAACCAGTCTTGTTTTGTTCCTGATCACAACTCCATCTTTGTCAATTTTGTTTCTGAACACCCACTTAGTGCCAATGATAGTTTTTTTCCAGTTGGGTGTGGCACTAAGTTCCATACTTTGTTTCTTTCAAACTTTGTAAGCTCTTCTTGCATAGCTTCTACCTAGTCTTCATCTAGTAAAGCTTCATCAGCTTTCCTGGGTTCCATGGTAGACAAAAAGCTTGAAAAGAAACAAAAACTGGCAGTTGCCTGGGGTTCGAAGCTCAGCTTTTTTCTTGTCTGTACTCCCTCTTCTACAGGACTAATCATATTTATATATGCATTTTCTCTGTGCTCCCTTAGATTGGTTCCTAAGGTAGCATTTGTAGAAGTGTCAACAACCTCTTGTTGGACTGATGGGTTGCCAGTGTCATACTGATTAGAGTTCTGTTCAGTATTGGACTGCACAAGCTACTGGGTTTCTTCATTTTTGCAGACTAATAGTTGGTTCTTGTTTTGGGTTGGATGTTTCACCCTCTTCATAAGTTGAATGATTCAGATCAAGGTTGAATAACTCAGTGTTGAGGTTTTCGGAGTTGGAAACCCTAGTATTTGTTACAGTCTTGCCATACTGAGTTAAATCCTGATCATCATCACTCATGTCATTTGAGACATGTGAATGGTGGGTTTTGAGCTTGTCAGCATTGGAGTTTTTTAGATTGCTGAAGAAGTATGTTCAACCTAATTTTCATCAAAGGTAACATGGATTGATTCCTCAATCACCTTTGTAGATAATACATACACTCTGAAGGCCTTTGAGTGTGGTGAGTAGCCCATGAAAGCGCCTTCTTTTGATTTGGGAGAAAATTTGTTAAGATTCTGTTTAGTACTGAGTACAATGCATTTACTCCCAAAGATGTGGATATACTCCACATTAGGAACCCCTGCCATTATATAACTCATAAGGAGTTTTGTGATGTCTCTGGACCACAGTTTCTCTATTCTCTGTAAAATTTGCATAGTTTACAGCTTCTGACCAGAAGCTCAGTGCCAGTCCAGCATGGCATAACAAAGTTCTTGCAGCTTCAATCAGTGTTCTATTCTTCCCTTCTACAACACCATTTTGTTGTGGTGTGTAGGCTGTAGAGAAATTTTGTATGATTCCTTTGTCTTCACATAAATTTGCTAATACTGAGTTGTTGAATTCAGTACCATGATCACTTCTAAGTTTATTGACCTTGGTACCCTTCTGAAGCTCTTCTCTCTTGATGAAAGCAATGATTTCTGTGGTTGCATCTGATTTGGCCTTCAAGAAGATGACCCGAGTGTATCTTGAGTATTCATCAACTAAGACCGGTGTATAGATCATTTTTCCCAGAGATGGTGTACTGATGGGACCAAAAAGATCCATATATAGTAAGAGGTTCATTTATGGAGTGATTGACTTTGGACTTAAATGAACTCTTCTTCTGCTGGACCATTTCACATGTTGAGCATAACTTATATTTTAAATAAGTAATTGTGGGCAGCCCTCTCACCAACTTCTTAATACTGAGCTCATTGATGTTTCTAAAGTTGATATTAGAAAGCTTATTATGCCACATCCAGTTCAGTTCTGGATTGACTTGGGAAAGCAGGCACACACGAATAATAGGATCGATTTCTGAACAAAGACATAGACATCTTTTTCTCTTCTAGCAATAAGAACAAGTTGTCCTTTTTCATTGTACATGATGCCTGAAATCTTCCTGAATCTAGCTTCCTTATCATCATCACGCATCTTACTGATACTGAGCAGATTGTGTTTTAGACCCTCTACATAGGCAACCTTTTTAAAGGCAATGTTGCCAGCTTTAATCTCTCCATAATCCCTTGTCTTCCCTATTGAATCATCTCCAAACCTGACAGAAGGATCATTCTCTGGTGTGTAATACTGAAGGTACTCCATACTGCCAGTCATGTGTCTTGAGCAGCCACAATCAAGGTACCATTTTCTATCACCCCGCACAAGACATAAAATAAGGATTAGTTGTTTTTAGGAACCTATTAAAAAATGGGACCTTTGATTGGGTTAACATTTTTATCCTTTTTAATCTGAGTTTTTGAAGGAGTCAGTATCACTCTAGAAGAACCAGTATTGGTTTTCTGTTGTGGCACTTACTGTGAATCCCTCTTTTTCTTTGGTACTAAGTACCTAGGATATGAGAGATTAGTCCTACACTCTTCTCCTTTATGTCCAGTATGATGACACCTATAATATTTTCTAGGTCTATTTCTTAACATATTTGCATATGGAAATTTTGAGAACTTTTTTCTTTTGGATGATCAGTATTGGTTAGTTTTGCAAAAATTTTACATAAATTTTTTATTTGATGACCAAGAGTTTTCAAAAGACTGTTTTTATCACTTTTTGGTATAGGTTTTACTACGTTTTTAACAGGCTTTTGAGGAGAAGAGTTCTTCTTTTTACTTGGTAAAAGTGTATATTTTTTCTTTTGTTTAGACTTAGTCCCTTTACCATTTGTAGAACCTGTTGAAGATGTTTTTGGTTTTGTATCATTTTTTAAAATAACCACTTTAACAGGTTCTTGGGATTTTTGAGGATCTGAATCAATTGATTCAGAATTTTCTGCAACTTTAGTATTAGAATTTTCTGTAGGTATAGAAGTTGTTTCAATTGATTTTAAAATATTATTTTCAGAGTATGGAATAATATTAAATAATAATTCAAATGGTGGACTGCTGAAGTGTCATACTGAGGGCAATGGGTTCAGTACTGGATTTCTCTGTTTCAGGAAATTCAATATTGAGCTTTTGAAGTTCAGTATAGCACTTGGAGCAAATAGAGGGACCAATAGGTTGAGATTGGCCTGAAAGAGATTTATCCTCATCATCTGATTCAGTATGACAACTAACTTCACAATATGTTTTTGATTTTACAAATTTTACAGGATTTAAATGAGTAAATTCTTCAAATAAATCAGAAAAAATATTTCTACTTTTAAATTGACGATCAAAACCTAGTGCAACCCTCACATTAGCAGGAAATTCTTGATTTAAACATTTATTTTGTTTGATTGAGGCATTTCCCCATGATTTGCACTGATTTTCAAATTTTTCTTTTTTAAGTTTGTGCAAATGGGCTTTATTAGCCAAATTTTGATTCATTTCCTGTATGTTTAAAGAATCTTACTCTAAGTCTTTTAATTTTGCTAATTTATGTAAGTTATCTTTATTTACCTTTTCTAGTTCTAAAATTGTTAATTTTAAAGCTTTTTCTTTCTGTACTAAAGTTTTAAGATCAACAATCATGTACTCAAAAATCCTTTCTTTTTCATCATTATAATAAGTTTGAAAGGCACTCACCTTGTACAACTGAGTTGAGTCCCAATCACTATGAACACTCATCCTCTCAGCTTCTTTCAGGTATCTCTTGAAAGTGCTCTTCAAATCATTCTCCGTAAAAGCCATAAAGGCTTTGTTCTCCACAGCTTCCTCATCATCACTCAGTTCCTCATCGATCCAAGCTTCTAAGTAAAGTGCTTGATGAGGTGCTCCATTACCTGCTGCACCCTTGCCCTTGCTCCAGTTCTTCAACTTCACATACTTATCCATATACCGTTTAGCTCGGTATACAATTTTTTCATTCTAGTTAGTTTCAGAAGACTTTGTTTGACAGTTGGCAGCAACGTGACCAGGCTTTCCACACCTGTAGCATAGATAACATCTGGGTCCAGTATTGGAAGAGCGAACACCAAGCCTCTTTTTCTCCAGCTGGTCAAACTTCATAGACATAAGAGCCATTTGAGTTTCCAGCTCTTCTGCTCAGTCACATCAAGATCATCTTCTGGCTCATCTAGTTCGATTACATTGTAAGCATGTTGCACTGAGTTAACCGGTTTGACAATCAAGGTCATGCTAGTGGAAAACTTGTCAGTCTTCTTCCAGTTCAGCAACCTAGCAGCATTGTTTTCTTCATGATTCAACATCAAGCCATACAAGGTTTGGAGCGTGTATGTCTCAATGTTGTTAGCAGCATTGACATAATTTGTCATGTCAAGAAACTGTTGAGGAAGACTGTCCAGAAACTTTTGACAGAGTTCTCCCTCTTCCTTTTCAATGCCAACATTGATACGATTATGAACAACAGTGTTGAACCGGTTCTAGAGAGAGGTGATGTCTTCATTTTGATTTGAGAAAAGATTTTCACACTTTCTTCTCATGTTGCTCTTTCTCTGTAACTTCACCTATGCAAAACCTTCATAGGTGATGATCAAGCTATCCCACATAGCTTTAGTAGTAGGTAACTGCATAATAGCAGTCAGTATTTCTTTGGTAATGGCATTACGGATTACACCTTTGGCTCTTGAGTCTAGACTTTATAGAAGACGATCAGTGTCAGTCCAGGTGTGCTTCAGCTTGGCAATGGTTCTTGTAGATGCAGGAGCATCATCAGTAGCTGCAACGGGTTCCATAGTTTGATGAATGATGGGACCATCAGTCAGTACTGTGAGCATCTCACAATGAATGGATTCAAGATACCATTTAGCCTTCAATTTCCATTAGTGGAAATCTTTGCCATCAAATATTGGCACACCTTTCCCAGACATGACTGGTGCTATGATGGAAGACATTATTGATTTTGGAGTTTGAGTAGGGTAGGTATATGGAATGGCTGACAGGGTAATAAATCTACTAAATAATAAGTAATTTAGCCTGCTCTGATACCATTTGTTAGGTCACGACAACCCTGATTTTCTTGTATAATGATATAATCATTAAACTTAAGACAGTTAAAGTGATAAACACAATATTAGAGTCAAATATATAATTCCACTAAGTGTGGCTTGTTGCGGAATAACAAGACCACTAATCAATTACAAGATGTATAAAATGAAAGCGTAAATTTGTAAGTACTCCTTTGCCAAGTGATCTCTATTTATAGTGTTATATATATCTTATAAAAGAGGCAAAGAATGGTACAAGGACTAATATAAGGAAAGTGGCCGATATCAAAGGGATTTGATCTAGTCGAGTAAATAAGGAAATGTTTACTCAGTCCTTCTACTCAGTATTGAGTTTCAATACTGAGTCCTAATACTGAGTGACCAATACTGCCTATTCAGTATTGACCCGAGACTTAGCTAAGTTATTTACAAAGTATTCTAAGCTACTCTCGATTGTCTTGTTATCCTAAGATCCTAAGGGGCAAAGCTTTTGCCTTTACAACACCTGTGGGTTAGCATAGACTAAATTAGATTATTATTGCATCTAGGTGCTAAGCGTCTTTTCCAGGTGAGTCCACAACCTCTTTTTACTCTTTTTACTGTTTTATAAACTTTGGGGTGAAAAACATAATTATGCTTGGTGTGCGTTTTTATTATATATAGTTTTAAAATGGATGAACGAGGCGTCAATTTACTCACACTTCCGAGTTTTAATAGTATTATCAATCTAGCTTTCACACACACGAGAGCAGTGAACTCACCATATATCATAGGCTTTATGGTAGTAGATAATTTATATTCGAACCCTAGGGAAAGCGAGAGTTGGCTTACTTATGTCACATAAACAAGTAAAGTAAAGTTTAAAATACTTTTGATTTTTTTGGAAAAAGGTTTTAATAAAAGTATAGGTAAAATGAAATAACAATAATAATAGAACATTTACTTAGGTAGAATCCACTTATATAGTTTATTATGTAAATACTAAGTTTTATTATATATGGTTTTATATTTTTGAAAATGTTTACATAGTTTACTTATACACCCACCAAGCTATCGTATAAGGTCCACTATTCCACATAAAAGCCTTTGTTCTTCTGTTGCCAATACGGATCGTTGGATCAATAATGAATAAACATTACATAACCTCGTAGTGGCGGTACTTCAACCCAACCCCCCAAGATGGTAAATGGGCATAGGTCACATACTAGTGTATCAATCCTACCCCCCAAGATGGTCTATGGGCAAAGGTTGTCTTGTTTTGCCGACACACTAGCATATCCACAATAATACAAGTACTATTGATATGGTCTCCATATGACGTAACTAAACCATGTAACTTTGTTATCATGCGAACAAGAGCCATAACATAAATATAACCACATATATAATAAAGTTATAATATCTACATATAATACTGTATAAGCTTCATCTAACTAAGTGAACAAGTAATTAGCCTAAGTACATCATAACACATAAAGCGAGCATAATCATAACCATAATTAAAAGATTAAGGAAAGAAAATACCAAAGAAGATGATATGACCAAAGAAGAAAACTTGTATTCCAAATGCCTTCAATGTTGTACAAAGAGCCAACTTACAAGAACTACTAAATCAGAGAATTACAAGAACAATTGAGAGAGTAATTGAGAGAGAATTGTTGTTGTGGTGTGTCAAATGAGTGAGATTCGGGTCTCTATTTATAGTCCAAAATTTGCTCTGCTACGCGTCGCGTTTGTGAGAACACGTCGTGTTCTCCTACTCCATTAATTATATCGTGGAGAAGATGGCAGGTCGCGAATAACGGACATAAATGCATCGCTTTCTCTTTCTGTCACACCCCGCCAAAAAATGATTTTATAGTAATAAATGTTTGCGGAAGAACGAGATGTAACATTCATGAGTAACACAACTATGATTATTATAAACAATAAATGTTCAAAAGTTTCAATAAATAATTGATTTAAAGTATGTCACAAAATTTAATGTAACTGAAACGATTGAAAATAAAAGTTAACGTTTGGAAATGAAAAGACATTCGTGGCATCTCGACAATATGCATGCTTGTGATCCAAATGCAACCTATGACTCATGCTTCAATGAATTCCCTGAAAAACATAAGTAAAATGATCAACAAAAATTGTTGAGTGAATCCACAGGTTTAAAGAATGTTTTGAGTTATCCAAAATGTTTGCGAGCCATTATGGCTAAAAATGTTGTGATGATATGATGTTTGAAAATGATTTGCACAGAGGCAATATTGAAATGATTTTTGACATGTAGAAACATGTAAATAATTTAATAAAATTGTATAAACTGATATCCTAAAAAGGATATTAAAAACCAACATGAACTGATATCCCCCAAAGGTTTGCAATGCCCTTGAGTTAAAATGCCGACCCTAAGCCCATAACCAAACTACAACTCCAAAATGATGTTACTGAATCTAAGATATGCACTCCCATGACGGTTCGGTAGACCGTTAAAACTGATCAAACAAATGTGGGAGGGTGAGTCTCAGTCGATAGTACTATCTGCATATCCAGGGTCTAGTCGCAACTAGCTAATGGTTACAGTATGTAGGCATCTACCAATGTCACTACATCTTGTCTTAGTTCGAGCATAAAGGACTGAATGTCATGTTCTGAGTAATGTATCATCACAATAAAATATGAATAGTAAAAGTGATTTTGTATGTTTTTCACCCCTGTTGTAAAATAGTATATAAAAATACAATAAAAAGTGGGGCTGTGGACTCACCTGATGCAAGCTTCCAAAAGATTCAAATAACGAAATAATGCTTCCAACCAAACGACACTAGCTTCCTATATGCATAGAAAGACAACTAAATAAGCGATATGTTGGTGACACTTGATAAATTGATATGTATTTTTATATTGTTCATTTGTATTTTGTACGTTTTGGAAATTGGCTCCCTTGATTAAAAATAAGGGTTATGTTATATTAAAGATGATTATTCAAATAAGTTTAAATAATATATATTACTAATTAATATTGAACTGATTCAGAACGTAATAAAAATATTAATTAAATATTAAATATATATTTATTTACAGTAAATAAAATACACGAAAAGGTGATCTAATTGAGAAGATACGAGCATAGAATTCGGACTAGGCTTAATGTATCGGTTGGGCCGGCCTTTAGGCCTTGGCCTGCGATCAGAAGAAAACGACGGAGGGCCGGCAGACGGCAACACCCGCTAACGTCTATCTGATCGAAGGACAGAAAAGTGTCAAAAGTTATACCTGCTCGAGTTTCTAGAGAGAGAGAGACAGCTGCCGGAGTTTGCTGTTTGTCGCCGGAGCTACGGAGGTCGCCGGTGTGTTGCAGCTGGTTCTTGCCGGATGTGGTCAGGAAGGAAAACGGAGGGGATGGGTGTGGTTGAGATGGGGCTGTTTGTTGGTGTCGCCGAAGTACCGCGACGGAAACAAAATGGAGAGGGAGAGCTGAGAGATTCGCCGGAGATCGCTTCTGCTTCTGGTTTCAATCACCGTGAGAGAGACGAGAGCTGGTTCAAAAGGGTGGGGGTTTGAACATGAACTTAAGATTTAAGGGTGGAGAAGATGGGTTTTTTTTTTTGTTTGTACCTCCTTCGATGAGCAAAAGCGGGATCGGATTTAAAAGAAGAAAAAGAGGTGAGTTTAGGAAGGTTGCAATTTCATTGGTAGCATTTTTGGAACCATATTAAACAAATTAATTCTTTACCAAAAAGAAAAAAAAAGAAAAGGAAAGCTGTGAATGGGGATCGGTTCTCATCAACATGAGAAATAAAAATTTAATTTCCATATTAATTAATTTAAATTGAGTAGCAATAAGTGTGTAAATATTGATATTGTTGCCCGTAAATATGTTTTCATCGGGGTTTTATTCAGTTTTTGATGATGATTATTTCCTGATTGGAAAATTGTTACTTTTAATATTCGCATATTAATTGTACTGTGTTGGTTACAATATGTGATTGTGCATATTGTTTCAATCCTTGATTTTTGTACCAATTGACTTGGTTGAATTAACGATTCATTATAAACTACAAATATTATATCTTTGGTTTGATTCGTAGTTATGTTGTGTCACCAACTCGCTGACCGACTGACTAATGATTTAATGAAACAAAAATGACTAATGCATCTAATAATGATGTGTACTAATGAGACATGATTTCTAGGGATTCACCAAACTTAAATGCACCCTAAATGCTATCACAAATGCTATTAGGGTTTTCGCTAGATATAAATGCGAGTAAATGTTTTTATAAATTATTTTAGGGTTCTTGGACACTATTAGGGTTACAATAAATGTCGAATTAAATACCCAAATTTTAGGGTTGTCACATACGATCACTGTTAAAAAAATTTCGTCCCGAAATTTAAAAAATATATATATATATATATTTAATTATAGGTTAACCGTCAGGAACAAGGAGTGGATGTTTTTCATTTCATTAGGTTTCTTATTGGTGATGACGGTTAATAATTTATATTCATTGGTTTGTTGTATTAATCCGTGACTTTAATAATTCCACATTCTATTATGTAATTATAAACACGTTGGCCACCCGTTTTTATAATATAATAATACAATGTTTCTTCACCATTTTCTCTTCATAACATTATTTATAATTTGATGATATGCACGTGAGGGATAGTGCGTGAAAGAAATATATATTATAATTAACAAGGAGATGTATTTAGTATTTATAGCTGTTACGGAAATTGAATCGAAAACCTAAATGTGTAAACAATAATATGGTCAGCAAAGGGAGGCACTAGTGATTTATTGTTGAATAAATGTTATTCACGAATACTAATTTGGAATTGTTAAGAGAGAAGAAAAAAAATATTTTAATCAAATCTGGTAGTCCTACTCCACCATTCTTGATATTTGTTTGGAATAGATGATGAAGTGACTCAACTCTTTAATGTGAAACGACTTTTAGCAACTTTTATTTATCACTTTTTGAAAATGATATTTAGCAATGTTATTTTGATAATACTGTATCTAAAATAATGGAAGTACCGCTACGTAAAAAAAAATTATTTAATTTTAGTAGTTTTTTTTTCTTTCAGTAATTGATATATAACGACGATTGTCGGGTCTGCGCGATGTAGCGGGATTTAAATACACGTAATTTTATCTAATGTTATGTTATAATATTAAATTTCAAAAACTTGTATATTCTCCACAAGACATTATACAAAAAGCAAATTTATCATCCACAACAAATCAATCGAATACTTTTGCCATTTATTTCTTTAAAGCTCTTATTCGCCGTAAAATGAATGCAATGCAACATACTTGAATCATTTTATTAAAAACTCAATTTAATAAATTGCTCAAAAATGACTATAAATTCATTGAATATATAATAGAAAATATATGATCTAACTTATGTGACAAAACAATTGTAGTTTTGTAAATTACTAGAAAAATGAAATTATAGAATAAATATATTCTAGTTTTATGTTAAATAAAATTTAGAATTAAAAAGATAATTTAATTGTCTCGAGAGGAGAGGTGAAAACACAAACAAAAAAAAAAAAATGTGAAAATATAAACAATTTTGATGGTAACTTGATTTGAACGGTGGTCAAAAGAAAGCGATGCTTTAAAGGCAACTTAGTATAGCCACTTGGGCATTCAAAATTTTGGATAACTATTTCACTATATATAATGATTTTATTTATTTGTTTTCTCATTTTTTTTTTTGTTTTTTTTTTTTTTTTTTGAACAATATCGATTGAATGATAAATGTATATAAAGAGAAATGTATGTAGTGCATGTGTAATAGTGATTTCGTGTATGAAGACGCCAAATGTTGTGTCATTATACCCTTTGTTTTATAGTAGATTATCCAATATATTTATTGCTCTTATACGAGTTGGAGTAAATTAAGAGAATTATCAAGAAAAAATTTGTGTTATGTGTTAATTATAATTGTTATGAACATATATGTTTATATAACTGGCTAGAAAGTGATAAGGGTGACTAATTAATCGAGTGATTATTCATGTGAGAATATAACGAGATAAAAATAGATTATTAAAATATGAGAAATTTATTATGAATTGTTCAAGTCAAGTTAAATAAGAAAAACGTGATTATGAGAAATTATTAAATTTAGTCGAGAAAGTTATTGAGCCAAATTATTGTGTTGAGTATTATATATTCTTGAGTAAGTATTACATCTAAAGTAATTACTGAAATAAGTAAAAGATATAAATAGTACGTGGATTGACCAATAAAATTGTAATTCTGAGCGAGATATATGTGCATATGATTGGAGAATTTAAAAGGATAATTGAGAATAATTAATTCCATGTGATGAAATAATTATAAAGTTGTAAGACATTCATAAATCAAGAGTAATGGTGCAAATGAGAAGTAGCAAGTACTATATTTATATAATTAATGAGAATTTATGAAATTAGAGTAATGAAAATTTAATTATGAGTTAAATGAGTAAATTATTATAATAAAGGTAAAAGATAAAGATTTAAACTAATGGAGAACTAGTAAATCCAGCTAAGCGGATAAATTATTAAAATGAATCAAATGAGAAAATTTTATTTACGAGCAGATATTAAAATTTAATTAAGGGATCATCGGGTTAAATTACTAAAATGAATGTCATCAAATATTACGCTTAATGGAATAATTATCGGATCGCGAATGGTTACTGAAATGAGCAAATGAGAAAAAAATATTAAGTGAATTAAGAAATAAAATGTTATTAAAATGCCATGAGTTGCAAAACTGGGGAATCTTTAAAAATATAGAGTAATGAGGAAATTTTATGGCGAACGAGAAAATAACTAGAGAGTTATTTAACTTGGGTATAATTAATTGTGAGATTAATTGTGATGTTGTGTTATGTGCATTTATTGTGAGCTTAATCGAACTAATTAAATGTGTGGCGTTCGGGATTTATTAGTTACGAGTATCAGTTATCGCGAAGTTAGACTTCCAAGTTTTAATGAGCATGTGTTTTGGCAAGTGCGGGAGGCCGGCCGGAGGGCCAAGGCCGAATTATATTTAATTCATGAGCCCAAGTTCGGCTTTAGAGAAAGGACCGGTGGTTTACTTGTACTTTTGGGGAAAATGATTATTTTATTTATTTAATTTTTTTTTTTTTTAATTTCCTCTGATTTTTGGGATGTTACATATACATTTCGTAGAAATTATCGAGTGCGTGATTTTGTGTAAGTGATAAATGAAGTGCAATTAATCTATCTAATGTAAGTGTAAGCCAAGCGACCTAATTCCAAGGTATAGGCCAGATGGATGAAATGGGATGCAATTATGTATGCAATGTAACTCTATATGAAATGCAAGCATATATGAAATGAGACTTTAAATTAAATGCAACTTTATATGAATGAGAATCTTGATGCCATGAAAACGTTTTGACCCAAAATCTTTTTGTAGTTATAGATTAGACTCGCTAATTCACTATAACCAATGCTCTGATACCATTCTGTCACACCCCGCCAAAAAATGATTTTATAGTAATAAATGTTTGCGGAAGAACGAGATGTAACATTCATGAGTAACACAACTATGATTATTATAAACAATAAATGTTCAAAAGTTTCAATAAATAATTGATTTAAAGTATGTCACAAAATTTAATGTAACTGAAACGATTGAAAATAAAAGTTAACGTTTGGAAATGAAAAGACATTCGTGGCATCTCGACAATATGCATGCTTGTGATCCAAATGCAACCTATGACTCATGCTTCAATGAATTCCCTGAAAAACATAAGTAAAATGATCAACAAAAATTGTTGAGTGAATCCACAGGTTTAAAGAATGTTTTGAGTTATCCAAAATGTTTGCGAGCCATTATGGCTAAAAATGTTGTGATGATATGATGTTTGAAAATGATTTGCACAGAGGCAATATTGAAATGATTTTTGACATGTAGAAACATGTAAATAATTTAATAAAATTGTATAAACTGATATCCTAAAAAGGATATTAAAAACCAACATGAACTGATATCCCCCAAAGGTTTGCAATGCCCTTGAGTTAAAATGCCGACCCTAAGCCCATAACCAAACTACAACTCCAAAATGATGTTACTGAATCTAAGATATGCACTCCCATGACGGTTCGGTAGACCGTTAAAACTGATCAAACAAATGTGGGAGGGTGAGTCTCAGTCGATAGTACTATCTGCATATCCAGGGTCTAGTCGCAACTAGCTAATGGTTACAGTATGTAGGCATCTACCAATGTCACTACATCTTGTCTTAGTTCGAGCATAAAGGACTGAATGTCATGTTCTGAGTAATGTATCATCACAATAAAATATGAATAGTAAAAGTGATTTTGTATGTTTTTCACCCCTGTTGTAAAATAGTATATAAAAATACAATAAAAAGTGGGGCTGTGGACTCACCTGATGCAAGCTTCCAAAAGATTCAAATAACGAAATAATGCTTCCAACCAAACGACACTAGCTTCCTATATGCATAGAAAGACAACTAAATAAGCGATATGTTGGTGACACTTGATAAATTGATATGTATTTTTATATTGTTCATTTGTATTTTGTACGTTTTGGAAATTGGCTCCCTTGATTAAAAATAAGGGTTATGTTATATTAAAGATGATTATTCAAATAAGTTTAAATAATATATATTACTAATTAATATTGAACTGATTCAGAACGTAATAAAAATATTAATTAAATATTAAATATATATTTATTTACAGTAAATAAAATACACGAAAAGGTGATCTAATTGAGAAGATACGAGCATAGAATTCGGACTAGGCTTAATGTATCGGTTGGGCCGGCCTTTAGGCCTTGGCCTGCGATCAGAAGAAAACGACGGAGGGCCGGCAGACGGCAACACCCGCTAACGTCTATCTGATCGAAGGACAGAAAAGTGTCAAAAGTTATACCTGCTCGAGTTTCTAGAGAGAGAGAGACGGCTGCCGGAGTTTGCTGTTTGTCGCCGGAGCTACGGAGGTCGCCGGTGTGTTGCAGCTGGTTCTTGCCGGATGTGGTCAGGAAGGAAAACGGAGGGGATGGGTGTGGTTGAGATGGGGCTGTTTGTTGGTGTCGCCGAAGTACCGCGACGGAAACAAAATGGAGAGGGAGAGCTGAGAGATTCGCCGGAGATCGCTTCTGCTTCTGGTTTCAATCACCGTGAGAGAGACGAGAGCTGGTTCAAAAGGGTGGGGGTTTGAACATGAACTTAAGATTTAAGGGTGGAGAAGATGGGTTTTTTTTTTTGTTTGTACCTCCTTCGATGAGCAAAAGCGGGATCGGATTTAAAAGAAGAAAAAGAGGTGAGTTTAGGAAGGTTGCAATTTCATTGGTAGCATTTTTGGAACCATATTAAACAAATTAATTCTTTACCAAAAAGAAAAAAAAAGAAAAGGAAAGCTGTGAATGGGGATCGGTTCTCATCAACATGAGAAATAAAAATTTAATTTCCATATTAATTAATTTAAATTGAGTAGCAATAAGTGTGTAAATATTGATATTGTTGCCCGTAAATATGTTTTCATCGGGGTTTTATTCAGTTTTTGATGATGATTATTTCCTGATTGGAAAATTGTTACTTTTAATATTCGCATATTAATTGTACTGTGTTGGTTACAATATGTGATTGTGCATATTGTTTCAATCCTTGATTTTTGTACCAATTGACTTGGTTGAATTAACGATTCATTATAAACTACAAATATTATATCTTTGGTTTGATTCGTAGTTATGTTGTGTCACCAACTCGCTGACCGACTGACTAATGATTTAATGAAACAAAAATGACTAATGCATCTAATAATGATGTGTACTAATGAGACATGATTTCTAGGGATTCACCAAACTTAAATGCACCCTAAATGCTATCACAAATGCTATTAGGGTTTTCGCTAGATATAAATGCGAGTAAATGTTTTTATAAATTATTTTAGGGTTCTTGGACACTATTAGGGTTACAATAAATGTCGAATTAAATACCCAAATTTTAGGGTTGTCACACTTTCTTCTGTCACGTTGCGTTTTTGCTTTCATCTTGTTCTGTTGTGTAACATCCCAAAAATCAGGGGAAATTTAAAATTTTTTAATAAAATAAAAAGTAACATTTTCCCAAAAGTACAAGTACACGTAAGGTCCCACTTTTTAATAATTTTAAAACTGAATCATCTCATTGTTTAATGCGGAAAATAAAATAATTGTTTTAAAAACGTTTAGAATCCCGATCCATAAAAGTTCATCGAGTAACAGCTCATCCAATGCACTTGTTCTAGTACGGCAAAACGGGGGGGAGTGTTTGGGGTCAGCCATACGCTGAGTGAATAATATCAGAATTAACAGGTAAGTAAGTACAAACAACTAAAGCCACATAAGTGATCCCTAAAGACTCTACTCAATTCTCGATTATTAGGCCTTTATTAAATCTCATTAGGTTCGCCAATGTCGTGACGATCTCAACGCCCGCCTCTGCATTTGCGCCTCGTCACAACACCCCCTTCCAACACCCTCTCTAGGTGCCGCGCAATACCACGCTGACAGTCGTAAAGTGTACTTGGCTTACTCTGGGAAGAGTTGGTTATTTTTAATCTCAAATATAGTTAGTTAGTTTTATTACGTGTTGACTCGACAACATGTAATCATAAAAAACTAACAGCTCAAAACACATAGCACATCTCATATTCATATAAACTCATAATCCAATCTCAAGTACTCAAATCAATCACAAAATCAAAGCTCAGCTCAATCAACAGCAATTCACGGCATATAGCACATAATCATGAATCGAAAGTAAGTACAAGTTTATAGTGAGATTACCCACCTCAAATAAACATATGCTCCTAACTGATCCTTGGTACAATAGTGAGTCTCTACTCAAGTTCTAGAAGGTCCTACAATGCACAAGAGAACTCAGATTAGAATTTGACTCGAAACTATATTCAACAGAACTTGACAGCACTCAGCACTCTTATGGAAAGGGCATAACTCTTAAACCGCTCACTAGATTTGGCCCAAATTTCTACGATAGCTAAATGACTCAAAGGAATACAATTCATCAGAAGACCTCGGAAACTGAATTCAAACAGAAGCATCTAAAAAAAGACTCACAAGACAGAAAAAGCTTAACCGAAAACTCTTTTGCGACAGTTTACAAAAACAGTGATATCATTTAGAAGACAAATCCGATTGACGAGACGTCAGCGGAACCGGAAAGTGGACTCAGAAAACTAGAGACATGCGCGGGCCAAAAATCTAAAAACATGTTTTAAATGTGATAAACATGGACCCGAACATGACCAACAAAATCTACCCAAAATTCAGCATATAGTTTAAAACCCGTTTTGAATCCCGACATCAACCCGTTTATTCCCGAGACACCCGATAGTCCTGAAATTCACTTTTAACCTTAGAAACATGTTTATCAATAACTTAATCCTTTATTCAAAAACTATCTCGGTTTAGGAAACCAAGAACCCTACGGCTTCGGTCTCCGGTTTTTCGATCAATAAAACGTTTAATTAAACAATAACGGTATTTACCCAACCCCAAACCCGACACCATCAAAATTCAGTGATTATTACCCGTTACTCAGTTCATGAAAACAATTACTCATAATTTAGAAACTAGAACTTCCAAAACTCGAGAACAACAAATCAACGCATAGGCAACTAAACCAAATTGAATACTTAAACCACCAAAAACTTGACTGGGAATTAGCTCAACCACAAACCTGAGACTCAACATCAATAAAATTGCAGCCCTTAAACCTGACACGACCTGGGGCAAAATCGAATAAACAATTTGACGGCATTTTCGATAACAATCAACAACAATAATATTACTTAACAACAAACACATGTACCAACCCGAGCCCTCAATGGCTCGGGACTTCTCTGCCAAATCTGTACAATAATCACTGGTTAGCCACGGGAAAACACAGAAACGAATGAAAGGAAAAAGGAAGGATAAATCTACCGAAAACAATGCAATTATCACGAAGTCACCAAAACAATGACAACATGCTGCGGTTAGACATCACACTCGACAAGAGAATAGAGGGAAACTAGGGAAGAAACTTACTCTTACAAACGGTATTAGAAACGGACAAGGGACAAGGGAACACAGAATGTTTCTGCTCGATGTGAACGATTGGAGCTGCTCTCGATCACAGCCTTGAATTATTTACTGTCTCCAAAAAAAAGAATCATAAGTCCCGCATGTTGCCTCGTCACCTGCTTAGTGTTTCCAAAGTCCATAATTGCCCACCGACTTCAGCCTGGTCATTCCCACGTGCCCCTCCTTCCTTTATATTAAAACTCTACGTGTGCTGCTTGCTTACTCTCGAACGGAAAAACGAAGAGGGGGATCGGGATTTCTTTGCTGTTGTCGACCAAAAGGGGAAGAAAAACGGTAGAGATGGTGTTGGGGTATAGTTTCGGATGAATGGAAGTATTATGAGGGATTAGGGTTCTTTTTAGGTTTAAGTGTAAGAGAAGGTAAGGCCTCAAATCTTTAAGCACACTTGGGCCATCTACAATTAAATCTCGGGGTCTAAGGCTCCTCGATGCCATGTTGGCCCCTTCCTTGGCAACTAGTCGGACACAAACACTTATGGCCTCGGGCCTCTCTTTTGGCCGAGGTGATCATGCTAGGCGGCTTTGGCCTTGGCCTACGGCCGGCCACACCCTTTGCTCGTACCCGGCACTCAAGAATGCTACTTTAAACACGGGATTAAAACATTTAAGTTATAAACTCGTCACACATAATTATTTAAACGTTAATGATCTCATTAAACTAAATATATCTCATAATTATTTAAGCATGAAATAAATAACATTCTAATTATTTATTCGAAACGTCTCAAATTTAATTACTCAAATTTAGTACTAAATAATTGCACACAACATATAATCTCGATCAGATAAATAACACATAATTTATTTAATAAAAGCAAATAATTTAAATACAAGAAATTTTAAAGAGTTACATCTCAACTCCACTTGAAATAGACTTCGTCCCCGAAGTCATTGCTCGGAAGAAACTCAGGTTAGCAATATCGCATCTCAGGCTCGGGCTTGCCAACGGCACACATCATCAACGGGGAGTAACGAAAAGGTTAAGAATAAAATGAAATTCTTCAGGGTGACTCACTCGATCAGCGTGAACTCCGGCTTTTGCTCAACAAGTATACCGTCTCTAACGGCGCTAAATGATAAGGCTAAAAGAATAATAATTGAAATTCTCTATAAGGATCTCGGTTTAGCGATGAAAAGGAATGTCGATAAAAGCACAAAATAACCCACGATACTCTGCTGAAGCCGTATTCTTGCTCTCGTAGTCGTACACGGTTACTGCACCCAGCGGTTAACGTTGCGTTGAATCTCCGATTCAACTCCACTTGGAGGTTTTTTACGGTTCTGTTTGTGGCGACAGATGATCTCGACGCGGTACTCAGTCATCCAATCCGTGCTCACAATCACACTCGGCCCTTACATGGCGATAACAATTAGTTTTGATGGGAAAAACTTTCCCATACAGTTCCAACAAATTATTACTCATACATTTAGCAACAGATAAAATCTTATCATTGGCAATCTCTACCAATAAGTGAGATTTCAAGGTCCTCTACTCTATAGGATATTAGTTTGTTTAAAGCAAAATGAACAATTTCACGATTCACACCGCTATCAAACAATACACAACAAATACATAATTCACATAAATGTATTTTATCACACATAAACCTCAGATAGTTGGCAACTCATGCCTCTTACTCAATTTGCATATACTCAGAATGCACTCAACCCAAATATGTACAACTTGCTTTTAACTCAACGCAATCTAAATGATCCATTTAACTCAAATCTCGCTTAACGACTTCTCACAAGTCGCACAATATGCCCATTTTCTCGCTTTCTGCGATCCCTCGCGTGATCAAAATTAATTATCAGACTACTCGAATAGATGATTTCTCTTTTAAGCCGCCTTATTATTTCTCTTGTTAACTCGTATTTAATAATTCTTCGTTGACTCTTTTTAATATTGCTCGTTCAACTCATTTTAATGATACTCATCAACTCGTTTAATGATTTTATCATTTAGCTCATTAATTAAGTTCTCGCTTTGTTCTTATTTAATTTGTATCTTGATCAATTTGACTAATTGTCCACTCAATAACCTCATTTTATTTTAAGTTTTAAAAGCCTCAACTTAGGGTTTTCTCTTTACTCGATTAATTGACTCGTTAATTCTCATGTATTTAATTACATAATTATTTTCTCGTTCTCCATAAAAAATTTTCTCATTACTTTATATTTTTAGCTCCTTCTCTATTTAGAGATTCATAAACTTTTATTGTTTAATACACTTATATCTTTCTCGTTTACTCATTTCAATAACTATTCTTGATTTAATAATTACTCCATAAAGTATAATATTTGATGACATTCAATTTAATAATTTAACTCGATAATCCCCTTAGTTTCAATTTAATATTTGTTCATAAACATAATTTTATCATTTGGTTCATTCTAATAATTTATTCGTTTAACTTGATTTATTAGTTTCTTATAGCTCAGGAATTTCTCAGGCCAACGTAAATTTTCCTTAGAATTTATCATGGCAATCTTCTCATGACCGACTCATTAATAACATTCTTAGTTCTCAATTTCATAATTTCTCATTATTTATATAATTATAGTACTTGTCACTGCTCATTTGCACCATTACTCTCGATTTATGAATTTCTTTCAACTTGATAATTATACCATGACATGAATTTAATTACTCTCAATTATTCTTATAAATTATCTAATCACTTGCATATATATTACTCAACACAATAATTTGGCTCAACAATTTTCTCGACTGGATTTAATAATTTTTCAGAATAACGTTTTTCTCATTTAACTCGATTTGAATAATTCATAATAAATTCTCATATTTTAATAACCTCTTATTATCTCATCATATTTTCACAGGAATACTTTCTCGATTTAAAAGTTACCCTTATAAACTCTCTAATCAATTATATGCACATATATGCTCATAACAATTATAAATAACACATAACAAAAAAATTTCGTGGTAATTCCCTTAATTTACTCCTACTAAACTCTACTTGGAGAAAACTCATCCCCGAGTTTGGAACTGGCACTCAAAATATCATATTCTATACTCATAGAATTCGTTCCGAACACTCAATAGTTCGATTTGTTGATTCTCACTTTTGATTACATATTTTAAGGTTTCATTTGATTACATATTTTAAACTCCTATGCACAGGTGTGAGTTGGTCCCAACGTATACTCTTTACGCCCCCCCCCCCCCCCCCTCTGTCACACCCCGCCAAAAATGGTTTTTAAGTAAAAATTGTTTGCGGAAGAACGGGATGTAACTTTCATAAATAGGTTCAAAAGAAATTTAAATAATTTATTTATTTAAAATATGTCAAAAACTTAAGTATAAATGATCGTAAAAACAAAGTTGATATTTAAAAAGACATTCGTGGCATCTCGACGCTATGCATGCTCATCCAAAGTCTAAGACTTAGTGCTTCTCCTAAATTCGTGAAAAACATAATATATTGAGTGAATCCACTGGTTTGGTGTTTAAAGTTTAGAAAATCTTTGTTTTGCTACCCAATGAGTATTGTGAAAATGTTTTATGACTGATTGAAGAATAAATATTTGTATAAAAAGTTTGATAAACCAAAACGAAATGTAAGGGAATTGTAAGTAAACCACAATTCCTAAGTTTAATGTAAAATGTTTTGTAGTAAACGGTTTATCAGTAGTTCGCATTAGAAGACTGTTATTCCCAACAGTTTGCAAGGCTATTGAGGTATTATACCCATCCCCCTAAGTCCACAATCAAAACTGCAACTCCCATGTATGTGTTATAAAGTCATGGATAATACGTTCCCGAGTATCTTGGATAAACCAAGTAATGATCAAAAATGTAGGAGGCTGAGTATTGGCCAATAGTACTATTCGTATATCCAGGGTGTAGGTACTCTACTTAATGAAAGCTAGAACTTAATACAGTATAATGAAGTGTTTGTCATGCCAAAATGAAAATGAAATGATAATGATGTTGCACAGTCATATTATAAAAATAGTAAATGTAGCATGTTATGTTTTTCACCCCATAAGTTATAAAACAGTAAAAAGTAGTAAAAGGGGTTGTGGACTCACCTGATGCTTAGCTTAGATCACAATAAACCTCTACTGCAGACACCTCAAAGAATCCTAGCATCCTAAACGCACAATTGGTCTAATTAGCCTAAGCTATCATGCACATGTGACCTAGTAATATTTTGTTTGTGTTTTGTTATTGTTTGTGTTGTATGTTTGTTTATAAAAAGAGTTTTTATTTATTAAAACATTTGTGTTTACGCGACTTGTAACGATCTAGGGTTATTGGGCCTAGATTTGGGCTAACGGGCCGACACTTGGGCCAAAGCCCGCCAAAATGGGCGTAATGGGCTTGTTTGGATTAAATGGGCCAATGAAAATGGATTGGGCTTACAAATGGGCAATGGCTAATGGGCCACCGAATGGGACACTTGGGCCGATGTTTGGCTACGGATTTGGGCTTGCCATGGACCGAGTACGGGCCTCGACCCAATGGGCTTTCGGTTTCTATTTTGGGCTTGCGGATGGGCCAAGTGTTGGGCTTGGCCCGAATGAATTTTTGTTCCGGTTTGGGTTAGACAACACATGGGGTCGGCCCGATTAGGGTTTAATGGATTTGGGCCGGCTAGGGTTCGATGGAGTGGCGCCAAGATCAAGCCTTGGCCTGAAAGCTTGTGGGTCAAATCACGGGTCAATGGGTACGGATACGGGTCAAACGAATCAAATACGGTTCAGATCTAGGGTTGTACAAGATGGTTTTTGTTAGGGTTTGGTTTTGTGGTTTCGGTTTAGCTTAGGTTTTACCAATAGTGTTTCGGTTGGTGTTGGTTTTCGGGTTGGATCCAAAACGTGTAAAAGGTAATACCACTGATTAGGGGTTTTCTAGGGTTTTGTAGGGTTTAATAAAGTGATTAAAAACATGTAGGTTTTAGGATTTAAGAGTTTATACTTTTATGAAAAACGAAGAACAAAACGATACAAACAATACCGAAACAAAACACATAACCCGCACGTATGCATGCATGGAAAACCATGCATGGACGGATCGGTTCAAAGATGTTGCCGAGATCATAAGGCCTTTGGGCATGGTCTCGGTTGTGCGTTAATCGGAAACAAGAGCAAAACAAAAGGAAATCGGATTAGGGTTATACCTTGCGATACAATGATCAAACGAAGGAGCGAATTGGATTGCTTGCTTGGCCGAATATGGGGATTCGGTGGTGGTTACTTGGTCAATGAATCAAAGAAGCAAAGGTCTAGGGTTTGAGATTTAAGAGTTGTTTATATAGGTAGAGAGTTTGAGTTGGTTTAGGATTGGTATTCATTTGAAAGAACAAGATAACGTTAAGAGTTAAATTCGAATGTGATAAGGATAATTCCTAAAGGTTTTAAAAGAGGATAAGGATGATATTTGAGTTTCTTTGGCCGAAATTATCAAGGGGTGTGGCTAGGTTTCGGCCACAATGTGGTCGGGACGACATACGATGTGTCAGTTTTGGTTAAAATACGTTACGCGTCACGTTTTATTAATTATTTGTTATTTTGGTTCATAGGTATATATTTTTAGAAATGATTTTGTTTAATGTCACCACAATGATGAAATGAAATGTTGTGTTGATTAAAAATAGTCAAACATTGATGTATCATGAAAATAATGATGTTTTGTTATGTTTAGGTGCCAAAATATAGAAATGAAATGAAATGGGGAAAGTTTCTAAAAACAGAAACTTTTTAAATGTAGAAATGGTGTGAAATAAGGAATGTTTCTAAAAATAGAAACTTTCTAAATATAGAAAATATGAAATGAAAAGTAGACAACATACCCGAAATGTCGAGTTGTCACATTCTCTCCTGGTTGAAGAAATTTCGTCATGAAATTTAAGACGAAGCACGAACAGGAGAGACAACGAGAGAAAAAAAAAAGAGGGTACTTCTACGGAGCTTTTGCATCCTCCAGTCGGGGATCCCATGGATCCATTGGTGAAATGAGTTTTGAGTGTTGGCGGTTACTTCGTTGGACGTGATAATAATGTCTGATCTAGTAGACACTTCTTAAGATTTACTATATGAAATGTGTCATGAATTCTATTGAGTTATTGTGTTAGTCTTGGATAGGTTGTTTGTCTATCAACAACTTAGGATCAATAGTAAGGTGATCGGCACTTGCGACCATGGAGTGCTTTGAATGGTGAGATGTTGATGATAGATAGTTAATAAGAGGCTTGACTAACGAAAAGTGGGCGTTCCAATTTGCTACTGAAATGTATCTCAATGGCTCGCAATAAATCTATTATCTAGAGTTTGGATTGTTCGATCGGTTCAAGGATGATAAGAAGAAATCATGTTGTGTCGATTTGTTAGGAATTTTTGTAATGATTGCTATAATTGAGGGGGAACGACCTTCTTCAAGCTAGGATCTGGGTTAACTTTTACGTTTGATTTTATAGGAATGGGATGTGTAGGTTTGGTTAGTTGATCAAAAATTACCCAAATCGTATCATGTAACTAGAAGGATGAGGTAACTAGTGATAAAAATAAAATCGATAGGAACTGGTTCTCCTTTCTATTCGAGAATCTCGAGTTGTTGTAGGAGGCATGAACATTTATGATATTTGGTTTTAACTATTGAACATGTTAAGCATTTATTGACATAGATGGAAATCTTCGCTTTGTCTTCTTTCATCTTATCAACACCGGAATGAATAGAGTAATTGGGTTTATGAGATTCGCCTTAAAGGATGTCGCGAAGGTTTTTAAGTTTGGAATCTAAATATTATTTATGAAGTATAGGGTTCCATTAAGTTTTGGTTCTAGCTGCTTCTCCATACCACGCAGGGATTCCTTCTTCATGTTTTCGATCTTCAAGGCTTTTATTTGGAAAGTAAGGATTTTGGAGGAAAGATTTGTATGAATAGAAATTGGTAGGACTCGAACTCGAAGAGGCTTAGGTTGCTCCTTCCGACTTAAGGCATCCGCCACGACAATGGCTTTACCAGGATGATACTTTATTTCGTAGTCATGTTGAGCTCTTTTTGGTCGAAGATGTGTTGTAGACTCTTGTGGTTTGGTGAATATGGTGCACTTTGTACCGTAAGGGTAATGTCTTCAAATCTTCAATGCGAACACCGCGGCACCAGGTTCGAGATCTTGTAATTCCTCTTGAGAATCTTCAGTGGTCGAGAGGTATAGGCGATCACCTTGTTGTTTTGTATCAATACACAGCCTAGCCCTTGATGCAAAGCATGGCAGTAGACTACGAAATTGTCGGTTCATTCGATGATTGGCGTAGAACATAACTTGTTTTTAGGGTTTGAAAGTCCGATTTTTGCTTTTTGTCCCAGACAAATTTCTCATCTTTTTGTGTCAACGCCGTTAAATTCTTGGCTATCTTGGAGAAGTTTTCAATAAACCATTTATAGTAGTCAGTAAGACCAAGAAATTGTCTAACTTGTTGGGGACTTTTGAACTTCCCAAGTCTTAATGGCCTCGATTTTTGCAGGATCAACATGGATTCTTTCTTGTTCAAGCAATACAGGAATGAGTTTTAAGTGGTCTTCATGATTGGTTTTTGTTCGCGATTAGACTAGAATGTCATCTAAGAAGGCGATGACGAATTCATCGAGATATTGCTTAGAAACTTTATTTATAAGATCCATGAATACAGCAGGTGCATTGGTCAGACCAAATGGCATTACAAGGAATTCATAATGACCATAGCGAGTTCTAAAGGGAGTCTTGGGGATGTCTTCATCACGTACATTCGACTGGTGATAGCCTGAGCGAAGATCAATTTTGGAATAGAAACTGCACACTTCGAGTTGGTCAAATAGATCATAAATTCTAGGAAGAGGATAACGATTTTTAATGGTTACTTTATTCACGATAGACGAGGAGCATTCTCCTCGAATCATCTTTCTTTTTTGGTAGAATAGGTTAGGGTTTCTTGTTCAAGCAATACAGGAATGAGTTTTAAGTGGTCTTCATGATTGGTTTTTGTTCGCGATTAGACTAGAATGTCATCTAAGAAGGCGATGACGAATTCATCGAGATATTGCTTAGAAACTTTATTTATAAGATCCATGAATACAGCAGGTGCATTGGTCAGACCAAATGGCATTACAAGGAATTCATAATGACCATAGCGAGTTCTAAAGGGAGTCTTGGGGATGTCTTCATCACGTACGTTCGACTGGTGATAGCCTGAGCGAAGATCAATTTTGGAATAGAAACTGCACACTTCGAGTTGGTCAAATAGATCATAAATTCTAGGAAGAGGATAACGATTTTTAATGGTTACTTTATTCGCGATAGACGAGGAGCATTCTCCTCGAATCATCTTTCTTTTTTGGTAGAATAGGTTAGGGTTTAGGCCACTTTGTTATAATTTCCAATATACCAATCGGTTAGTAGCCAGAATGACAAATAAATTTTTGTACTTCGGTAGGGGATGATAGGAACGTAGGTTGTTAATCGAGTAGAATTTAAAGGCTGGAATAAGTTTGACAGGTCGTCTATTAGCGGTAAATGAATGTCGGTCTTCAATGGTCGCTTCACTTGATATTCGTAGGGATGGAATTGGATTATTTTTCTAATGGAGGAGTTAAGGATGACAAAGGCATGTTTCCAAAGATCTTGCGAGCTCTTGTGTAGGTATCCATTTCTTGAGACTTGATTTCTTTTTCCATGACACTTAGGGTTTCTCTAAGAATGCATTATTTGGTTGAGGCAGAATGGTTAAAGATGAATGGTATGGATGAATGGTTAAGGAAGAATGATTAACTTAATTTGGTTGTCTAGATTTGAGAGTGATGGGGAGGATTGATTAGGTTACTAAATCGTACTAGTGTTGACACTGGAGTCTTGTCTTGTTTCCCATTCTTTGATTCACGATGATTGTCTATCGGTTGATTGTATTCAATTATTTTGTTTATCAGTTCCTTTCAATAATCCATGACTTTGATAATTCCACATTGTATCATGTTATTATAAACTAGTTGGCCATGCGCTTTTATAATACCACCATACAATATTTCTTTATCATCATCACTTCATAGCTTCATTCATGAATACTAATGTTCTCTCCATACTCATATTGTTTGCGAAATAAGGGATCGAAATATTGTTTCTATGAAGATAAGGAACCTTTCCTTATACAGCATTGTTGGAATTTAAAGAGTAGTGCCTAAAGTTCATTCCAGAGATAACATGGAGATGACGTTCCATCGTCGGTCACGTGAAAAATCTTACATGTCTTAAGATTTGCGGTGTGGGGAATTAGGATAACGAATATAAGTGTATAGGGTACGTGGTGTAAGTGTAACATGGAGAATGTAGTGTATTGTGATAATCTGAGTACGGTTTTATACGTAAGCATCTAATGATATCAAATATTCCACCTAAGGTAAAAACAAAGGGGACTACTACTACTAAGGCATATGTCTTGTGAATGCAATGAAATGAAATTCTATATGTGTCACTCCCCGCCAAAAGTGGTTACCGTAAACAATAAATGTTTGATGAAAATTAATGTCACCAAAATTTAATGTAAACAAAGTAGTTGAACCAAAACATAGTTATTAACTAAAAATTAGAGGTGACATCTTTATAGAATGAAAGCTTGACTCCAATGCATGCGACTCAATGCTTAGCTTAGATACCTGAAAAACATAAGTAAAAGTATCAACAATATTGTTGAGTGAATTCAAAGGTTTTATTGAGTTCAAATAGTTCCATAGTTTTTGTATGCCATTCATAGCAAAAATAGTTTGATGATATAAAACGTTTAAAAATAATATGCTCAAAAGCAATAATAGAAACAATAGTTTTCGTATGCCATCGTTGGTAAAAATAGTGTGATGATATAAAATGTTTAAATGACCTGCTCCAAGAGCAGTAGTAGAAACATTAGTGATGGTGATCCCCCAAAGGTTTGCAAGGTCTTTGAGTTAAAATGCTGACCCTATGTTCAAAATCAAAACAACAACCTTAAACGTGCTAGATATGCACTCCTCGTGGTCGGTAAATACCGATAAATGATCAAAATAGTGGGAGGGTAGGTCTCCGCCAATAGTACTATTTGCATATCCAGGGCCTAGCCGCAACTAGCTAATGATTATGTATGTAACATATACGCACTTCCATGTACATCTAAACTTAGTCCAAGCATAAGGATTCGTTGTCTAGTTTTCAAAAATAGTTTCATCACAACATAATAAATAGTTATAAATAATGGAAATTATTTATAAAATAGTTGATATATTTTTCACCCCAATAGTAAAATAGTTAAAACGTAGTAAAAGAGGAGTTGTGAAATCACAGTCACAATAAGATTTATAAAAGCAGTTGATAAATAGTTGGAGCATTTATAAAAGCATTTGTTATGTTTTTCACCCCGAAGTTGTAAAAGAAGTAAATAAAGTGCGGTAAAAAGTGTGGCCTGATGCAATGCTCTCAAAAGACTCAAATAATGAGATAATGTTTCCAACCAAACGACTTCTAGTGCCCTATATGCATAGAAGTAAATAAATGAGGGACGGTCTAAATGACACGCCTAAACTAAATGATGCATAATTGATTCCCCGAGGGAAATTAGTCTCGAGCGGTACGTTGGTGACTCAATTAAATTTGGTCACATATTTTAAATTCGTTTAATTATTAATAAATAAATAAATAACTAAACAATAAAATTAAATATTTTCGTTTCTAACTAAGGTATTATTCAAATGTATTAATAGTTATTAAATAAAATATTACTTCCTCCGATTCAAAATAAGTGATACACTTAGGGTTTTACGAATTTTGAGGCAAAAGATTATAATGATTGTTAAATTAGATTAATTGGATGGTTAGTGGATAATGGGTCCCACACCTTTTGAATAAAGTAAGGTTAATGATGTTTAAAAGTAAAAAGTAAGGGTAAAAAAGTCATTTCGTTTTGTTAAAGTAGATAGTTAGTGGGTGTGGGTCCCATTTTTTTTTTTGCCAAATAAGGAAACTTTTCAAAGTGTATCACTTATTTTGAATCACTCAAAAAGAAAAGTGTATCACTTATTTTGAATCGGAGGAAGTATAACGTTTTAAAATGTTTATTTGTAACTTGTAAACAAATATTAAATAAAGATTTAATTAAATTACTAAATTCATAAGATATAATTTATTTGTATAAATACTAATAACTATTAAATCATTAAAGCATCTTATCAAAATTGGGTTAAACGTTGGGCCATAGGAATGTTGATGGTTTAGCATGAGTAGGCTTAAAAATGAATTTGTGGGCTGGTGTATTGGGCTAAACATAGAATGGCTGGCAATCGTTTGACTACGTTTTAACGAGAAAAAAATAAGGAAAAACTCCGGCAGCTCTCAGGCTGACGGCGATTACAATAACACTTGCCGGTAAACAGATTTCTTTTTACGACCAAAAAAAATTTATGAGATCGACATACACACCAACGTACGCAAGGCTGTAAGACTTCGAGTAAAAATGATCACGAAACACCCGTAAAAACACACACATTAGTGTGTGTATCGCCGGACATGGCTACATAACATGAAACCCAGAAACATTACCCTCCCAAACATGACACCATAGATACAAAGGACATATATGTTTTCCAATCGAGATGGAGCGAGAGTCCGAGAGATCGAGAAAACTTGTCGTCGGAAGAACAAGGAGATCTCCGGAAAACGTTTCTTGCGTACCGGAGGTGGCGAGGAAACTTAGTCGGAAATGGAAATAGTCGCCGGTAATTGTAGGAAAACGAGAGAGGCAATCGAGAAACTACCGGAGCTTCCTGGTTTCACAGGAGGTGGTTCGGTGATGGTGGTTCTCTTTTGCTTCTGGTACGTAAGGGAATAGAGTAACGAGAGATAGATATGGAGTGGTTTTTGGTGATCACAAGTAACAAGGGGTGATGAGATGTGGTTGGTTATTTGAGTTTAAGAAGATAATGATAACGAACGTGCCGAGTATCTGGTTGTTTTCAAGATGGTGGAAATCTTAGAATATTCAGAGTAAAACGGAAAGTTAGTTGGTACGCAGGAAGTGCAGTACAAGCACGTTCGAAGATACAAAAGATAAGATGATTTTTAAAATTTGGATGATTTATTTGATACAGTTAAGGTTGTATTTCGAATTTAACTTTCTTTTGCTTTATATTAAATCATAGGGTGTCTTATGTATATACTCCCTCCGTCCCACAAAAAAATTTACATTTCTCCTTGAAATTTTGTCTCACAAAAAAGTTTACATTTTTCAAATTTGGGGGGTCCACCTAATAAAATAATATTATTACCAATCATTCAACCAATAAAACACTTTCTCTCTCCAATCCAACCTTATATTTTAATCAAAAGTATTATTATTGACCCCACAACTAACTATCACCTAAAATCTTGTGCCCAATAGAAATGTAAACTTCTTTGTGGGACGGAGGGAGTATTTTTGTAGAAGCTTATTTATTTGAGTCATATTATCATTTAAAATTATAAAATTTTAATAGTTTTGGGTTCTGTTTGAGTTTAGGTTGAGTCACCAACTCGCTAAATTATAGTTTTAACTGTACAAAAATGTAGACAACTGACACATGTCTAAAAAATGATGTTTACTAATGACACAATGCATGCTTTTGCTAGACTTAAATGCAACCTTGAATGTTATTCTAAGTGAGATGATTGTACTAAGACAAAATGAGCTATAAAAATCGCCGGATCAAACACCCGATTGCGAGGGTTGTCACAATATGCAATGGAAGTCTATACGTAAAGCAACTCTAAATGATATACCACTCTATTTGAAAGGAGCCTCTATGTAAAATGCAACTCTACATGAATGAGACTCTATCTAAAATGCAACTATATATGAATGAGACTTTGGATGCGACGAACACGTTTTGACTCAAAATATTTTGTCCAAAAATCTTTTTGAAGTTATAGATTAGTTTTGCTAATTCACTATAACACATGGCTCTGATACCATTCTGTCACATCCCGCCAAAAATGGTACTTAAGTAAAAATGGTTTGCGGAAGAACGGGGTGTAACTTTCATGTGTAACATAAGCAATTGACTAAGTAAATAATAAATAGGTTCAAAAGAAATTTAAATAATTAATTTATTTAAAATATGTCAAAAACTTAAATATAAATGATCGTCAAAACAAAGTTGATATTTAAAAAGACATTCGTGACATCTCGACGCTGTCCATGCTCATCCAAAGTCTAAGACTCAGTGCTTCTCCTAAATTCCTGAAAAACATAATATAAAACGATCAACAAAATTGTTGAGTGAATCCACATGTTTGGTGTTTAAAGTTTAGAAAATCTTTGTTTTGCTACCCAATGAGTAATGTGAAAATGTTTTATGACTTATTGAAGAATAAGTATTTGTATAAAAAGTTTGATAGACCAAAATGAAGTGTAAGGGAATTGTAAGTTTAATGTAAAATGTTTTGTAGTAAACGCTTTATCAGTAGTTGGCAATAGAAGACTGTTATTCCCAACAGTTTGCAAGGCTATTGAGGTATTATACCCATCCCCCTAAGTCCACAATCAAAACTGCAACTCCCATGTGTGTGTTATAAAGTCATGGATAATACGTTCCTGAGTGTCTTGGATAAATCAAGTAATGATCAAAAATGCACAATGGTTCTAATTAGCCTAAGCTATCACGCACAGGTGACCTAGTAATGTTTTGTTATTGTTTGTGTTGTATGTTTGTTTATAAAAAGAGATTTGATTTATTAAAACATTTGTGTTTACGCGACTTGTAACGATCTAGGGTTATTGGGCCTAGATTTGGGCTAACGGACTGACATTTGGGCCAAAGCCCGCCATAATGGGCTTAATGGGCTTGTTTGGATTAAATGGGCCAATGAAAATGGATTGGGCTTACAAATGGGTCGAATGGCAAATGGGCCACCGAATGGGCCACTTGGGCCGATGTTTGGCTACGGATTTGGGCTTGCCATGGACCGAGTACGGGCCTCGACCCAATGGTGTAACATCCCAGAAATCAGGGGAAATTTAAAAATTTTTAATAAATAAAATAAACCATTTTTCCCCAAAAGTACAAGTAACTCAAGATCCCAACTCATAAATAAAAATATAAAACCGTCTCGTGGTTTAAATGCGGAATAATTATAGGTTTTAAAAACAAAACATGTTTGACTCGAAATGTATATTTTTAATCCAAATCCATAAATATAAAAAAGAAACGCATCTCATCAACCATTGACCTTCTCTTTGCCCTTGCTAGTATCTGCAAAATGGGGGGGAGTGTTTGGGGTCAACCACCGCTGAGTGAATTATCAACAAAATAAACATACGCATACAAACAATCCACACCACGTAAGTGATCCCTAAAGACTCTACTCAATTCTCTATTATTAGGCCTTTTATTAAATTTCACTTGGTTCGCCAATGCCGTGACGAATCCACAACGTGTGCCCCTGCTCTCGCACTCGTCACTAGCACCCCCTTCCAACACCCACCAGTGTCCCGCAGTACCACGCTGCCAGTCGTGAATTGTACTTGGCTCGGGAAGAGTTTCCTACCTCATGAATCTCAAATATAGTTAGTTAGTTTTATTAACGTGTTGACCCATTACAACATGTACTCATATAAAACTACTGCTCAAGCTCAAGTATATCATCTCATAGATATATAACCACATAGCACAACCCAAGTGCATATAAACTCATAATCAAATCTCAAGTACACAGATCATTCGCAACAACAAGCTCAACTCAATCAATCACAATTCATAACATCTAGCACGTAATTATGAATCAAATGTAAGTGCAAGTTTAGAGTGAGATTACCCACCTCGAATATCGGTAAGCTCCTAAATGTCCTCGGCACAGAAGAGCGTCTCTAATCAAGTCCTAGGTGGTCCTACAAAGCATAAGGAAGCTCGGATTAGAATTTGACTCGAAACTCTATTCAGCAGATTTTGACAGCACTCGGCACTCTTACGGAAACGGCTATAACTCTCAAACCACTCACTAGATTGACCCAAATTTTTACAGTAGCTAAATGACTCAGAGTACTACAATTTATCAGAAGACCTCGGAACTGAATCTAAACAGAAGTATCCCAAAACAGACTCACAAGTCAGAAAAAGCTGAACCGAAAAAGTTGTTGCGACCGTTTACTAAAACAGAGATATCTTTTAACCAGTAAATCAGATTAATGAGCCGTCAGCGGCAACGGAAAGAGGACTCAGAAAACTAGAGACCTTCACGGGCCAAAAATACAGATACGTGTTTTAACTATGATAAAACAGACCGGAACACAGACTATAGAATTTGCCCAAAAACTCAGCATGTTATTTAAAACCCGTTTTGAAACCCGACATCAACCCGTTTATTCCCGAGACAGCCAACAGCCAAAATTAATGAAACAATTTCTCCGTAGACGGTTTAGTCACTTGAGCATCAAAAATCGATTAACTAACAAAAGAACAATGACAAAGGCTCAACATATGACAAACACAAAACCCGACACTCATGGTCCATTCACAGCTCTGCACGGGACGGGGTTAGGCAAAAATATCAAAACAATAACCGAATGGAAGAATGCTATAAACAAAGATTAGGATTCTACCGGGTAGAACACGAATTCTGTCCGGATGAAACTGCTCGTAAGGTACGGCTTGGTTGCGGGAAAACTTCGACAGCGGTAGCTCTTCTCGATTCTGCAACTGCTCAGCCCCATACTCCATTCCGCCACTTGCTCGAATGGATTGCACAAGCAATCTGCTCGGTACCACAGGTTATATACAAAAGATTAACATCAGACGGGAATCAAAACAGAATAGGAAGGAAAAGCTTAATACCGAATTCTTCACAGCACTCTTCCCTCTCGACAGCTTGCTTTCACTCTGGTCACGATCGGTACCGTCTCAAACGATACGAAAACTAACTAGAAAAAGAATTAGAAATATGCCTTACGAATCCCGAATGAGAGAAAGCCGACAACCCGAATCATAAAACAACGTCACCAACATCAGATTGGTACTTGCTCCCCAACTATTGGAAACTAACAAGGAGGTTGCTGCGTCCTTAAATAGATGCCACCGCCAAACTCAATATTCAAATGAATCATTTATTGAATTCTTGATATTGCACGGATTTCAAAGCTCGAGACTAGCTTGCTATGCAATTTGACTTCTTTTCCCTATTTTTTTCTTCTTTGTGGACGCAATGCAAATAACCACCACAAAGTTTATTTGGTTGGTCGAAACACATGATCATCATCTGCTTCTTCTTCTTGCGCCGTATGAGTAAACGAGTTAAGGGATTAGGGATTTAGGGTTCCAAAGTTTAGGAAACAAAGAGGATTACTGCTCCTAATACTCTTAGAAAAAATAAAAATATATAGCAAGGCTTAAAAGAAATTTCCTGGACCGGCTTCCTCTTGGCCCACCTGGCCCGACATAAAATAAACCCGACTCATAAATTATTGACTGGCTTAAAGCCCGAGACACAACAACTCCCTAAATAATATGACATGCTAATCAAATCAACGTCTAAAGCCCGAGAGAGATATAATAATTTAATTATAAACAACTGCTTAATAAATTTCTCTATATTAATAATTACAACCCGACCAATTAAATTACAAATAACGTTTAATAATACCGAACCGACTAACTACAGGTCGTCTAATTAATATGAACCGTCTAAATTCAGGTTAGTCTATCTACATCATAATTAATTTACCAATTATTCATTTTAAATTTAAGTATGACGATTAAATTAATATTATTAAATTATTAAAATTTAAGGCGTTACAAATGGGCTTTCGTTTTTGTTTTGGGTGCTGGGTCTCATATGTTGTAACCAATAGTCTAGAGGTCCATTATGTTATTAGTCTAAACTTAGGCTTGGTATAAATACCTAGGTCATATCTAATTCCCCTAACCTTTGCCTAAATTTGTAACCTATCCATCCTTATTGCAAAGTGTTCATCATTTTCCTTTCAATCTAAACCTTCTATTTTCTACTTGTTGTTGCTAATTCTATTGTTCAATCTCTAAATCATAATCTACAATTGGTATCAGAGCTAAAGTCTCAAGAGATTCGATCCAAATCAGTAGAGATTTAGCAAATTTTTGAAGTTTTTGAAATTTTTTGGAAAAAGAGTGCTGTGATTTTTGGTGTCAAAATTTTTGTTAGAAATCGTTGTTTTTATTGGATAATCATGTTTCTCCATTGATTCTAAACACATTAGAATCAAATTTCAATCCAATCCATCAAGTATTCATCTCAATTTGGTGATTTTTGTGAAAAACTCAAAAACTCAAAATTCTCACTGAAAAATCGAAAATCGAGCACTGATTTGTTACGATTTGAGCTGTATGATTGTATCAAACTGTTAGAAATTGATTTTCTAACGTTTTGTGCTTTAAATTACTTTATTTGGTTAAGAATCGAGCAAAATAGCATCAAAATTGTGAAGGTTTGGAACTTACGAGATGACGAACGTCAAGAACTCTATTTCAGACCTCGGCTCAACATAGTGTTCGGCCCGAACACCTTCTTCAGCTTCAACATTGTTCGGCCCGAACACCATCGGCTCAACAGTTCGGCTCGGCAGTTGTGTTCGGCTAAGATTTCGTCAATACCCAAATCAAAAGAGTTCGGCTCTCACAAAACAAAAAAAATCAAAGTTCGGCTGCTTCCATGTCTGATTCCATCTTCACGAATTGATTCGTCACGATCTATTTTCCATGTCTGATTCCGACTCCAACCTAATTCCTATCTGATTCTGCTTCCGATTGCAACCTATCTCCGATTGCATCTCGATTCCTCTTGCGTCGATCTCTGCTTCGTCCAGAACAAATTGTTCCATCGGCCCTTTTACAATTAAGCCCAATATCAATTTAATTATCGGCCCAATTGTTCAGCCCAACACATTTGGATTTCAGCCCAATACAACCTCCAATTTAATTCGATATATGATGGTCTGGATTTAATTGGGAAAGCTAAAACCGGTCAGGGCGATACATTGACCTTCATTTTACCAATATAAATTCCAGAATCATCAAATGCAACCCAATATCAATAAAAATCGATGTTGAGAATTAATTGGTATCAAGTTAAAACATTTTATTTCAATTGATTTTAAAACTTAAAAGAATCAAGTATCATAATCAAAATCGATTTTAAATTCTCAAATCAAACTTGATAACTTGAAACACGAGATCTTATACTTTCAAATCCGAGTCACGAGATCTTCTTCATATCCACCTGAGAATTCAATCAATCCTAATAATCACAAAAATGGAAAAACCTACACCAGCTATAAATGATGATATGGATAAAGACCTTCAAGATGTGCTAAAGACTATGTCTCTTATCTCGAAGAAATATAATTCAAAGCCTACAAACAACCACCCGTGCTTTATGGAAAAAGAGAATACTGAGGGTTCTGATAGATTCAATGAAGAAGCCAACAAGGAAAGTGAGATAACCAGTTCTTTTTTATCAAATTCTGATAATCCCACTGAACTGAGGGATGAGCTGGTCGTTCCACAAAATGATGAAAATGAGGTACACTCTTCTTCCTTTGATTCTTTTTTATCTAACTCAAACACTGATGAATCAGAAAAATCCTTGTTTAATGAAAATCTTTTACTTAAAATTGATGAGAAATCTGAGTTGACAAAACAAATTACTGTTTTAGAATCTGAAAAAGCACAACTTTTAAATGATTTATGTCAATGTTCTCTTCAATTAACACAAATGCAAACTTTTGAACAAATAAACAAGGAATTACAAAATCAGCTGTATACATCAAAATCTTCTTTTCAGTTTAAGATTTCTGAATTACAAGAAAGTTTACAAAAACAAGTAAACACAACTAATGAATCAAATGCACAAATAACAAAGTTAAAAACAGAAAATGCAACCTTTCGTCGTCAACTTGAAACACTTGTTCCTCAAATCAATCAAAATAACACTTCAAATCAAAAAACACAAGATTTGCAACAACAATTGTCATCTTTTCATGTTGCTCACACCAGTGAGATCAATCGACTAAATCATATAATCAATGAAAAAAATCTTGAGATATCAAACCTTCGAAACATGAAAACGGTGTCAAGTGAGAACGACGACTCCAAGAAGCTAATCAATGACTTGGCGCTTCAATTACATCGAGAGCAAACCTGGATGAAGTCCGCAGACATAAAGATGAAAGACTACCAAGATCAGTTGAAGACGGCTGACATCGAAATATAAAAATTAAATGAACGGGTCAAAAATATAACAAACAATTTTAAAAAGGAAATCGATGAACAATCATCCATTATTAACAACCTTACACTTGAAAAGGAAAAAGCTGAAGTTCACTGCAAAAAATTGCTTGATAAAATTGCATCTCTTGAAGCAGATCTTACTTTGTCACAAACTTTAAACGATAGTTTGAAAATCAAAGTTGAAGAATTTTCTAAATATAAAATTATTAATAAAGGAAAACAAACGGCACAAGTTCCAATTAAGATTTACACCGGTGCATCTTCAAAACCTGTTTCTAAAAAGGTCTCACAGTTCACAACTTATTCACTTCAAAAGAGTAAAAAGTTATTTGTGAAACCACAATCTCCGGAAGGTTGTTCGTCTAAATCAAAACATGTTTTGAAACATTCTTCAATTCCAAAGCATTCAATGTCTACGACAAAAACTTTAACATACACGAGAAAAGATATGTTAGCTTTGGCACCTAAAACTAATCTTAATTTTTCGGCAACAGTGAAAAATGTTTTTGTTTCTAAGACACCTAAAACCTTAAAAGAAATATGGATTCCGAAAATTCCAAAATCTCATATAATTCCTCGGAAATTATTTGAAAGTGAAACATCGAGTTTCAATTTTTCTTGGAATTCCAAATCTTTACATCAAATCGATACAACTTATCGATGGTTTCATTCTAACACTAACACCATCGAACCCAAACAAATATGGGTACCAAAAGTTGTATGATTTGCTTTGCAGGAAAAATGACTTATACACACTTCAGCGTATAACTCGAGCCTCAACATGATGACTTATATACACATCAGTATATGACTCGAGTCTCAACAGAATGGTTTATACACACTTCAGTGTATGACCCGAGCTTCAAAGAAATGGCTTTCAAGTGAATCAGCTTGGAACCCGGTCTTCAACGGACAATGGCTTCTGATCAAAATAGATTCAGAACCCGCACTCAAAAGAAAGCACATAGCTCAATCAAGCTTCACCGCAAATACTCTCCTTCAACCCTCCGACGATGTATAAGGTACGTCCTCCAATCTCAAAACTTGTAAATACTTTTGTTTGGTCGAGGGGGAGAAATATTAATTCTAGGGGGAGAATTATTATTTCTAGGGGGAGAAAAGTTAGAAAAACAAAACAAAATACCCAAATCAAAAGGTTTTATGTTTGTAACGTTAATTATAAGTCGTTGTAATATCCGTAAACGATCTCTTTACTAGTCACCTAGTAAAGATATCATCTGTTTATTACAAATTCTTTTAATTCTCGTTACTAACTACTTCAAAAGACATACCTTCCCATGGTCAGCCAGATCCGGCCTTACCTTCCCAGGGAAATATTTCAGCCAACTGGTAAATGTGAGGGTATACGTCTAGGGTATAGAAATAGGTGAGTGCAAGGAGATGTGAAAACATGATAAATCAAAGAAAACATACCTTTGAGTGCATCCAAACCGTTAACAAACCGGGCAACAATACAAATAGGTGATCATTCATAAGTTGAATGTTTCACTAGACTTTACTGGCCCAGTAAAGCAAATGCACACCACCACCAACCACTCAAATTCCTCTCAACAGGAATTTGTTTCATTTCATTAAGGGACGTAGCACAAAAGCTACTGACTACTCATTCGGAGTATGTCGGTATTGAAACAAAATAACCTCCTGCCCCGGGTTAAGTCTCTTTGTATGCACAGTGTGTCTAGTTCTCACCCCCAAGAATATTTTCAATATAGGACACTTGCACTACAAAAATGGATCTCCGTGAATCCATTAGAACACTCGTAGTGGCATCACAATCTGATGTTTCACGAGGATCGAGTGGAAATCCTGCTAGAGCTAACATCACGCCAACTCTAAACGCAGGTCACACATTTGAATCAATGGTTGTGCAAACGACTACCGATTCATACCGTGTGCTAACGGATACTCTAAGTGAGTCTGGTGTTACCTTAAAAGAACAAGTTGCTGTGCCTTTAACTTCAAAATCATTCAGGCAACAACTTATACCGGAAACACATAAAATTCCGATGAAAAATCCATGTGAACTAAAATGCAACATCTTGAAAGCTGATTAAAATGCACATGAGCGTAATAGTCCACTCTCAAATTACTCCTATGATCTGCGAAACCCAGCATGATCTTCCCCGGAGCCACCGACAATATAGGAACTAAAAAGTGAGGGTCCCTAGGTCTAGGTGAGCAGAATCAAGTATCATGGGATCTTGATTGGGGTGCGCTGAGGTAAAAATTGAGAGGGGGTATGAAGTATGGGGTGCAGATCAACTTATCACATGGTAAAAAGCAAAAACGAGGGTGTGGTTGAAAATGAAAAAGTGAGTTGAGTGAGGAGCGTGTGTGAAAGGGTTAAAGAAAACGAAAAAACCCTCCCTAAACCGAACAAATGACCGGGTAGCCACATCTATATTAGATTGCATAAGTTGCTTTCTGATTAAGACATCATGGACCCAGTGATGCAATGCACAACCCCCACTGACCACTCAAGTACAAAAAGTACTTGTTTCAAAAACACGGAGATAACCACATCCACTATCGACATCTCATTTGGAGATCGTTGATACTGAAAAAGAGGGCCCACCTCCAGTCCTCGCCTTCATTTGTCCACTTATAGAGTCTAGAACCGATTTAAATCTCTCTAGGACACAGGCACTCTACCAAGCATATCTTTGGGATATTGTCGGAACATTCATAGTGATACCAAAAATATTGGTATTCCACGATGATTGAATGTAAATCCTACCAGTGCTAACATCAATGCCAACACTGAACGTAGGTCACATAGTTTCTGTAACTGTTGTGCTAACAGGCAATCTATGTGATCCTGGGTTACCCTGATACATTCTCGTGCGAAGATCGGACGACCGTACTCCATTCTTATCAACAACGGTCACTATGTCTGATAGAAAATCTGATGACTGTACTTCAATCTTATCAACAAAAGTCAATACATCAGATAAGGGATTCTATGACCGTACTCCAACATTATCAACAACGGTCAGAAAATCCAAAACATATCAATATTCCGCACTGCTTCAACTTCAACAAACATCAGGAACCAAGGATCTGCCGCAAATCGACAAATGCCACAACTTCAAATAGGACTTCCGCTGCTAACCGCTCTATCTGTGGGTCTACATTCAGTCGATTTGCTTGAAGTCTTCTGGAATACTTTCTATTGGTTGAAAAGCCAATTAAAAGTATGGTTATCATCGATCATCAAAAGTTGAAGCTGATTTGTCAACATAACTGCACAACGGTTAACCACTCAGTTCCAGCTTTACAAACAAAGAAGACTTCAATGGTTTCAATAATAAAATGTGTTATATATTGATTATTACAAAAAATGTATAATCATTATTCAACACATTTTCATCAAAGGGGCATCGTCATACTCAACTTATTTGTTTCCTTAAAGCGAAGATTCTTCCTAATTCCAATTCGCAGAACTTCACATTTTACGTGATGAATCAGATTCATCTTATTCATCATGAGGGGGAGAAGATACTTTTTAGAAAGTCTTTATATAAAGAATTAATGCATTCAACGAATATTCTTCTAAAGCTCAATCTGCGGGAACAAACTTAGGAGTTTCTTACAATATTATGGAGATTATTGATACGTTAGCCCAGTTTACTCCACATTAATAAGATATATGCACCATTTAAGGGGGAGTAAACAAGAAACCAAAGATCTAACGAAGGTATCAAACAACTTCCATAGTTGAATTTGGTAATTCGTTTACCGGGGAGTAAATATCAGAATATACAATTCAACTCCCGTGAAGAAATAGTTGTCTGTTTGAGGGGGAGCGTAACCGTTATTAACATGTTACCTCAACAACAATTATCAAGGATCATAGATCGACATAAAGCCACAAACTTCAAGAAAAGACTTTCGCTGTTAATCTCTCTATCATTATGGGTCTTACTTTTAGTCGATCAATATGTATCTTCAGTCAAAAGTCTTCAAAATACATCTTGTTGGTTGAACAGCTACAAGAAGTATTCATTTTCACATCCAAAGAAAGCTCAAATTGTTCCTGATACAACATTATTTAACGACATATCTACCAGGTGCAACTTTGGCTCAAGATGAAGACTTCGAAGATACGCCTCCCAGACTATTGTTACAAAGGGGGAGATTGTTGGGTCTCATATGTTGTAACCAATAGTCTAGGGGTCCATTATGTAATTAGTCTAAACTTAGGCTTGGTATAAATACCTAGGTCATATCTAATTCCCCTAACCTTTGCCTAAATTTGTAACCTATCCATCCTTATTGCAAAGTGTTCATCATTTTCCTTTCAATCTAAACCTTCTATTTTCTACTTGTTGTTGCTAATTCTATTGTTCAATCTCTAAATCATAATCTACATTGGGCTTGCGGATGGGCCAAGTGTTGGGCTTGGCCCGAACGGAGTTTGGTTTCGGTTTGGGTTAGGCAACACATGGGGTCGGCCCGATTAGGGTTTAATGGATTTGGGTTGGCTAGGGTTCGATGGAGTGAGGCCAAGTTCAAGCCTTGGCCTGAAAGCTTGTGGGTCAAATCACGGGTCAATGGGTACATATACGGGTCAAATGAATCAAATACGGTTCAGATCTAGGGTTGTACAAGATGGCTTTGGTTAGGGTTTGGTTTGGTGGTTTCGGTTTAGCCTAGGTTTTACCAATAGTGTTTCAGTTGTTGTTGGTTTTCGGGTTGGATCCAAAACGAGTCAAAGGTAATACCAATCATTAGGGGTTTTCTAGGGTTTTGTAGGGTTTAATAAAGTGATTAAAAACATGTAGGTTTTAGGATTTAAGAGTTTAGACTTTAATGAAAAACGAAGAACAAAACGATACAAACAATACTGAAACAAAACACATAACCTGCACGTATGTATGCATGGGCAACCATGCATGGACGGATCGGTTCAAAGATGTTTCCGAGTTCATATGGCCTTCCACCATGATCTCGGTTGTGCGTATTCATAATCGAAAACAAGAGCAAAACAAAAGGAAATCGGATTAGGGTTATACCTTGCGATACAATGATCAAACGAACGAGCGAATGGGATTGCTTGCATGGCCGAATATGGGGATTCGGTGGTGGTTACTTGGTCGACGAATCAAAGAAGCAAAGGTCTAGGGTTTGAGGTTTAAGAGTTATTTATATAGGTAGAGAGTTTGAGTTTGTTTAGGTTTGGTATTCGTTTGAAAGAACAAGATAATGATAAGAGTTAAATTCGAATGCGATAAAGATAAATCCGAAAGTTTTTAAAAGAGGATAAGGATGATATTTGGGGTTGTTTGGCCGAAATTATCAAGGGGTGTGGCTAGGTTTCGGCTACAATGTGGTCGGGACGATATACGATGTGTCTGTTTTGGTTAAAATACGTTACGCGTCACGTTTTATTAATTATATGCTCTTTTGGTTCATAGGTATTTATTTTTAGAAATGATTTTGTTTAATGTCACCACAATGATGAAATGAAATGTTATGTTGACTAATAATAGTCAAACACTATTGTATGGTAAAAATGATGATGTTTTGTTATGTTTATGTGCCAAAATAAAGAAAATGAAATGAAATGTAGACAACATACTCGAAATGTCGAGTTGTCACACCGTCACACTCCTACTCATTAAATTTTTATCGCTTATATAAGAAAATATAATTTATTGTTCATAATATATGTTAGCTTTCTCATTAGCATTCCCATAGATTCTCGTATCCTTATTATGTTTCCTCAATTATTACCCTTTAATAGTGTCATAATTATCTCTCATTAATACTTATCCATTTTATGACACCTCATAAGTGCAACTTATTACATGTATTAGCACCAAAGTTTGTTATTTCACACATCCACGTTTTTCTCTTGATCACATCTGTATATAAAATTCACATTTTGGTTTACTCATAACATGTTTGGTATTAATATTACCATATAACAATTTTGTTATTAAATAAAATTCTCTTTTAATTCAGATTGAATCTACCTCATTAACTCACTTTTGTCACTTACTCATTTATTGGCTCATGTTGGGTTCCTCATCTTTTTCAATTAATGATGTCTCAATTTTTACAACTTTCATTAACTTCATAGATTTTCATCTTTTGCTCAATTAATAGCCCTCATTTATATCGTATTTACGATGTTTTCTCTTATCGGTTACATAAATGTATAATTAAAACTATAAATTTTTACATAAAATTTTCTCAATTCACAATTCTCTTACTCATTTTGTATTACCCTCATGACCTCATTAATTTATTTGTTTATTCAATTGATATTTCTCAATAATCAATTGTATTTATTCTGTACAACTATTTATTAGATCATGTCTCTTGGTTCAAGTTATTATTTATTAATAAATTTAAAGGTTTCCATTTAATTCGTTGTTAATAAATGTTCATTCATCACTTAATTGATTGAAATAATGATTCTCTTATTTGATTTGTTTCGCTGTTTTCTCGTAAGTTCCTTATTTAGTAAACCTGTTATCTCATTCATCACCATTTCATTGGTTTCCCATAAATTTAATAAGTGTTCAATAATATGAAGTCATTTATTCTTAATTGCTTTCACTCAATCATTACTCTTTATTTTCAAACATTTTATAAACTTCCACCTTACTCAATTTAGTGATGTTTTCTTACCATTTTTCTTATTTCTCATTTACTTTGTTTTAACAATTGCCCAATCGTCCTCGATTTATTAATAACTCAATTAGATCATTTAAGGAATTCCACTCGATTTGATTTATTAGTCTCTCTCTTGACATGTTTTGATAACTTTTTATGGGTTCACGTTTGATGATTCTCTTATTCACCTGGTTTCACCATTTTCTCATAACTCTCTTTTAATGATTTTATTATTTCCTCGGTAATAAGTTACTCATCCAGTTATCTCGCGTAATAATGTTCTACTTACATATAAGAATTTGGGGTTTTAATGATAATTAGATGCTTGAAAAATGGTCTCCTTGAATCATTTTCAAACATAGGCATGAGTCTTAGGGGCCCTCTATTATTATCTGCATCTACCCCTGTCATGGTTTCGAGCCATTTTTAAAAAATTCCACGATCTCCCATCCTCATACCATCTTCATAATAAGTAGTTCACAACAATAAATAATATATATATATATATATATATATATATATATATATATATATATATATATATATGTGTGTGTGTGTGTGTGTGTGTGTGTGTGTGTGTGTGTGTGTGTGTGTGCAAGCGTTCATGCGAGAACCTCATTTTTTGCGAGAACTGTGAGAACCTCTTTTAGCCTTAGGATTAAAACGGTTCAAACTAGGTTGCCGAGGGTATGATCGTCTTTGAGGTATTTGAATAATTAATTACATTTTCTTAATTATAGTAACTGAATATTTTCAGTTTTCTCAATTCAATGCTAAAGCTAACTATCCTATTTTTTGGGAACTCTCTTTCGTCTCCCTCACCACTCGAACATTGTATTCCAGGATGATGATAAGGATTATGTAGTTGATAGTATTATTGTGGAAGAAAAAAGGCATCAAGATGAGTCTGATAAGGCAAACTTGTGTCAAGATTTTGAAAATAATAATTCAAAGTCGGTGGAGGTGGAGGGTCTTAATTCTTCCAAGATTCAAGTTTCTATCCTAAATGTGGTGACAAAAGTGGTTGCCGATAATGATGATTTTCAGGGTGGGTTTGAAGTGGAGGCCGAACCAGTAAGTTGTCCACCTGGATTTGAGAATTGTAAACGGGTAAAAAATAATGTGGAGGTGTTGATCTCACCTTCGAAATCGTGTGACTCTTTTTTTGGTAGAAAAAAAATCAACAAAACGGTTATTTCTTCTAGTGACAGGACAGGTGAAGTTCAAGTTAATGATGAGAGTTCTGTCAATTAATGTGCGTGGCATTGGGGACGTGGAAAAAAGGAAATGGGTCAAGAAGTTATGTTTTCAAAATGGTGTTTCTTTTGTAGGTGTGCAAGAAACTAAGATGACTAATGTGGATATTTTCAAAGTAAAGGCGTTATGGGGGAATTTCCATTTTGATTTTGCGTGTAGCTCTGCGCGTGGTATGTCGGGGGGTATAATCTCTATTTGGGACCCGACTGTTTTTTCTAAAGTAAGCATTCATTGGGGTACTTACTTTGTTATTGTGGAGGGTATTTGGGCGGGTAATTCGGTTACTTCTCATATGATTAATATTTATGCACATCAAGACGGTGTAGCGAAACGTGGTCTTCGGAATGAGATTCATGCGTATATGCGAGAGAAAGAAGGTGATATGATTCTATTCGGTGATTTTAATGAAGTTCGGGTTCAGTCGGAAAGATTTGGATCGGTTTTTAATGCCCATACGGCTTCGGTATTTAACCAGTTTATTGATCAAAATGTTTTGATTGATTTACCTATTGGTGGGAGGAAATTCACTTGGATGAATAAAAAAGCTACTAAAATGAGTAAATTGGATAGATTCTTGATTTCGGAAAGTTGTAGTAATCGGTATCCTCAACTCAAAGTGATAGCTTTAGATCGCAATCTTTCAGACCATGTTCCTATTTTATTACATTCGGAAGTTTTTGACTATGGCCCATCCCCGTTCCGGTTACCTCATTCGTGGCTCGAAATTGATAAATTTGAGGAGGTGGTGACAGAAGCTTGTAATGAGTTTGAAGATAAAGGTGGGTCGGCTATTATTAAATTTAAAAATAAACTTAAATTCATTAAAGACAAATGTAAAATATGGAATGTAGATCAAAGGGATAAAGTAGAAGGTCGTTTTAGATGGCTTCGATATCATATTAATGATATTGATATTAAGATTGATGATAATATTGCTTCTTCTGTGGAAATTGAGCTACAAAATGAGTGGTTAAAAGAATTAAACGAATTAGATAGACGTTCAAACCTTGATCTTTTACAAAAATTGAAGTTAAAGTGGGATGTGGAAGGAGATGAAAATTCGTCTTTCTTTCATGGTTTGTTGAAACGTCGTAGGAAAACTCAAATGATTCAGGGAGTTATGCAAGATGGTGAATGGTGGACCGACCCTCAAACGGTCAAAAAGATGTTTCTTGAGTTTTACAAGGAGAAATTTAAAAAAGTTGATGTGTGTATTCCGAATTCCGATCTACATCGGTTTCCTCAGATTGACGCAGTTGATTTTGATTCTTTAGAGAAATCGTGCTCCATGGAGGAACTAAAAGAAGTGGTTTGGAGTTGTGGTAGTGATAAAGCCCCGGGCCCCGATGGTATGTCGTTTAAATTTATTAAAAACATTTAGGATCTTTTTAAAGATGATCTTCTTAGATCGGTTGAAGAATTTCTCGTGAAGGGTGTGATCCCTATTGGTTGTAATGCTTCGTTTGTCACGCTTATTCTTAAAATCCCGAACCCTACTCTTGTTAAGGACTTTCGTCCTATTGCTCTCATTGGGGTGCAATATAAAATTATTGCTAAACTCCTTGCGTTGAGACTGGCTAGGGTGGTTGATAAATTGGTTAGCAAAGAACAATCTGCTTTCATTAAAGGAAGACAAATTCTTGATGGCCCGTTAATCATTAGTGAAATTATGGATGCGTACAAAGTAAAAAAAAAAAAAAGAATCTTCTCCTTTTTAAAGTTGATTTTGAGAAGGCTTATGATTCTTTGAGTTGGGAATACCTTGATTATATTTTGTTGAATATGGGTTTTGGTAGTCGATGGCGAGGTTGGATTAGCGAATGTATCAAATCTTCACGTCTTTCTGTTCTTGTTAATGGTAGTCCTACGGATGAATTTGATATGTTTCGAGGTATTCGCCAAGGTGACCCACTTTCACCTTTCTTATTTATTTTAGTTATGGAGGGTTTGCATGTTATGATTGAGAAGGCGGTATTTGATAGTCGTTTTTGTGGGGCTACGGTTGGCTCTAATAATCTTCATATTTCTCACTTATTTTATGCGGATGATGTGATGTTTATTGCGGATTGGAGCTTATCTAATATTGAAAGTATTGTGCATATTTTGGCTGATTTTTATGAACAATCGGGGTTGAAGATTAATATGGCCAAATCTCAATTAATTGGTGTGGGTGTTTCGAATGAAGTGGTAGATGATGCGTGTACTAATATTGGTTGTAGTCGAGGTGATCAAGTTTTTGATTACTTGGGCTTGAGAATCGGCGGTAACCGGCGATCTGCGAGAGTTTGGGATTTGATTTGTGATCGTATGCGTAAAAAATTATCAACTTGGAAGGCTAATATGCTTTCCATTGGCGGTCATTTAACGCTTATTAAATCAGTCCTAGGCAGTTTGGGGATATACTGGATGTCTATTTTTCGTGCCCCAGTTGGTGTGATTAAAAAGATGGAACAAATGAGAGCTCAATTTCTTTGGGGTGGTAATGAAAACGAGAGGAAGATGAGTTGGGTTAAATGGAATAATTGTCTAGCTTCTAAAGAGGATGGCGGTTTGGGTATTCCAAGTCTTGATTCGTTGAATTTAGCCCTATTAGTGAAGTGGCGATGGCGTTTTTTTAAAGAGAAGGAAGCTCTTTGGTGTGGTGTTATTCAAGCGATTCATGGTGATGATGGTGGCTTTAAAATCAATTTCAATCTGTCTAATAAAAAAGGTTTGTGGAATAATATCATTGGTACTATAAAGTATTTACATGATAAAAATCTCGTTGATTATAATGCTATAAAATATAGTTTGGGTGATGGTAACTCCATTCGATTTTGGATGGATACATGGAAAGGTAACATGCCATTTTGTCACCTGTTTAATCGGTTATTTCGGCTAGAATTAAATTCTTTTTGTAAGGTTAAAAATAGATGGAGAATGGATAAATGGTGTTTTAATTGGCGAAGAGGTGTTCGAGATGGGGTGGAAAAAGAGCAATTAGATAATCTAATTACTCTTCTAAGTGATTCTCGTGTTATTGATGTTAGAGACAAAGTTTGTTGGAGTTTGGGGGATTCATGTGATTTTTCAGTTGGTGTTACAAAAAATTATATTAACTCTATTTTGTTTCCAGGGACGGGTACTTCGTTGAATTGGTGTAAATTTGTCCTGATTAAAGTTAATATTTTTATGTGGTGTTTGTTATTAGACAGGTTACCTACGAGACAAAACCTTTCTAGAAGAGGTTTGGAGATTGAATCAATTCTTTGTCCTTGTTGCAATTTGAACATGGAATCGGTGGCACATATTTTCTTCTCTTGCGACATGGCAAAGGAAGTTTGGAGAGCTGTTTATTGTTGGTGCAATATTGATGCGTGGACATGTGATTCATTTGATGTGTGGTGGCAACGTTGTTCAGATTTGCCCGTTCACAACTTACATAGAATGAAGATGCATGTTATCGGCTTCACAACTTGTTGGGTGATTTGGAGATTTCGTAATTCTCTTGTGTTTGATAGTGAAAAATTTCGTAGATCAGGGGTAGTTGATAGCATTAAATTGTTTGCGTTTTCGTGGTTAACACATAGGAATCATAAGTTTCAGATTCCGTGGGTGACTTGGTCAACTAATCCGCTGTAATTTCTTTGTTTTTTGTCTAGCTTTTTGCTAGATTCTCGTGGTAATAATTTTTTTTGGAGGTCTTCGGGGGGTGATGGTAATGCCGAAGCTTCACCCGTTGTCTTCTTTTTGCTGTTAAAAAAAACCACTCGAACATAATAACAGGTTTTTGAAGAACATTTATTTAGTACTTAATTTTATGCATCAAATTTTAGTGGACATAAATGTAGTTTTAACGTAGTATATTTTAAAAATGTTGTCATATTTTGTTCCACATCATTAATTTATATATAACTTTTTTATTTGTTCATCATTATTAGATTATGCACTAATTTGAAAAGTGTTCACTTCTAAACATTGTGTCGTGTTCACCTTTCATAAAATTAAAATTTTAATGGACATGAAATTTTAATGGATAAATTAAAATATATGTTGTTAACTTCTAAACATTGTGCACTAATTTAAAAAGTGTTCACTAATTAAAATGAGTGTTCATCTTTAATAAAAATGTTCAATAATAAAACTAAATTAGTTAATTTTGTCAACAAAACAATGTTCACTAATTCGAAAATTGTTCACCATTCATAATAAATGTTATCAATAATGAACAATAATAAATGATGAACATTAATAGTCCATTTGGAAACGGATTCGCCTGATTTCTTTAGAGAGATAAAAAGGGGTTTTGTTGATAGAAGATGATAAGGTTGGAATTTTTGTTTTGGAAGTTTATTTGGAAAGACGAACGAGATATTCTTCTAAAAAAATATACAAAATTATTAATATCATTCCTAATTAGGCTGATGCGAACAAGACAAAAATACCCCTGGTCCCACGATTTCCTTTTAACAATAACATACATTATTTACATTTTACAAGTCTGCCACTTTTAATCTAGACCACTTATCTTCAAAACCAATGATCATAAATCAGTTCTCGCAGCTCTCGCAGTTACATAGGTTCTCGTATGACCGCTCCCCTACCCTAATTTTAAGAGAACAAAAAGATGTGATAGAGAAAAATGTGGAGAAAGAGGAGACGGTTTTTAAGATTTAAATTAAACGTGGAGAGAGGGTGCCGGTTCACAACGGTTTAAAATTTGTTTATTTTTCAAAATTACTCTCTTACCCTTTTTATTTAAATCTTACCAAAAATATATATTTAATTATTTATGAAATGTTATAACTAATCTTAACCATTAATTTATTATCCAATGGTCTAAGATCGGGTTCTACGAATTCTGTATATAAAATGGGTTCTGTATGGAATCCTTCACTATATATATATATATATATATATATATATATATATATATATATATATATATATATATATATATATATATATATATATATATATATATATATATATATAGTCCGGATCCGGTGAGGACTCAAAAACTAGTGAGGATTGCGAGGATAATTCTCATCCACTCATCCCGTCAAGGGTATTAAGGACTATTACCCATTTCCCTTTTTTTGCCACTTGTCATCCAATGATTGGATGTGGGTTTTCCCCCCACTTCGTTTTTCGTCCATAACAGTAACAACCCAAAAATCAGGGGAAATTTAAAAAAAAAATTAATAAATAAAATAAACCATTTTTCCCCAAAAGTACAAGTAACTCAAAGGTCCCAACTCATAAATAAAAATATAAAACCGTCTCGTGGTTTAAATGCGGAATAATTAAAGGTTTTAAAACAAAACATGTTTGACTCGAAATAAATGTTTTAATCCAAATCCATAAATATAAAAATAGAAACGTAGCTCATCAACCATTGACCTTCTCTTTGCCCTTGATAGTACCTGCAAAATGGGAGGGAATGTTTGGGGTCAGCCACCGCTGAGTGAATATTCACCACAATAGACATACACATACAAACAATCCACACCACATAAGTGATCCCTAAAGACTCTACTTAATTCTCGATTATTAGGCCTTTTATTAAATTTCACTTGGTTCGCCAATGTCGTGACGATCCCAACGCCCACCAGCGCCTCGCCGCAGCACCCCCTTCCAACTCCCACTAGTATGCCGCAGTACCACACTGACAGTCGTGAATTGTACTTGGCTTACTCTTGGAAGAGTTGGCTAACCTCATGAATCTCAAATATAGTTAGTTAGTTTTATTCACGTGTTGACCCGTTACAACATGTACTCATATAAAACTAACAGCTCAAGCTCAAGTATATCATCTCATAGATATATATAACCACATAGCACAACCCAAGTGCATAACAACTCATAATCAAAACTCAAGTACATCGATCATTCACATAATGATGTGGCACGTAGGTCGGTTACGTACTCAGTATCCATATCTCAGTTCAGAATACGAGTAAATAGATAACGCATAGCACATCAACAAATAACAAGCGCATCTCAAAGCAATAGCAATTCATGACATATAGCATATAATCATGAAGTGAATGTAAATGCATGTTTAAAGTAAGATCACTCACCTCAATAACCTTAAGTTCCTAGAAGTACTCGGCACGCACAAAGGTCACACTCAGCTCCTAAAGGATCCTACAATGCATAACAAGACTCGGATTAAAACTCGGCTCAAAATTATTTACAACCGGATTTGACAGCACTCAGCACTCTTACGGAAACGGTCATAACAGTCAAACCGTTCACTAGATTTGTCCCAAATTTTTACAGTAGCTAAATGACTCAGTGGAATACAATTCGTCAGAAGACATCGGAAATCAAATCCGAACAGAAGGGGCTCAAAACAGACCCGCAAGATAGAATAGCTGAACCGGAAACTATTCTACGATGTTTTACGGAAACAGCGATATCTTTCAATGAAAAATCAGATTAACAAGCCGTCAGCGGAAACGGAAAGAGGACTCAGAAAACAAGTGACCATCTCGGGCCAAAAATCTAGAAACGTATTTTAAGTGTGTTAAAAACGGACTCAAACACAGCGAACAGATTCTGCCAAAAAAATCAGTTTGATATTTAAAACCCGTTGTAAATCCTAACATCAGCCCGTTATTTCCCGAGGCACCCGACAGCCCCGGAATCCAATATTATCTCATATTCTGATTGAAAATAACTTAACTCTTTTCTTTTGAAAAAATCTTTCTGTTTAGGAAACCAAGAACACGACGGGTTCGGTTTCCGGTTTTCGGTTATTAAAACGTTTAGCCGTTCGACCACGGCTTTTACCCAACCCGACAACTCGCGAATTCAGTGACCAACAACCCGACACTACAATCTCAGTAAATAATTAAATGAAAAACCAAAAACCAGAGAGAATAGGAGTACCCAAAACAGAAGACGGAGTCCGGCTCGGGAAACGATTTGGCTCGGGAATTCTGTTGCTCCATTCGATCACAATCAAACTCGGTTTCCTGCTCAATCTGCTCGATAACTCCTACTTGCTCGCTGCTCAATTGATGGTTTCAAACCCGCAACATTGGAATGCAAAAGATTAATACAAATTGGTGATTAATTCGAAGGAATAAACAAACGAACACAAGGATTGAATCCTACCGATTTAGAACTCCACGAACCCGCAAGCTGCTCAGACTTTGAATGGTGATTCCCTCTGCTCGAAACTCTTAACCAGTCCCAAAACACAAATGAATTCTCATTAGAATCAGGATAACGGACGAGTTGAAGGATTTAACAAACAAGAAAGATAATCGATAAAAAGACCTTACCAATGAATGGCTTGCTTGAATGACACCTATAAAATCATCTGCTCGATGCCACAGAATTGATCAAAACCCGTTTTCAACAAAAGGTATGAATACAAAAGAGACAATCGGGAATAAGGAATCGAAAAGGAATTAAAAAGGGTTGGAATTATTACCACCAAACATTTGAAGATTGCTTCTTGGCTCCTACTGGTTTACGATCAGAATAATTAAATGGAACAGCCGTATAATGAAAGTATAACAATTGTAGCTCGAAAAGAAAAAGAAAAAAAACCATATGCACAAATGGGAAATAATCACTATCAATCCTAAACAATTATCTTGCTGCTTCCCAAAGTTTAGTCCACCGTCCAAACACCAATTCCTTTTGTTTACTTAACTAGCAGCCACCACATGCTTCCATTCTCTCAATGTAAATTTCGAAGACTTGGCAGACAACCCAAAAATGAACTATGCAGCCGTCATAAGGAAATAAAAAAAAAGGTCTAGAGTTCTAGTTATAATACAACTTAAGTGATCAAGCCCGCAACTCGAAAGCCCAGTAGCCTTGGCATGTGGCCGGCCCAACTCAAAAGAACATAACTCACTCTTATTATTAACTAACCGGTCAAAAACCGAGACACACTCGCGAACAAATAAAATGTCTCAGTTCATATTAAAAACGTCTAGCACTATAATTAATTGACCGGTTAATTATTTATAACATAAATATAAAAACTAAACTAATAGAATTTAATTACTAACGTCTATTAATATGAACCGTCTTATGACATGTCGTCCAAATAATACGAACCGTCTACATCATTGTAATTAATTTAATATCTATTCACTTAAATTTAAATATGACAATTAAATTATATTATTTAGTATTAGAATTTCAGGGCGTTACAATAACTTTTTTTTTGTTTGTAAAATAAAAAATCTAAAAATGCCAAAAAATTTAAAATTAAATTTCCTAAAAAATGAGTATAGTCATTAAAATTTGAAAAAAAAAAATGATCTAAAATTCATAATGATCTATAATTAACAAAATGATCCCAAAATTAACAATGATGCAAAGGTAAATAAAATGATCCAGAATTATGTATGATATATTACTTGACTAATTATTTGTGCAAAATTAGGTTTATGCAAAATTCACAATGATCCAATAATAAAAAATGATCCAAAATTAAGACAATGATCCAATATTAACAAAATGGTCCAATTTTTTTCCATTTTGTTTCTTCATATTTTCATGACTATACTCATTTTGTAGAGAATTTAATTTTAATAACTTTGACATTTTTATTATTTTTTTTTTACAAAGAAAAAAAATCACGGCCGAAAAACGAAGTTGGGGTAAAGAAAACCCACCAAATCAGAATTTGACATGTGGCGAGGAGAGAGTATATGTGTGCGCAAATGACCATTTTAACCTCCCCAATTTTCTTTTTCCCCCCACTATTTTCTTAAACTTTACACAAAACCCCTTGAACTTCTAATGTTGGTTACTTTTCTTCACATTAAATCCTACCCATTTATTTTCTTTGATTAAAGGCACCGATTTGTCCTCGCAGTCCTCATCTAAAAAAGAGTCCTCACTCGATCCAATTATAAAAATATATATGATGTACAAGATCTAGTTATAAAAATATGTCTCCTAAATACTACTAATCTAGATTACCACATTCATATGCAAGTATACTTAATCGTGGGTAATATAGGTTAGGTAAGTATTTCGGGTTTTCGAATCCTCAGGGAACGGATTATGTAATTCAGCAATTGAAAGTCAAAGAATTAATCAAGAAAATATTTGTAAACATGATTTGATTTTTTTGTACTTTGTAAATATTAAATTAAAGTCAACAAGAACGTAAATTGGGTGTGATTTGATGATTAAAGGATATTCACTATGTATGGATTCATCTAGTTCTAAGTATGGTTATTGAGCACCGATTAATCTAATGTTCTAGAAGTCACGGTATTAGATTTCTCTCACTCCCATTTAATAAACTAATATGAATTTCTTCTCTCAAAAGTTTTAATTAATCACACTTCTATTTGTTGAAATTACCGTCTTGGATTACCTAAGACTTCTAACCTAGAATTTTCATTACCAGAGTTGAACTTCTTGTTTAATCTAACTTATTGGAATCTCGTCTCTAATCCCTATTTCTAGTGAATTACCAACTAGGTCACAAGTGAAAAGTTGAGGAAGTAGTCAATTTAATCAAGTGTTGTCAATACCTAATTGAATCAATTACCAACGATAGAGAAACAAAAATTCATAGATTAAACCAAAAGAGTAATTAAACATCAACAATTGTTTGAACATAAACATAATCCTAAAATTAAACCATACTTAACCCTAAATCATCCAAACATAGTGAATATAAAGATTACTAGCACATAGACATGCTAGAAATCACAAAACAAGAATTCAAAGGTAGAAATACAACCATGAAATTGTTCCCAAAATGATAAGAAATCAATAATTGCTTGTAAGTTTGAAGAAACCCTTGAAAAAGTGCTCTGGAAATCGCCAATAACTGCACAAAAACGTACAAGAAAAAAAAGATAACTGCCCCATTGACCTGATTCTACGATTTATTATTTTCTGGACGCGAAGTTCGCGTCGCGAACCCTAGAAGTTCGCTTCGCGAACACCTGACAAGGGAAGTTCGAGATCGTGAACTCGAGTTCCCGAACGTGAGAATCAAACAGCAACTTTGGCCATCAATCGCGAGGAGTTCACGCCAATCCTCGCGACGCGAACTCCAAGGTATCCAGAATTCTTGTCCTTTTTGGCTCTTTTTGGCTCTTTTTCGACCTCGTTTCTAATCTACCACCTGAAATATAAACCCAACACTATATTGAGTAATATCACATACTTTTACTTACAAAACGTACTCAAAATAGGCGATATTGACGGGATTGGATGTGTCTAAAAACGTCAATATCAATATATATATATACATAGAAGTGGGATCAGGTGAGGACTCAAAAGTTGGTGAGGACTGCGAGGACAAATCTTAATCGTTGGTCTCAAATATACGTGGCTCATATTATCCCCTTTTTATTGAAAAATCTTTAGTGGCATTTGTGTAAATAATATGAGTTTTTAATTCTTTTCTTCTAAAGGGTAAAATATTCAAGGGTTTATTTGTCTTTTAAATTTTAAAATATCTTACGCGCTTAAAATAAGTGATTCTCACTCTCGCCACGTGTCACCACCTGGTTGGCTGACTTACTTTTTTTTTTCCACCAATTTGTTTTTTTGGCTATAACTTTTTTTTTCTTTTATAAAAAAAAATTCTGAAAAAACCAAAATTCTTAAAATTAAATTCTTTACAAAATGAGTCTAGTCATGAAAATTTGAAAAAAAAAATTTATTTTTTGAATTTTATTAAATTTGAATCATTTTGTTATTTATGAATCATTTTTCTAATTTTGGATTATTTTGTTGTTTATGGATCATTTTGTTAATTTTGGAGTATTGTCATAATTTTGGATCATTTTGTTATTTTTGGATCATTGTCATAATTTTGATACATTTTGTTATTTTTGGATCATTGTTAATCTTGAATAAACATAATTTTGCATAAATAATTTCACAAAATATATCATATATAATTTTGCATCATTTTGTTAATTTATGATCATTTTATTAATTTTGCACGATTGTTAATTTTTGGATCTTTTTGTTATTTATGGATCATTGTCAATTTTGAATCATTTTTTTCTCAAATTTTCATGACTATACACATTTTGTAGAAAATTTAATTTAAATTTTGTTGACATTTTTAGATTTTTTATTTTACAAATAAAAAAAAAAGTTATTGGCGAAAAACGAAGTGGTGGGAAAAAACCCAAATCCAATTAAAGGATGGCCAGTGGGAAAAGGAGGAAATAGTGGGTTTTAAAAAGACTTTTGTGCCCCTTAACAAATGAGTGAATGAAAATTGTCCTCGCGGTCCTTACCGGTTTTTAAGTCCTCACCGGATCCGAACCCTATATATATATATATATATATATATATATATATATATATATATATATATATATATATATATATATATATATATATATATATATATATATATATATATATATATATATATGGGTCGAGTGACATGTAGATTAAAAAGGTGGCATGTGTCACTTGTTTTTTATACCGTAAACATTTACATTTTGAACTTATGCTTATAATATACGTGAACTAACCATTATCGCGGCCATTTTAGAATCTTCCCCAAACCATGTTATCAATATATTTTGAGGACCCCACCCATGGTGCTCTAGGTCCCCAAAAAGAGTGTTTCTTTGAATTGAAATTTAACAAAGTGGTGAACTTGTGAATTAGCTTAGCTGGCCCCATAAAGAGTGTTTCTTTGACTTGCAATAAAACAAATTAATGAAGTTGTGAATTAGCTGGGGGGCCGCAAAGAGTGTTTATCTGACTTGCAATTTCACAAAGTGGTGAACTTGCGAACTAGCTGGCGGCCAGAAAAGGTGTTTCTTTGACTAACAATTTCACAAAGTAATGAACTTGCGAATTAGATAGGGGCCGACAAAGAGGGTTTGGGGGGGGGGGTGGGGGATGGGTGGGGGGGGGGGGGTGGCATAAATAATGTTTCTTTGATTTGCAATTTCATAAATTAGTGAATTAGGTGGGGGCCATAGAGTGTTTCGTGAACTTTGCAATTTAAAAAAAAAGTATACTTTTTTTCAGTTATGAAACCAATGTTAATATATGGAGGGTCCAGTGAAGTGGAAGCAATAGAACGGGAAAGCTAGATTGCATAACATGATTCTTCAACCGTATCAAGTCTCCTTTTCCCAAAACTTCTTTAGCTTATCCAAACCAAGAATAAGTCTCTCACAACTTGTAATACAAAAGAATAGACAACACTTTGTAACAAGATGTGAAATCGATCCGCAAGCCCATAATCAAGCATTTGTTTACCAGCCAACACTTTGGAGTCATGATTTTATCCAGGGTTTGGAGACTAATTTCCCTGTAAGTCATCATCATAAAGTGTTTTCAAATAATCATTTTATTTCATGTTTTTATGAACAAAACTGCTTATAATCATACATGCAAAACATTTCTTTACACCATTACGCGTGAAGTACAAGGAAAAGGTGGAGGAGATAGAAGAGAAAGTCATCGCAATGATTACCGAATACGAAAATTGTGGTAAAAGTACAGTGGAGTTGCTTGAGCTAATAGATGACGTAGAAAGGTTGGGACTTGGCTATCGGTTTCAGACCGATATAAAGAGACTACTCAACAAAATAGTGGCAATAAATGAAAACGGTTCGGGACATGAAGAAGACAATCTTTATGAAGCTTCTCTTAAATTCAGGCTTCTTAGACAACATGGTTATAATGTGTCTCAAGGTAATTCTATTAACAGCATAAATAACTTAAGGGGTGTTTGTATGTTTGTGGGGTTCCATTTTACAACTAATTGGTTCACCTGTGGTTGGTTAAAGGCCACACGGACTCCACGAAACCCACAAATATAATTGTGTTAGGCGCGAAAAAAAGGACGTCACACGTGAGGGGGCGTGTTGAGTAATGTCCCACATTGGACAAACAACGAATCCGGAATGTGTTTATAAAATTTTTAGGTTACACCTCTTACAACAAATTGATTTTAACATAGAACCTTACAAACTTACAATGTTTCAGCAAACAAAAATTACGAATCATCTTAGTAACAAATATGCAATTTGCACAAATTCTTTTTTCTAGAAGACTCAAGAAAATGTGTTGTACGTCGATCTAAAAAGTTTTCACAAGTTGTTAACATGAGTCTTGTAGAAAAATGTTAAGACGTACCTCACGTTTTAAAATGATAGGATCCATTAAACAGGAATAAACAAAGTTTTCAAATTCATATTTTTTTATTCATTATTCACAATTGAAATTTTTACATTTTATACATATATATCGATATGGAAAACGTGTGATGAAATGGTAAACCCCTTCGTGGTACTAGTTTGATGGGGGCGGTTATTGGTGGCCAATTGCGTGTCTTCCAAGTCACCGGTCCAGCTTAATACTACATTCTTACTAATTACGGATAACTTTAAGTGATTAATTATATCCTAAGTTATAATTACAATTACAAATACAAATGATATTGATATTTAAAATTCCAACATCAAATTCATTTAGTACCTCCATATCACAATAAATTATATATTTGAGGTTTCATGTATTTATCCAATAATCACATGATTAACTAACTAATGATTTATGTGATCAATACTCAGGTTTTCTGCGGAAATTCAAGGACAGCCATGGTGGCGTAATACAGACTGACGTCAAGTCATTACTAAGTTTATATGAAGCTTCATATGTTGGATTCGAGGAAGAAACGGATTTGCATGAGGCCAAATTATTCGCAACTGAAGAATTGTTGAAGATAAATGGTTATGAAAAGGATGTTATGGATCATGTAAATCATGCTTTGGATATCCCCCTGTATCGTAGGATTCCTCGGTTAGAAGCTAGGTGGTACATTGATGCATACGGTAAACGAAACGATGCAAATCCCCTTTTGCTTGAACTCGCTATATTAGATTTCAACATGATCCAATCGACACTCAAGAGAGATCTTCAAGAAGTTTCAAAGTAAAACACGTATTTTGTCAATTATTTCATACGAAAAAAATGTATTGCTTCCTGCTGAATTTTGTTAATCCATCCTCGTACCCATAAAACAGGTGGTGGGAAAACATAGGTCTAGCAAGAAAGTTGAGCTTCATAAGGAACAGGATCATGGAATGTTTCTTTGTTAGTGTTTCAGCGGTGTTCGAACCTCGATACAGTTCTTGTCGTGTAGGGATAACAAAAGTTTGCTCCTTAATAGCCGCTCTTGATGACATTTATGAAATTTATGGATCTCTAGACGAACTTGAGGTCTTCAAAGATGCTGTTAAGAGGTTTATTTCCGATTCAAGATTACGAATTTGAATGTCGATCGATTGTTTAAATTAAGTGTGATTGTTCCTTTTATAATTAGGTGGGACATTAATGCAATGAAATATATGCCTGAGTACCTGCAACAAGGCTTCCTAGCTCTTTACAACACCGTTAATGATATGGGCTATCATACACTAAATTCACAAGGAGAAAACAGCATACCAATCCTTGCAAAAGCGGTTAGTGCCGACTCATTTTAGGTAACACTAGAAGGAATAAGCACTATAGCCGATGAAATGTTATCGCGCAGTAAGGCGCTTAAAAGCGCCGGCTAGTTTTTCTGAAGCTGACTATGAAAATTGATTGTTTTTTTAAATGAAATTAAAAATGAGGGCATATAAAATATTAAATTTAAACGTAACACTTTTTATGAACTTTATACATAAATTAACATATAAATGCATGATTAGATTTATACTTTTCTCTGAACTGGATATACATACATATATAATTTATATAAAATAATTGTCGTCTTAAGTCACGTATTGAAAAACATCATGGCTCGCCATGACGCGACATGACTTGAGGATTGATGGTGTCGCCACGCTTTACACTTTTTCAAACCTTGGCAAAAGGGCTTTGTCGGTTAAAATTTTGTTGTCTAGAACACAATTCTTTTTATATAATTATATATGCCTCTTAATTATTTGTTTCCAAATAATATTAATTAGTGGGGAGAATTAATGGATGCACACTTTATGGAAGCAAAGTGGGCAAAGAGGGATTACATGCCAACACTTGAAGAATACATTGATAACGCATTGCGATCAATTTCACAAGTGGTTGTACTTACTCATGGCTACTTTCTAATGAACCTACAAGATGTTAATAAAGATACAACTGAGCATTTAATAAACTTCCATGATCTGTTTAAATGGTCATCATTAATTTCTCGACTTTGCAACGACTCGGCAACTTCATTAGTACGCTTTTAATTTTATGATAAACACCTTTTACCATGGTTGAATATATTCATTTTAATACTTTTAAATTTCTTCCTTTGCATAGGGGGAGATGGAGAGGGGCGAATATGTAAATGCGGTATCATGCTACATGCACGAATATGGTGTTTCGAAGGATGTTGCACGTGAATATATAGAAACGTTAAGTGATAAAGCATGGAGGAAAATGTTGGAAGCACAAGTTGCCTGTTCTAAGGAATCCACATATCCCATTGGTGAAATGGCTGTAAATCTTACTCGATTTTCTCATTGTATATATCAATCCGGGGACGGATTTGGAGCTCCTGATGTTCGCGCCAAAGACCGAGTATTGTCACTGATTATTGAGCCCATTAAATACTCTGTATAGTGATGGGTTGTTTGGCTGTAAGCGTTTGGGCTCTGGTTTTAGTTTGGTATTTTAAATTATCGAGTTTTTGGTCAACTTTTTCCTATTTTCTTGATGCATGTGGTTGGATATTCTGATGCTTTAATAATGTTTATACTATTTCTGTTTTCCCCATAATCCCCTGTGTTGGTTTGTGCCTCAAAGTCACACGGGGTGGAGTGGCCAGTATAATTCACGCCGTGGTTCCTTAGGTGTAAGGCTTGGCATGTGTCACACCACGTCAAAAATATTGTACGGAAAAATAATTTGCGGAAGAACAGGCGTGCTACTTCACGGGTAACCACAAGCTTATGATTATTGTACACAATAAATATTTCAAAACCTCAATAGATGTTTGAAATAGCGTATGCCACAAAATTAAATGTTAACAAAATAGTTGTAACCCAAATATAATGTTTTAAAATGAGACTTAATTGTGGCATTATGACAAATGCATGCTTACCAAAGGGCCAATGGTCTAGCGGTAAGGTGTTTGTCCTCCAACCTAGTGGTTGATGGTTCGAGTCCCATAGTGGACATAGGTGGTTATTTAGGAGTAGATTAGATTTGCCGTTAAAAAAAAAAATGACAAATGCATGCTTGCGATCCAATGTTGATGAGACGCATGCTTCAACTTTGTTACCTGACAAAAATTAGTAAAATGATCAACAAAAATTCTTAAGTGAATCCACATGTTTAATATGCATTTTGAAAGTCAAAGCTTTTGTGTGGCAACCATGGCGTAAATTGTATAATGATAAAATAAGTTGTATTAGCAGGAATCAAGGATTGATATAAATCAAGAATTAACATAAATCAAGGATTACATGTAGTTTCATATAATGTGCAATAATGTCATTAATGTATTGATTTATTTCCTTATTGTTCATTTTCAACGGTAATTTCCTATGAGTATTTAAACCATATTTCTATCAATGAAAAAGACACCAATTCACATTATGTTACAAGTTGTACTGTGATATAACATTTGAAAAAGATTTGCCACCACGGGATACAGTATGATAAAAATATGTTGATGATATATTTTAAATAGCATGCCGCCACCGGCAATTGCCATTAAAATAACATGCTCACAAATAAAATATAAAATTGCATGCTGCCACGGGCAAATAATATAACAATGACATGCTGCCACGAGTATAACATGCAGCCACCGGAAAATAATATTACAATGACATATTGCAACCAACAAATAGCATGCGACCACCAGCAAATAACATACCGCAACCGGCAAATAATACGATATAACTCGCAAAAAGAACAATACAGCAATCTAAAAAATAGTATTATCACAATTAATTCATAAGTAATCTAAATATATATATATATATATATATATATATATATATATATATATATATATATATATATATATATATATATATATATATGTATATTAAAATTGAATTTTGGTTATTGAGTGTTTGTAGAATCTTTATGGAACGAAGGATATATTTCAAAATCAGATAAAATAGAAAGTGATGGTGCAAAAGAGGAGAAATACAAAGAAAAATATTGGGGAAAATGTATACAAGAACTCGATCTCTCTGATTGTCAACGTTGTACTCCCAGTTACAGACTTCTTCCCCATGATGTCCGTCCATTTTTTTTTAATTTCATATTTTTATGAAATAAATTTATTCTTTTTTTTATCAATTATATGTTGTATGTATGTTACAGTATCCAATAGCATCAGTTAGTCAAAGAACTGAAATTGGTAGTCAACTAGTTTGTAAGTTGTAAATAATTTTGTATGTTTGTCACCTCAAAATAGTTAAAAATGTGATAAAAAAAGAGGGGCTTTGGACTCACAGTCACAGTAAGATTTATTAAGTATTTACTGATAACTAATTGAACACTTATAAAAAAGCACTAGATATGTTTTTCACCCCAAAATTGTTAAACAGTAAAAATAAACTCTGGGGCTGTGGACTTCACCTCATACAAACTAGCAATATGCATTGATGATGTATGATTCCTAAACAAATGATTCCTGACGCCTTAAATGCATAAAGAATAAGCTAATGAGCCCTATGTTGGTGACGTTGTGGAATTTATATTGTATGTTAAATATATTTGATGTGTAGTTTAAAGGTTTTTAAAATTAGTTTGCTTCAATCAAAATATAACGGATAGTTGAACCTTCGACAATTATTTAAATAATTAAAGTTTAAATAATTATAATAAATTAAATAAATTATGAATTTTTAAATACTAACCTTATTTAAATATATAAATAAGTAAAGTTAATATTTACTTATAAATAATACTAGGATAGTTCTCGGGCCGTGTTAAGCACGATCCATGTGTATAGCAAGAGGTTAGCATAAGAACGACACGATAATAGGACGAAGAAGTTAAAAGTACAATACTATATAAATCAGTAAATGTACCCTAATTGCTTCACGAGCAAGAGACACATCATGATCCTTCTTTCACATCCGGTCCATCCCATTTGGGCTCGCCTTTTTATCTTTTCCATTGAAACCATAGTCACGGCTACGGTCCCTCCAGTGTGGGCTTGGGCTGCGGCCATGTCCCCATGACTATAATTGTAACACCCATAATTTTAAAACATCATTTAAACCATAATTTTATAAATTTACCAAGTTGATCATATTAGTCAAAATACGGTTTTACAAAATCTTGAATATTATCAGAGTTTAGGAAAACAATATTGGTGTTACATATCAGGTCATAACCATAGCTAAAAGGAAATCTTTATCGTCATATGTTAATTCTTCCATGGTCTTTACTATCATAACTTCTAATCTTTGAATCGTGTACCTGAGTACATAGTCAAAAATAAAACGTAGTACATGAGACAAAATTGTCCCGTGAGATACATGAGTTTTAGACCTCACAATCAACAATCACATAATAACATTAGCATTTACATTTCAAACTCTGTTGGATTTATGTGCACAGATAATCACACGTGTCATCGTGTCCAATGTTATAAGACACTAAAGGGTCACACCACTACACACCCAATAATGGACAACCGAATAAAGTAAATTGTGTGGTATAATTAACTAGTTAAGTTAATTATAATAGAAGAGAATAAATAATCATAAGTTAATTATTATTTAAGAGGAAGGTTAAATATTAAGTTGAATATGTAACGGACAATTAATTAATTTTATTAATTAACTAGTAAAAGTCCAAGGGTTTAAATTGTCAATAAGAAGTTTAATTATGAGATTAAACATAATTAAACTCCAAGGACTTAACGGTAACTTAATCCCTTATAAATCACGGACTAAGGTTAAGGTTAAAGGATAATCACTTATCACCAACTAAACCCAAAACACCCCCTCTCCCCTTCTTCGGTCGTGCGAACAAGAGAAAGAACCCCATAGGGTTCTTTCGGTCTTCTTGATTGACGAACACACACACAGGAGTTTAGTGTGTTACTTTGTTGGTACAACGCGGTCTTGCAGCGTGTCCAGGTGGTGCAGTAGAGGTGGATCATTCTTTAGCAATCTAAAGTTAATGTTCTTATTCATCTTTTTGTTCAAGTGATCTCATTGATTGGTAGTGATCAAGTATGTGGGATATAAGTTCCGCCATGTGAATCATACAAGGGTTTCCTACAGTAGTATCAGAGCTTTCTACTTATCTCAATGAGATTCAGTTGAGTTTCTTTTTGTCTAGTAAAAAGAACCCTAGAAATTTCGAACCAAGAGTCTGATCTTCAAGTTTTGAATGATCATTGGATTGAATAGGGTTCAAGATAAAAAGAAATTAGGTTTCTTTTGTTAGTGATTTACGGTTTTAATCAAAGAAAACGCAGCGGAAATATAACATAAATCACCAAACAAGAATCTCCATATTGACAAGATAATTAAGCATTAAAGATAAAGAGTTTAGTATGAAAACCATACCCTTGAAGCATTTGTAATTACTGATGATTATGAATGTAGTACTCAAAGATCCAACGTAGAATCTCTCTAAAGTTGATCCACACTACACCGTCTTGGACACCACTACGGAATGCTAGTCCCTTCTTTCTCAAGAATCTAAACCGAAAAGAACCCTAGAGTTATTGGGAAGGGGGCGGCCGAATTGAGAGAGAGGAAGGAGATCGTGTGTTATGTTAACCCTAATCTCCTTATTTTCTTTCCTAATTATAGATTAGGAGATTTCTCAATTAGCCCCTTGCATTTTGATTCTTATTATTACTCACTAATATGTTTTATCTTAAAAATTAATTAAAACATTATTAGTCAAGTAATTATTGTTTTGTATATAAATAATATAATTACCCTAATTATATTATATATGTTAAATGGTGTTTGGTGTATAAGTGTGTGACCCTTTAGGCTCACATACGTCTATCCATATAAGTATATGTCATGAACGTGTAGCATATTCCAACAGCTCCCACTTGCGCACGTCATAACATCAGGTAGTTATACAAGCAAAGGTTAGAGTCTAGAAACCCGCCAATGCCCCTAGAAGTACATGAGTGAGTTTCAGAAAAGTCCAGGTTCAAAGTTTTTAATCATTTATCCTTTTGTTACTGATACCATGTTGAATTTTAGACAAGGATTAATGTCAATCTAAAATTTCAACGATTCTGTTTCTCGATCTATACATTGAAGTAGATTACCAAACCAATCAAGATTCATCTTGATTACCTTTGGGTGCGGCCGCACATACATCTATTCAAATCATCGAGGGGCCCAGTAGTATCTAATCCAAACATGTGGAGGAACAAATTCTTTATTGACTACACGTGTTTGTCATATGCTTAATGACAAACCCGAAGATGGTTGATATAGCCGAAGGGTTTCATAACACTGATTGACCACTTGAGTCAACCTCCTAGTATGCTTGGTTCGACCATACTGACAAGAACATGACTCTTGTCGGTTAAACCAACTAGCTGATTTAATCCCTAAAGCGGAACTGAGATTAAACCTAATCCTTAAACCCTAAAGGATTGGAATCTTGGAAATCTAGACTTGATTAACAAGGAAGAAACCTTGTACGAAAAACTCGAACACACACATACACTTGTGTGTATTTCGACGCTCACCAAGAACCCTAGGGTTTTCCAAATCATACCTTAATCTTGCTTAAGTTAGTCCACTGATGATGAACACGACGAGAAACTTTCTAGTTGGTTGATGCAATGATCTTGGATCTTCAAAGACTTGAAGAACACGAAGAACGAACGAAGAACGAAGAACACAAAGCCTTGTGTTCTTCCTCCTATTTGGCCAAAACTAGGGAGAGGGGCTAGGGTTCTTTTTCGTGTACAATGAGTAACTAAACAAGGAACCCCAAGCCTTCTATTTATAATAGAAGGACTTTCACTTAGGGCCCTTCTAGTTTAATTAATATTAATCATTAATTAAACTTATTCTTTTTACACTTTAAACCCTTGTAGTTTAACTAGTTATTATTGTCCCACTTAATTATTAAATGTCTAGTATTTATACACTAATATATTTATACGAAATATTTGTTTGCATTAATACTTTTAATAATCTTTATATATAATAAAAGAAGGTTTTTGCCACCTAAACAATGCCACTTCATAATAGCACCTCATCAAACTGCCATGTCACTAGCCACACCATCAGTCCACATCACCCTATGCCTTCATAAGTTGCCTCAAGGTTTTTCCTCAATTGGTTTTTAAACTCCCGTTTAATTTCAAACTCCCGGGAAATTTGAACGTGATTCATCAATCACCATGGATTCATCAAGAGCTATCCATTTTTTTCACAGATTGAATATCACGGTTACCAGTTTGGAAGGCTACGAAAATCAGTTTTCTTCACCGATTGAAGATCACGGTAACTATTTCTCACTCCATCTAACTACTATTATTCATAATAACGCACTCAAACCCCTAATCTGTAATCTGATTTTTTGAGATTGTGAAGGTGATAAATCGAATGTTTTCTATTTAATTCAATTCATTTTTTCCCGCACCCAGTTTCTTTCTTCAAGATTGGTGGCTGATAATCTGTTCACAATTGGATTCAACCATTGAATCCATAGCAGTATGTTAGAATCGAATTATCTCCTTGATTTAAGGAAATCCTTATGCATATCAAGTGTTCGATGATATGTCTGAATGGAAAAATAGATTTCATTATATATTTGATAAAAGTTTGTAGTTGTTTTGGGTTCGTATATCCAATTACACTAGACTCATATGTGGTTGTATAATGTATATGGTAATCTATACTCTTGGATTATCTACAAGGAATCATGTTGGATCGTGCAACTATTTTATCAATTTTATTAGTTGTTTAACTTATAAGAGTAGTCAAATATCTATTCTAAGTGAAATGTTGGACAAATATATCTATTCGACAATTTTGGACAACATCTATTCTAAGAGAAGTCAAATATAAGGTTGGAAGAAGAATTAGCTCTCAAGATCTTATGCAAAGAAAAAGTTGTTAAACATAAATTTACTAAACATGTTACTTCAATTCTCACAATTTATGATATATTTAAAAATTAGTTTTTTTATAATTTCTTTTAATATATCAAATTATTTTCTTTTAATGTATTTATCTGCAGATTAAAATGGAAATAGCAACTATGAAGTTTATAAAGCATCTAAATGTTTTCCACTTATATGTAATTATATAATGAATTTTATATATGTATAATCTATCTACTCTTCGTTATTGAAGCGGTAGACTTAATGTTGTATTTTAATTACAAAGGTGAACCATGGGGTAATGCAAGAAGATGAAGCCATAAAATATTTTCAACAACTTATTAATGTTATTGATTATTGTCTCTTTATCATATTAATCTAAATGTACCCAACATTTACTTAATAATTATTGCTTCATACTCATATATGTACACTAATTATTTTTTTAACACTACTTTTTTAGCAGCCGCAAAATTTGCTTCTAAATGCTTATGTAAGCCTTGAAGTTTTCAGATTTTGGATTGAGAGCCCCTTCTCGACAAGTTAGGGTAAGTAAAGATTGCAATTGCTAATTGTTAAATCTTATATTTTACAGGATGACAGTTTGCTTCACACATCCCGTGGAACTTCAAATTATGTGGCTCATGAGGTAAAGACAAATGTTTATATGACATAATACTTCATTATGCATACGTGCATATGGGTTGGATAATAGGTCCAAACCGATCATTTTTATTACGGGTAGGGTAAGGCCTAATTTTTTTTTTTTTTTAGTAAATTACATAAATTATTCATTTGGCTTGTATGAAAGTATCACTTTTGGCTGTTCAAGTAATGAGTGTCCTTCAGGTGTTGAATGATAGAGGTTATGATGGGGCAACTGTAGATTTAAGTTCACGTGGGGTGATATCTTTGTATAGCTTGCAGGTTACTTGCCATTTGCAGATTCTAATCTTATGAATCTTTATAAAAAAAATGATACTTATTATATTATATTATGTTGTAGAACTGAGTTGATTTTATGTTATCATAGTAGTTGTGTTGTAGATGTAAACTACAAAATTCACTTGTCCCAAAAGCTCTTGGTTCCGTTTACTGCCATGAAGTTGATAACTTTAATTTTGGATATCCCTAACATGTAAGTTTTTGTTACTCTATTTGTTATTTTAGATAAATTGTCACTATATTAAATAAAACCATCAAGATGGTTGTTGACTTCAACATATGAACATAATAGGGTTGCCAAGGGGAGGAACCCGAAGGCTTCGGCTGGCAACCAATGCCATCCTCCGATTGGAACGACTCTTCAGTTGCATCTCATCGGTTTCAAAATTCAATTCAAGGAATAGTAAATGGTGGGGCCCAAATAATTTAGTATTGTATTTGGTATTTTATGTATGTGTATATTTTATAATGGCGGAACCCAAGAAACTGAAGAGAAAGCGTATTGTTGGCATGAGTATGTCAGTTTAATGTCAGTTGGAGTGTGAGTTGACATGGCGTTGATTTGGCAAAAACTGAAGTGTCAGTTGGCGTCATTGTTGGGATTGGTTTAATGGGTATGTTTGGCAAAACAAGATAGAGTTACTAGCTACTCCCTCCGTCCCTTAATAAAGTTCCGATTTCCATCAAAATATTTGTCCCAAAATAAAGTTCTCATTTCTCAAATTAGAGGGACCCACTCAATAAAATAATATCATTACCATGTACTTCACCACTAACTATCTTTTAAAATACTTTCTCTCCCAAAGTAACCTTATATTTTAATTAAATCTATTACCAAGACCCCACCACTAACTAACTTCTAAAAACTTGTGCCCAATTGAAATGGGAACTTTATTAAGGGACGGATGGAGTATAATTTTTAGTAGAAGCTTAAAACTGGAAATTCTATTTTATAATTTACTTCAATCTTATATTTATTACTCCCTCAGTCCCTTAATAAAGTTCTCATTTCTCATGGGCACAATATTTTAGAAGATAGATAGTGGTGAGGTCATTAGTAATAAATTTGATTAGAATATAAGGTTTTTTGGAGAGAGAAAGTGTTTTTAAAAGATAGTTAGTGGTGAGGTACATTATAATAATATTATTTTATTGAGTGGGTCCGTTAAATATGAGAAATGGGAACTTTATTTTGGGACAAATGTTTTGAGTGAAATGAGAACTTTATTAAGGGACAGAGGGTGTATTTTTTACTTTCATTGATATATTATGTTAGTAAAAATTTTATAAGCCTCCCGTGATTTATCACGGGTTATAGGCTAGTTAATTATATAATAAACTTTATATAATCTAAACAATAATATTATCCGACGCCATATGATTTAATTGCTTTAAATCATATTATGGATAATCTATAATTAACACATTGTAAATTTACTCAACTAGTAAATGTACGAAATACTTGTATCAATTAATTAGATAAACTAATCTAGTAATAAGTCAAACTTGACTTAATACTTAATTTGATTCATAAATGACTTATTATGAATCAATCCTCTTCCAAGTATCATTACATATCTTACTCGAATAACATGCACTCACCGGTGTGACCCTTAAGTGTTTCGTGGGCATGGATGTATCATCATAGGTTGACTAACTGTGCACATAAATCCTTCAGACTCCCACTTGTGCAAGTTTGTAACCTTTATCTTAATGATACAAGCTACAGTGGCCTTCTAGATGGGCATGTAGGTAACCAACCCCATAAAAACAGCTTATGTAGCCAGGTATAGTTTTTGAAAAACTCTTTAATAGCGTCTCCTAGTAAAGAACACTCTGTCTCTACTTCTTGGGCAACTATGTTAGGTTCATCTCTTGCAGCACGATATTTGTGATATCGAATACGAGCATGGTAGAAATTATCAACTCTTGTATTCGAAATCATTTCATGACTTCTTGATTCAAATTGTTGTGATAAACGACAAAGAACATATCAGTTCGTTTGGGCATGCCCATGCACTTTCCAGGTATCTCATCATGTCAAAGGACCTATAAGACTACCCGTAACGGGTGACCAAACCCAGTTTGGTCACTCCTGCCACCTCTGCGCCACATCAGCTTTCTCTCTCCTGATCAAACACATGACCAGACAACGACCAAACCCCCGTAATGGGTGACCGATCAAACACATGGTGGAGAATAGCATGCAAAACCCACGATCTCTACCTCACCGGTCGACTTTGAACGGTCGACTGCACGACCGATAGGGGGGTTGGACGCGTCGTGGTGGTTCGGGTGTATCGGGGGCGACGCGTCGGGTGTGCTTTGCTGGCCGGTCACGACCGAGTTTGGGGTCACCCGATACGGATAGTCTAAATATCTCTCCTAAAAAGGAGGTGCAATTACCATCTTGTTATATTTTGATTCAAGATACAATTTCCTTTGTACCCACCAAAGCCTCGTATGACAACCATATTTCAGAATTGTCTAAGACGAACCAAAGTACATTAGTCATTGTATCCTAAACCAAATACCTCAGGCTTAAGGAAAATCCTAGTGAATAATACTTTTGAACTTTTCAACCACGAAGTATTATCACGGTGGTCAATTCAATATTCATCGAGCTCCAACAGAATATCACGGATATTTGGTTTACACAAGAACTTGTGTAGCTATCTTCGAAGAACTTCGAATATACCACCAAATACCGCGATGACGTTAACGTCCAATCAAGGTTCCCACCAAGACGAGTAGTCACGGATTTATATCTTTTGAATAAAGAGAATTTTATTCATGGATATTGTAAAACATACAAAGTCTGAATAACAATGATACTAACTCATGTACTATTCCTCACTAGACATAGATACTGAATTATTACTGGATCATTACTTATTCTTTGCGTTTGTGTTGATTGCTCAATGACTCCTTAATTGTAACTTTTATCACTAATTACAATTAGTCATTTCTATTAAACTAAAGACATAATACGAGTATTTCAAGAATACTATTACTTTTGTCTTTGCTAGATATTGTTCGTGCAACACTTGGAACATATTATAGTCTTGCCTTTTTATATGATTCGGTAAACATAGGAGGATTGGAAAGTTACTCCTTTAGTTTCTTGAATCTATAAAAACTTGCCTTGTAACTAAATCTCTTTTAGCTACTTGATTTGTAGATATTCTTACTAGTTAAAGAAATTTCCTTAAATGATTAACTTGTTCACTGGAGTGTGAACATCCTATTAGATTTGCAATAATTAATCACAAGACTTGTTACCACGCTATTAGGTTTGCAATAATCTAATCAATGATCATTTATTTCTCTTAACTCTTTGGCTAACGACTTGGTAATTCCTTGTTGTCAATGTCCTAACTAACTTACTATATTCATTAGTACCTCTAATGAATACGTTAGTCATAGTTCCCACTAAATTTTATGGAAATTAGCATTACTTATACTACTACTTTTGACCTAGTCAAAACTTATATTTTAATCCTTTAAGAATTAATCAATTATCAAAGTCATCCTTTGGATTTGCGAATATCCAACATTCCTTTTGAGGGAATCATGACGTTCATTGATTACTGTATCTAACAAGTATGAGACACTTGAAACGACACTTCCAATTCTTAAGTGTACTATTATCTTTAAAGAATCTTATTTAATGCCAAAGTCATTTCTTGGATTTCTCAAATATTCATTATTCTTATTAGGGAATTATGACTTGATTAAATATTGTATTTATTACAAGTATAAAAAACTTGCAACAATACATTTTAATTATTAAATACTTTAATATAGTTTGTCTCTTTTAAGAGTTCATTTAATGTCTAAGTCATTTCACTTGGATTCTACGAATATCCAATTATTCCTATTAAGGAATTATGACTTCATTAAATTCATTTATCACAAGTAATAAAGACTTGTAATAATACTCTTTAAAGTCTACTTAGATTATATCCAATATAATCATACTATATTAATACTAATATTTAAAATGTACTATCATAAGTAATTTAATACTTGAGATGTTTTAACTAGGTTCAATAACTTTTGAACCTTATGCTTCCATAAAACCTCTTAAATACTTTAGAAGAAACTTCTAATTTCTAGTATCTAAGTATTTGAGCTATCTAAGACATTACTCATACAACAATCAAACAAGTATAAAACATGAAATATAAAGTAAATCAAAAACTTAACTTACAATCTAGTCATAAACCTTGACTTGTGTAATTGTCACACATGCACACATAACATAATATAATTCAACCACGGATTCATACTAAAACTAAAGAAAAATTTGTTTTAACATAAAAATAAAAATTATCCAACAAAAAATGAAATTGTTTCATTGAATCCATAAAATACTGAATTATAAAAATCTTGGTGCTCGTGAGATCATCACCATCTCATGCCGGTCATCATCACTTTCCATCTCCTCCTGCAATAAACGATTCCAAAAGTTAGGTTACTCGTAATGTACCTTACAAATATCTTAAAGTGATTAAGAAGTGTGGTTGTGTTACTATAGGAACTTGCGTTTCCTCCACCACCATGTGTACCCTTTGGACAATTTCTTTTCCAATGCCCAGCCTCACCACATTTAAAGCATCAATTCACGGTCCTCTCTGTGTTAGGCTTTACCTTCTCGACCTTATGTTTGACACCTTTACCATTTGGCACTCCTTGGTTAGGATTGGTTTTACCCTTTCCTTTACCACCATGCCCTTTTCTCTTCTTGCCACCACCACTGCCATTACTGATCATTAGAAAATCCTTAGATTTGGTCCCCAAACTCAATTCAGTTGTTTTGAGCATGGAATGTAGCTCAGCAATGGATTTCTCCATATTATGCATATTGTAGTTGACCACAAAAGGCTTGTAGTCATCAGACAATGAATTGAGTATAGTGTCTGTTGCCATTTGCAACGGTATGGGGTGACCAAGTCTAGCAAGGTGATCCATGTGCCCTTTCGTTTTCATGACATGAGCACTCACCGGTGTTCCTTTGACCATCTTGCAAGAGTTGAAGGCTCGATTGATGTCGAACCTCTTAGTGCGAGCTTGCTCTTGAAATGAATCCCTAAGTTGCTGGATCATCTCAAATGCAGGCACATCCATAAGTCCTGCTTGTAATTCTGGACTCATGGTTGTGAGCATCAAACAACTCACATCGAGCGCATCACTGACATGCTTATCATAAGCTTGCCTTGCTTCAGCTCTAGCATTCGCGGCAGGGGGACATTTTGTACCGCTCTTTCCAAGACATACCACTTTCTCTCATGCCTGAGCACAATGCGAAGATTGCGCTCCCAATTGAGAAAGTTTGACCCAGTCAACTTGTCTTTTTCTAGGATCGAGCGAAGTGAGAGATTGTTGGTACTTGTCACTGTGGTTGTTGCTGCCATCAACAAATCAAACCCAATTTAATTAGTAATCATCAATAAACATTCTCTAAATATATTATAAACCCATAATTAATATTTTAGGCCTAGGATCCATATATCACATTCTCGCCGCAAGGTTTGGGCACTTCCCGACGAGACATGCTATTTCTGGTAGGTAACATCCTTACCGATCGTATCAAGACTTGACACGATTCCTAGGGGTCGTAGAATCTTTAGACTTATAACTTATTACAACTTTGTTCAATCTAATTGTACATTTCTAAGTTAGTAATAAAGTCTACTATGTTTATTCTACTCAAGTACTTTTTGGGCCGGGACTCCCGATTATCATCAAAGTAGATCAGACCATCTAAGACAGTGCGATGTTCTGCGCCGGGAATCCCGATTATCACAGAACCTTACGCACCCTAACACTCGTAATGATTTGAATCTATATCTAAGGTTCTTTATCCTTACAATATGAATATCGTTGAACAAGTGAGGTGTTCCATTAGGTGGATAGTACTTAGATCTAAGATTTTATTGGGTATCGTTGAACAAGTGAGGTGTTCCATTAGATTTTATGGGAACTACATCATTTTAAGGTGAAACGGGAACAGTTTCACGTTCAGCCTCATCTTGATGTTCGCTAGTATCTCCAATAGGTTGTGTGATAACTCGATATTTCCGGTATGTAATCTCATTACATTTATAGAACTTTCCTTATTTAGAAGGTTTCTATACTTAGACATTTCTATTTTTGACATCCATACACACAACAAAACATTTATTTTTACACCATACATTAGTGTTTGACTATTTTAGTCAACACAACATATTATTTTCTTATACACTTGAGCTAAAAACATTCTAAAAATAGTAACTTTATTTTGGTTACACAATACACGTATTAAATTAATTTAACTTGACTCGAATTGAACGATGGTTTAAAACTGACACCGAACCATGACCGACCACCTCAGTGGCCGGTCTAACCCCACTCGAACCCCCATGCTCGGCCGAAACACCTTTGAGATGTTGGCATTATCTTCTTGATTTGATCCTTATCTTAATTGAATTCAAAAGAAACCTTGTTACACTACAACTCTACCATCTAAACCCCTATATAAGCATCCTAATCCCTCTTGTTCTTCTCTCTTTCGGCCGAGAACCACACCACCATCTCCATTCGGGTTTTCATCCCAAGCAAGCAACCCTATTCGATTCCTTGTTCGTTCGGTTGTAGCAAGGTATTATTCGATACCTTTTCTTTGTTTATCTATTTGTTTCGGACCTAAGTTCGAACCCGAGACCATGGCCAAGGCTATATGGTCTCGGCATTTGCTTGATCTTAATGCCCGACGTGCATGCAAGCATGCATGTTAACGGGTTTTGTTTGTTTTGTTCGTTTATTGATTCGTTCCTGGCTTGATTGTGATTGTTGTGATCTATTGATAAACCCTTGTTAGATCTAGATTGTTGTTTATGGAACCCTAGAACCGAAACCATCACACAAAACCGTAGGTTTGACCATTCGATCAAACCCAAATTCTGGAACCATAACCCTAATTTGGAACCAAACCCTAACCAAAACCATAGTTGACCATTTGACCTATGTTGACCCGTACCTAGGTGTAAACCGGAACCCTAGATCAAAAACCGTAAGCCTAGCCGAGACTACCAAACCCTAATACACCTTGGTTGACTTTTGTTGACCATTAACGGCTAGATTTGACTTTAGTTGACCCGAAATCATTTAAACCCTAACCCTAAAACCGTATACATCAAATCATAATTAACCTAGTTGACTTGTGTTGACTATTTTGACCAATGTTGATTTTAGATTGGACTAATTTTGACCTACAAGTCAAACCGGGTCAAGGCCGGATCTTGACCCAAGACCGTGACCCAAACCCGAATTCCTAATCGGGCCAAGGCCCGTACTTGGCCCATTCGACCTATCTTAGTCCATCGGGCCCAAACTTTAGTTGGCCAATATGTATCCAAGCCCATTTGGACCAAAGCCCAAACCTTTGGCCCATTAATACCCAAACCGAATCCATTGGGCCCAAGCCCAATCCATGGCCCAACTCTATTGGACCCAAGCCCAAATTAGTGGCCCAAGAGGCCCATCTAGGCCCATTAAGTCAAACCCATTTCATTTCATGTCATTTCATTTCAAACCCATTTCATTTCATATCATTTCATTTTGAAGACCATCTCATTTTATGTTATTTCATTTCAAAGCTCATTTCATTTCATTTTATTTTATTAAATTCCAATAACCCTAGTTCACGTGATGTCACAAAACATAAAACATAACATTAATCGCATCATATGTCGTATATCATAACTAGAATCGCCTGTGTTAGCTTAGTCTAATTAGAAAGTTATATCGTTTAGGAAGCTAGGAGTCTGTGAAGGAATCCTCTGTCCTAACTATTGCTAAGCGTTACCCAGGTGAGTCCACAGATCCCTTTTTCTCTTTTTGTAACATTCCAAAAATCAGGGGAAATTTGAAGATTTTTAATAAATAAAATAAACCATTTTTTTTCTCAAAAGTACAAGTAACTCAAAGGTCCCAACTCATAAATAAAAATAAAAACCGTCTCATGGTTTAAATGCGGAATAATTAAAGGTTTAAAACCAAAACATGTTTGACTCGAAATAAATGTTTTAATCCAAATCCATAAATATAAAAATAGAAACGCAGCTCATCAACCATTGATCTTTTCTTTGCCCTTGCTAGTACCTGCAAAATGGGAGGGAGTGTTTGGGGTCAGCCACCGCTGAGTGAATAATCAACACAGATAACGTACACATACAAACAATCCACACCACATAAGTGATCCCTAAAGACTCTACTCAATTCTCGATTATTATGCCTTTTAATAAATTTCACTTGGTTCGCCAAAGCCGGACGATCCCAACGCCCACCAGCGCCTCGCCACAACACCCCCTCCCAACACCCACCAGTGTCCCGCAGTACCACGCTGACAGTCGTGAATTGTACTTGGCTTACTCTGGGAAGGGTTGGCTAACCTCATGAATCTCAAATATAGTTAGTTAGTTTTATTAACGTGTTGACCCATTACAACATGTACTCTTATAAAACTAACAGCTCAAGCTCAAGTATATCATCTCATAGATATATAACCACATAGCATAACCCAAGTGCATAACAACTCAAAATCAAATCTCAAGTACACGGATCATTCACAACAACACTACTACAGATCGGGTTTGTTAGTGCGGACTAAAAAACTTATATGTTGCGGTTGTCAAGCAGAACCGCATCAACAAAGGAACATCGCATTGTATAACAAAGAACCGCATCAACAATTCCATTTGTTGTTGCGGCCAAGCAAGACCCGCAATAACAACTCTATTAGTTGTTGCGGCCATACACTACCCGCAACAACTACCATATTTGTTGTTGCGGCCATATTCTACCCGCAACAACAATCTAGATTTTCAGTTTAATTAATTAATAATTGGCAAACAAAAACAAAGTTCATAAAAATACGACGACAACATAAACAAGGACAACATAAAATACATAGTTTATTACAAATAAACCCAAAACAAGGACAACATAAACACAAATTAAAGCTAACAAAGATGATTCAGAGAAGAGTAACGTTGAAGATAACTCCAACACCACTATTTTTTGCTTCGAGATCAAGGGTGAACATCACATGTTAGTTCGTGCGGATGCCCATCTTCTGTTTGAAGTCGACCATATCACCATTGATAGTCATATGGTCTATAAAACGAACATTGGACCTCCTTCGATCACCGTGGCGTTGTAAATTGAAAACTTTACCGTATGGGGGACTCATCTCAAGATTTTCCAAAGCACACAAATGACGCTCATTCCAAAGTTCGTGATCCCTAACAAATTTTGCTGGAATAATCTGATGAAAGAAATGAAAATTAAATTTATACTGCAAATTATAATAGCAAGAAATTAAAAAGAAAAATCATACAATTTTATTTGTGATGGACGCAGACCATTTTACGATGAAGAAATTATTAACTTGTACTTCGTGATCACCAATATGCAGACTGCTAGAACTCATATTAGAAACTTAAAAGATCGATTAATCTTACTTTGAAAAGTTGTTCTTTGAAATGTTCTTGTAGGTTTAAAAATGAAACGATTTTTGATATAACAAATTAAAGGAATGAATGAAGTCTGCTTATATATATACTTAAGTTTTGGCGGGATTGGGGATTTGGCGCGCATCACAACTGTACAACCACATCTCCAAACAAGTGAATAGTCATTTTGATTTCTGCTGCAGCATCATCAAGATTCGCGTGAGAACAAAATCTGCTGCAACATGTGTATCTTGATGATGCAGCACCAGTAAGCAATGACTTAATTAACCTTCATATATATGAAAATTAAGTTTGATCGATCAAAATAATGGCAATTATGGTACAATATATAGAGCTGATACTAATTAGTTCTCTTTTAATTTCAAAGAAACAATTATCACGTATATTTTAGAATCTCAAGAAAATATTTGATTCTCCTGCAACACTACCTTATGATGTGGTAAAAATCGAGGAAAAACAATTGTTGATGCGATTTCCAGATTTGTTATTGCGGTTAAGAGGATAAGTTTAAAAAAGTAGCTGCAACACTAGCTGTAACTTCCATCCAACTTGATCTGTATTTACTCGATGCATTAAATTAATATAAATCCCAAAATATTAATTCAAATATTACTCTGAAATGCAGTTACGCTGCTACATTTGTTAGTGCGGTCTTCAATTTCGACGCCCTTGGTTATTATATATAGTTAACCAATATTATTCTGAAACGCAGTTACAAGAAAACTTTTGATCAAAAACCTTTTTTTTGTTATTAACATCTGAAATGGAAAACGAAAATCTTCCTCAAGAAATCATTGATATCGAGTCGTCTTCCGACGACGATATCAATAACTACCAAGTGGAGGATCCTCTAGAGCACAGCCATTACTTTGCTGTGAAATTGTCCTCCCAAGTTATACAACGGAGGGAAATTGTATGCATTCAATTTTTTTTCTTTCTGTTTACTGTTTATGATTAATCAATATTTTGTTGATTTCTTAATTTCAGACTATACCAGCAAATCTGGTTGAGGATGTCAAACTCTACAACTATGGCACATGTTGTGTCTTTGAGATGGGAGAGAAGAGTGCATGGTTCGTGTTGGTTGATGTCTTTCGTAATCGAAAGAAACTAATCGAAGAAAGACCCTATGGCCCGATCACCATCCATGGGGATTTTGACGAGTTGAGGATGGCTTGGGGCATCCATTGGAACCAATGGGTTGTTTTCACCATTGATCTTGAGAAAATGAAGCCCGGAGGCCGAGTTTACATGAAAGTAAGTTTGTTTTAATTAGTTTTTGGTTGTAAATTTTGTGACTTTTTAATTTCCCTTGTAATGCATCCCCATTTGTTAATATTATCTTAAAGTTTTTTTAGTTAACCATCTATATATCTTCAAATAACTAATTTATAATATTAACTGATTAATATAAATATTTTAATTTATTAATTTATAATATTAGCAAATAATGACTGAAATCTTTAAACAAGTTTTACTTGTTTCAAAAGTTATTTATTGTAACGGCTAGAATATATTTGTTATTGCGGGTTTTCTTCCTTTGTTGTTGCGGTTTGTCGTTTTGTTATTGCGGTTTGACTGCAATAACAAAACGAATTTGTTTGTCATCTAGTATCCAACGGACATATTTTGAAATAGTTGTCTTTCTTCTTCGCTGAGATCCTGTTTTCGTTCTGCTACTCTTTTAAGGTAATTTCATTTTTTTTTAAATTCAAGCTCTGAAGTAGACTTAGAAAATATAAGTATCTTCGAATTAGTTGCCAAAATAGACACATTACATTCATAAAATAGAGAATACAATAGATTATGCAAACATTGCATATCCTATTAAAACTATGCAAATCCCTATCAAATACAATTTCATTTTCCTTAGCATTAAGTCACGTTCCTCAAGCTTCATTTCAAGATTGTTCTTCGAGTTTATTAATTCTGGAATGATTTGTTTGGATCTTTCACACATAACAGGATCGAACCACACAAAAAATCTACATGTAGAACCCTATAAAAAGAATATTATATAATAGTTAATAATTAGTTGAATTCTAAAATGGTTATATATTAAATATCTTCAAATAAAGGCCTTACCTTTGTTGGACATGTATAAAACCTTCGTCCAGGGTTTCTGGCTGTCCATGAAGTGCGAATCACTGCTTGTTTGCCACATGATGAACATAAAACCATCTTGTAGCTAGAAAGATAATGTGTTCGTTTTTTTTAGGTTGATAAATGGCTGAATATGAGACTTACTTATATATCCTTCAATTACCATTTAAATATATAATATTAATTAATTTTTATTGTTGCTTTATTAATTTTTATATGGAGCGTAATTATTGGATGTATCATGCTATACGTTCGTCCGCCGATTATGTCATCGTTGTTGGAAATTTTATTCGGTTTGCTGAATCGAATCGCGTTAAGAACGCAAGTCCTTCGATCTTATGTCCTTGCAACGTTTGTAAAAACTCTAAAAGATTCACAAACACCGGTGATATAGAGCACCATTTGTTTCGCCATGGTTTTATGTATAATTACACTTGTTGTTCAAGTCATGGAGAGTCACGACTTAATTGTAACACATCTTCGAGCAATGTAAATAGTAGTAGTGCATATACAACATTGAACAATGACTCATACCACGATAACGATCAATACACTTCAAATGACCGTTTCGATGAAAGTATTAATGAATTGGATACTAATATGAGTGGTGACGTTGGTGAACAAGATGAATTACATCGCTTATTTGATGAAGCCGAAACACCGTTATATGAAGGTTCTAAATTAATGAAACTTGATGCTGTCTTGAAGTTAATTAACTTAAAGATGAAAAACGGATGGATTGATACAAGTTTCACAACCCTATTAGAGCTTTTACATCATGAGTTGCTTCCGGAAGAAAATGGATTACCAATTTCTACATATCGAGCAAAAAAATTAATGTGTCCAATGGGATTGGAAGTAGAAAGAATACATGCATGTCCCAATAATTGTATGTTGTTTCGGAACGAGTTCGCAAATTTGCATAACTGTCCTCATTGCAAGACATCGAGGTATAAACGGAAAAACGATACGGATGAAGTTGACGATGATGTGACAAAGAATGGACCACCGGCTATAATGTTGTGGTATCTTCCTATTATACCAAGACTGAAAAGGTTATATTCAAACGAGAAAGAAGCCAAGTTACTTTGTTGGCATTCAGAAGAACGTGTGATTGACGGGAAAATTAGACACGTTGCGGATTCACCGCAGTGGAGAAACATTGATAAAAGGTATGTTGAGTTTGGGAAGGAGATCAGAAACATACGGTTTGGGCTTAGTTCGGATGGGATAAATCCTTTCGGTAACATGAGTAGTCGTCATAGTACGTGGCCAATTCTCTTATGCATTTACAATCTCCCACCATGGTTATGCATGAAACGGAAATACATTATGATGTCCTTGTTGATTCAAGGTCCGAAACAACCGGGTAATGATATTGATGTTTATTTATCCCCTTTGATTGATGACTTAAAAACTCTTTGGAGTGATGGTGTAGATGTATACGATGCTTATAGAAAAGAACAATTTAAATTGCTGGCCATGGTTTTTTGTACTATCAATGACTTTCCAGCATACGGTAACTTGTCAGGATACAAAACGAAGGGTAAGAAAGCTTGTCCTGTTTGTGAAGATGAGACAAGCTCGGTGTGGTTACAAAATTGTAAAAAAATTGTATACATGGGACATCGAAGATTCCTTACCAAGAGTCATCTGTTTAGGAAGAAGACGATTGAGTTTGACGGAACTGTCAAGGTCATGACGGTGAAGAAACGATTTGATACATTTTCACGAGTTGAAAATATTAATGTTGTGTTGGGTAAGAGATTCCGTATTGATAATGATGCCATATGGAAAAAGAAGTCCATATTTTTTCAATTGCCTTACTGGAGACATTTAGATGTTAGACATTGTCTTGATGTTATGCACATAGAAAAAAACGTATGTGAGAGCTTGATAGGCTTATTATTGGATATTAAGTACAAAACTAAAGATGGTATTAAGGTTCGAAATGACATGGTCGAGATGGGAATACGTAAAGATCTTGCTCCCGTACAACGAGGCACTCGTACTTATCTTCCACCCGCATGTTATAATACAACGAAAGAAGAAAAAAAAAAGTTATGCCAATGTTTGCACGATATTAAGGTTCCGTCATCTTATTCAGCAAACATTCAAAGATTTGTATCAATGAAAGATTATAAATTGCTTGGGATGAAGTCTCACGATTGTCATGTTTTGATGACACATATGATTCCAATCGCAATTCGTGGAATTTTACAAGATGATATCCGACATACAATCACAAAGCTTTGTTTGTTTTTCAACAATATTCATACGAAAGTTATTGATGTCGAAGATTTGGACAAATGGGAGAAAGACGTTTATGTTATCCTTTGTGAACTAGAGATGCACTTTCCACCATCATTTTTTGATATAATGGTTCACCTAATATCTCATATCGTACAAGAGATTAAGGCATGTGGTCCTGTATTTCTACGTTACATGTACCCTTTTGAAAGATACATGGGAATATTGAAAGGTTATGTAAGAAACCGTAATCGACCAGAGGGAAGTATTATTGAAGGGTATACTTCTGAAGTGGTGATTGAGTTCTGCCAAGGTACGTATGTAATATATATGATCAACTATAGCAAAAATTAATTTATTATATATTTTGTTTTTTCTTAGGCTATATGGAAGGTGTCAAAAGTGTTGGCGTTCCTAAAAGTCGCCATTCAGGTCGACTTGAAGGAAAGGGAGGAGTAGGTTTTAAGATAATAGTGCCAATGCACGGAGAACTACAAGTTGCTCATTTAGTAATCTTAAAGCACATGACATGCCTCACTCCATATGTTGATGAACATATGGATATGTTAAAGTCGACGAACCCGGGTAAACAACAAGTGTGGTACATAAATAACCAACACAAGGATTTGGCAAGTTGGTTGAAAGAGAGGGTGACAACAAGTGACGACGTTGATGACACTGTCAAAAAATTAGGACAAGGTCCAGATGCTAGAGTAAGAACTTACCAAGGATATGATATTAATGGTTATACATTTTACACCAAAGATCAATATAGAAAAAGTACAGTGCAAAATAGTGGAGTTACAGTAATAGCATCAACAACCGAAATCGATAGGCGTGATCAAGATACATTGATAAGCATCGCAAAAGATTCTTATTACGGTGTGATAGAAGAAATTTGGGAATTGCAGTATTCTGATTTCATAATCCCAGTGTTCAAGTGGGTAAATAACCGTACGGGTGTTAAAGTTGACGAATATGGTTTTACACTTGTCGATCTTGAAACTAATGGCTACAAATCCGAGCCATTCGTTCTCGCAACACATGTATCACAAATTTTTTTCGTCAAAGATCCAAGCAAAGAAAAATACCACATTGTGTTGCAAGGTAAAAGACGTATTCTTGGGGTTGATAATGGTGTGGATGAAGAAGAACACGACAACTTAGATGATTTACCACCATTTTCCATCGGTATCGAACCCGGGAATTTTGAAAACATGAATAGAAGCTCATATGTACGAACTGACGGAGAAGGAACATATATTTAATAACTCGATCTATTATATATTATTGAAAATTAATATTTGTATTATATATGTGTTTTAGTACTATGCAAATTTATAATTAACCTACTGTTTTATTCATGTGTAACATCTTTTAACAATTTGAATTTGTTACTATGCAACATTCTTGTAGGTGTAAAAACATGAAACTCAAAACCGCAACAACAAATTAACAAAACCGCAACAACTAATTCACCCAACCGCAACAACAAAAAACCGCAATAACTAATGGACATAAACCGCGGTAACAAATAGAATAAAATAACCCGCTAAAACGAAATAAAGACCCGCTAAAACGAAATTGTTTATTCCAAATTTTCAAATCCCAAAACATAAGTTATCCAAACATCGAATCCTTAATCACTTTTGCACAAAACCTTAATCGACCAAACCCTCCGTTTTCTTCACCAAAATCACTCTGCACTAGTTCGCCGGAGTTTGGATTCACCGTCGTTTTCTTTACCTTGGATAGTAACCGACGTTGCTTTCACCACGTCGTATCCTTAATCACTTTTCCAAAAACCTTAATCAGTACCTCTCATCGACCTAAACCCTAGTTTACCGTTACATCGCCGATATTCCTTCACCAAGCTAGGTATTAAAGTATTATGTTAATGATTTCTTGTGTTTGTTATGCATTCGTTCTTAATCATATTTTTCTGTTAACGTATTATGTTCACGCATTTGTGTCGTAATTCTGCAGAAATGGCCGATAATCCAGGACGTAAGAGACGTAGAGGCGAACGTGGTCCTGCATCTTTTGGGAAGAAATATAACAAAGATGTATATAAAACTGAATTTGATGAAAATCATATCCCTCTGAGTAAAGAACTGACGTCATGGTTTGGGATGACGGTTCAACATCGTTTCCCGCTAGCAACTGATATGGGCAAAATGGACAAAGACATATTTGAAACACTATGGCTGGATACCAAGGTATTATTTATTAGAAATATGAAATAGTTGTTAAGTGATGATAGCATATAATACATTTACTCTAAATTGTAGAATATGTGGAATATCGAGAACGATGATGCAAAAGAGTTAATGAGGAAGAAAGCTGTGAAAATGGGTACAAATTTTAAGTCTTGGCTTGTTAAAAATTTCGTCCTTACAGGTAAGGATGCTTGTGAGAAGTATAAGTTTCTTAAAAGGCATGATTGGGAAGCATTTAAGGCACAAAGAAGCACCCCAAAATTTATGGTATCTCTTAATTATATTATATGTTTAGTATTGTACAATATTTTATTATTAACTACTTGTTAATTTGTGTAGCTAAAAGGGGAGAAAGCACTGGCAAGCAATGCAAAGAGACAATTCAAGGTCCGCGTGGGCCGAAGCGGGTGGCCACGTTTTAAAAAAAGTAAAAAGGATGCAGTTTGGTCTCAACTTCTTCAAAACCACAGTGTTCTTTCGGAGATTCAAAATGAACGGTCTAGGCTGTTTTTGATGGGTTGTGCAGTAAAGAATAGTGAAGGAAAGTTTGAACTTCCTAACGAAGCGTTGGACAATTTCCAAGTTTTGGTATACTAAGTTTTATTTAATTGAAGATTTTTATCTTTTTGGTAAACAAATACTTTTTGTAGCTCGCAGAAGACAAAAAGATGATAGAGGATGGTACTTATGCATTAAATAAAGAGGATCCTTTAATTCGTCTTCTAGGACCCGAGCACGGGGGAAGATCTCGGACCGTATCCGAGGTAATTGGATACACAAAGGTTAAAGGTGGATTGATTAGAAATGTGATCCCGCAAAGTACCCCCGCGGTCAACACAAGCCACCATGATTCATGTGGGTCCCGTGGAATGGTGGAACACTATCCACCTATTGAGGTAACATTTTAAAAGTTTTGCAGCCTATACTATCCAACCTTATAATTGTATATGTTTTTACAGGTGTTGTCACCATGTGAGTTGCTAATTAGGGTGGCTGATGCCCATTTAGTCAAAGTTGGTTCTGGACAAGTATGGCCAACGGTTGGATTCCAACTGTTACATAATAAACCGATTGTCGATGGTTGTGTAAAAGTCCAAGTTGATGAGATCGTGGAAGGAAAGGAGGATTTGCCTGTACATCCTCTCACAAAAACAGATGATGTTCAAAGGGTTGAGCATTTGGTTTATAATTTAGTATAGTGGCCAAGATATGTAGTGAAGGTATATTTTAGTTTTTTTAAATGTCTTTTACCCGCTTTTATTTAACTTTGAAGAAATATTTTAGCTTGTCGTCAATGGACTTGTCAATTCACCACTACCAAGTCCGGAAAGGGACTTGAGAGGTTATTCTCATCATAGATTTGACTCGAGAGAATCCTCTCCATTTGATTTGTCAACAAATGATGTTTATATACCACAAATGCCTGAAACTTCACCCTTCCCCGAAGACCAACTAACAACCTTTTATGGATATACACACATGGTTAGTCTTATCATTATCATTATTTTTATCATTATTTTTAAATACTAATGTTTTTATCATTACTTACTGTAGTTGCAATCGGTTGATCCAACATTCCCCGCAGCCCCAACCATCACCGCAGCCGAAACATTCCCCGCAGCCCAACCCATTAACACACCCCAACCCGACCAAACCATCACCGAAGCCCAACCAATTAACCCAGCCCAAACCATCACCGAAGCACAAACAGTCCCCGTTGCCCAAACCGTCACCGCAACCCATACCGTCACCGCGGCCTAAACATTCCCCGCAGCACAACCCATTAACACACCCCAACCCGACCAAACCATCACCAAAGTCGAACCAATTAACCCAGTCCAAACCATCACTGAAGCCCAAACAGTCCCCGTAGCCCAACCCGACAACCCAACCCAAACTGTCACTAAAGCCCAACCCATTATCCCAGCCCAAACCATCACCGAAGCCCAAATAGTCCCAGAAGCCCAAGCCATTAACACACCCCAACCCGACTGCCCAGCCCGAACAGTCCCTAAACCCCAAACACCCACTGCAGCCCAAACTGTCACTAAATCCCAACCCATTAACCCAGCCAAAACCATCCCCGAAGCCCAAACAGTCCCTGAAGCCCAAACAGAACTCGAAGCCCAAACAGAACCCGAACCCGAGAATATTCCTCTTGATCCTGAGTACGACGAGCATTATGCGTTGGTAATGGCCGATGCTCCCCAATTTCTCCCACTACTTGATGAATTCTTCAAATATAACAAATATGGTCTTAATGTTCCTTCCCTTCCGGGTATGTATCCGGAGACATATACAGAAGGCATCCCAGCCACCGAGGTTTTACAATTTGCTCGATTCATTGGCTTGATTCCATCATGATACATTGTTTGTCAATGTAAGCTTAATATTTTACTATTTGAGTGTAATTGTATTTACTAACTTTATGTTGTATATTTAAGGTATATATTGTTGATTCTCTAAAGCGTGCATCGGGTCCCAATTACTACACTCTTGTACGAGTAATCAATGATATGTTTCCCCGTAGATTTCAATGGATAAAGACAACTGTGTGTTTTCAATTTCCATTTTTTACCAATTTATTTAAGATGTATAAAATATACAATTGAAATATTACAGTGCTAGAAACAAGAAGACAGCTGGGAATGTGGTTACATTGTTGCTCGACATATTCATGAATTTTTACGGGGTATACAGTTTAACATCAAGCAATATGTAAGTTTATGTACGTTATAGTTTTAAAATATTACTCAAATAGATATAATAAATAATGATATTAATTGTTTTTCATGAGCAGATGTGGAAGACTAATAAGAGTTTTGAAGCTTCTAAGATTCATGAATACATTGCAAGGTTGTTGCCCTTGTATCTCGAATGGATGAAGAGGTCCAAGACCAGTGATGCCAATTATGAAGGTTAGCAATTAAGCATGTGTAAATTTTTGAATAGTTGTAAATTTTTTAAACATGGTTCATTACACTGATCGATCACAACTTGAAAGTGTAAATTTTTTTGACATTTACTGTGCGGTTGTATATTTTTGGGTGCTATCTAAATATATAAGAGCTAGATTTTATAATATATATATATATATATATATATATATATATATATATATATATATATATATATATATATATATATATATATATATATATATATATATATATATATATATATATATATATATATATATATATATTGTGGAATGATTTTTTTTTTGTTTATTTTGAATACCTAATATTGCGGTTACTTTATCATGTGTGCGAATAACTAATATTGCGGGTATAACATCTAGTGTAGCGTGCGAATAATTAATAGCGCGGTGGAAGCTTTAATATTGCGGTTTCTCTCTTGTTGCGGTATTTGCTTTTGATATTACGGTTTCTCTTTTGTTGTGGTGTTGAATTTAATATTGCGGTTTCTTTCTTGTTGCGGTCTCTGTGTTTGATATTGCGGTTTCTCTTTTGTTGCGGTTTCTTTATTTAGTAGTGCGTAGTTTGTTGTTGCGGTCCTTACCCCGTATTATCAAATCGTTTTCACCGCATTACCAAAGCGTTTCTGTAGTAGTGCAACAAGCTCAACTCAATCAATCACAGTTCATGACACATAGCACGTAATCATGAATCAAATGTAAGTGCAAGTTTAGAGTGAGATCACCAACCTCGAAAAGATGTATGCTTCTAAGTGTTCTCAGCACGGAATAACGTCTCCACTCAGGTCCTAAAAGGTCCTACAAAGCAGAATGGAACTTGGTTTAGAATTTGCTAAAAGGCAATGACAGCAGAATCTGACAGCAGAATCTGACAGCACTCAACACTCCCACGGAAACGGCCATAATTCTCAAACCGCTCACTAGATTTGACCCAAATTTTTACAGTAACTAAATAATCAGAGGACTACAATTTGTCAAAAGATTTCGGGACTTGAATCCAAACAGAAGGGACTCAAAACAGACCCACAAGACAGAATAGCTGAACCAAAAACTATTATGCGATGGTTTACGAAAACATCAATAACTTTTAAATGACAAATCAGATCGACGAGCCGTCAGCGGCAAAGGAAAGAGGACTCGGAAAACGTATTTTAAGTGTGATAAAAACGGACTCAAACTCAGGGAACAAATTCTGTCAAAAATTCAGCATTATGTTTAAAACCCGTTTTGATTCCCGACATCAACCCGTTAATTCCCGAGACACCCGACAGCCCCGAAACTCACTTTTAACTCAAAAACTTGTTTAATAAAAATTTAACCCTTTTATTTTAAAATCTATTTCGGTTTAGGAAACCAAGAACCCTACGGGTTCGGTTTTCCGGTTTTTCGATTATTAAAACGTTTACATCATTAACGACGATTTACCCAACCCGGAACCGACACCCACAACATTTCAGTGACCTAAAACTCGCATTACAAATCTGCACATTTAACCAAAACAATGACTCGACTTATAAAACTCTTGAACTCGAAAACTAGTACAACAACAATACAACGAAACTGAGCCCTCAACGGCTCGGCATCAAATCTGCACCAAACCTAAAGCAACAACTCAGCCCCGAATCAAAATCAATAAATCTCAGTTTTTATCGTGTAAAGAAAAGGAAATCAAAGAACGGAAATGATGGTTAGCAATTATACCGATCAAGGCACCCTCGAATTTGGCCTCCTGCTCGAACACCGACCCACACTCGACTGAATGACTTACAATTCTACTCGATATCTTGCTGCTCAGCCCCTCGATACTTAGCTCTTTTGCTGCTGCGCGTTCATACATTCTCATCAGAACCGAACCCACACGAATTATCAAAAGAAAGGAACAAAGAACTACCGAACCAATCAACACCTACGGCCCCACAATTCTTCACTCGTTCACCAGCAAATCTTGACCCCGACAACTCTCCGGCTGATACAAACAATCGACGAGTGAGGAGTCTTGGGAAAAGATTCTGCTCGACAGTTGAGTAATCCCTTCAACTCTGGTGTGCTCGACAGTTGAGTAATCCCTTCAACTCTGGTGCAGCCTTGGTTCCCGACAATGGCGGTAACAAGGGGGGGGTCAAGGTGGGCCATTGACCACCCCCAGTTTCTAGGTTTTTAATATATTTTTTTTAAGTATAAATTGTAATATTGGTATTATTGACCACCCAAATCTTAAAAGAAAAAGGGTTTTATGCGGCAGAAATTGGTGACCATCGGCCTTCGCTCCTCTCAATACTCTCAATTCCAGTTGTTCAGAAAGTGAAGCCTTAAGCCCTTAAGCTCTCGTCATCTTCATCCGATAAATAAGTTAATCAGGTATCTTTATTTGCTTTTCTATTTTAATTGGCGCATCATCCAGGGGCGGTAGGACATGGTATCAATTTTAATATATGTATTATTTTTTCACGGCTTAAAATATAGACAGGGTCGTCCCTAGGCATGGCCGACAAGGGCGGCCGCCCAGGACCCACAAAATTTAGGGGTACGCTTTCCAAAAAATCAACCCATGTATACATATGTGTAAACTTATTTAAATCAAGGTAAGTCCAACGAAATATTAAAAATCGGCAGAATAAAGGGTCCAATTTGGACATTTAACTTGGGGCGTCACTTTTAATTTGGCGGAAATTTTTTAGTTATTTGGAAAAAAAATTACTTTAGGGGGCCAAATTTTAAATTTTTGCTCATGGCCTACAAATTGGTTGGACCGGCCCTGAATACAAACTTATATTATGCTACATGTTTATAATTTTTAAATTTTGCCCCCTCTTAATATTTTTCCTGGTATCGCCCCTGGTTCCCGATCAAACCTTCCTGCTAATTTTCCATCTTTTTAATTGCACAATCAAGCGGGACAGAAAAACGAGATAGGGCTGCTCAAATAGGGGAGAAGAAAACGATAGGGAGGCTCTAGCTGAAGCTGTCGATCACCAAAAGAGATGAAAGAATGAATTTTTGTGTCGGCAATTAGGGATTAGGGCCTTAAGTATGTTTGGAATTGGGTTTAAGGCTTAATCTAACTCTCGGGCTTGGACCAGCAACTAAAATTCGGGCTTATTAAAACATTAAGTAACAAAAAACGACACAAAGGGAATACTTGGCCTGGCTCGATTTCACTACAATTGAATTAGATTATCGAGAAGCAAGCAAAATAGGAGATTTCGGGGTTTTAACTCATATAACCGGACTCGAGAACAAAGAGATAGAGTGTTCGGTCCTTGGCCTATTGGCCGGGCCTCGAAGCCTCCTAAAACCCGCAATATACTCGAACAACTCAATACTTGGGATTAATCCCATAACGGAAAATAACTAACACTCTTAGGAAATTTTTAACGTTACTCGAACGAAATGTCACATAGAATAAAACGTCTAAATGAAGGAACGTCACATAACTAATTAATACTTCATATTAATGCTCGCATAAATGCATAAAATAACACGTCACATATTAATTATACTATTAATTATTTATAATTCAACCGACGCGCATTTAATTGGTCACAGTTAATGCACACATACACACATAAAATGTCAAGTAAATAATAACCCATAATTTTTTAATTAAAAGTAATTAAAGAATTACTAGAAAATTTAGGGCGTTACACTTTTACTGTTTTATAAACTATTGAGGTGGAAAACATAAACAACTGCTACAACATTTACATTTTCATTATCGCGTTGGCATGACAAACAATTATAATACCGGACTAAGGTGCCAGCAATCATTAACTACTAGATCTAGACCATGGATATGAAGATAGTACTATTGGCTGACACTCATCCTACAAACATTATTTGATCACTACTTGGTTTATCCAAGACATCTTTCGGGAGTGTATATCCATAAAAGAACGATAACATACTGGAGTTGAAGTGTTGATTGTGGACTTAGGGGTTGGTATTTTAACTCAATAGACTAGCTACCTGTTGGGGATAACAGTCATGCTATGTCAAACATACAACTTGTTCAACACATTTTCATAAACAAAACTAGTAATTGTAGATTCTTCAAAAATTACACTTTACTTTTCATACTTACTTCTCATTTCATATGTGTGTTGAACCTTATACTTTTCAGTTACAAACTCATTTTCATAACAAACATCTTGGGTAGCAAACACTTTACTCTTATCATAAACATTAACCCTGTGGATTCACTCAACATTAATGTTAACCCTTTTTATATTTATGTTTTTCCAGGTGATTGGGTGCAGTGGAACTGGAGGATAAGAGCAGTGGGATTGTCGTGAGCCATGAATAAAACATTAAGTTTACGAACAATCATTTCATTTTCAAACTATTTCTATTTTAGGAAACTTACTATTTTTGGAAACTTTCTATTTTTAGAAAGTGAAACTACTTTTGTATTCATTATTACGTGGTTGTTTGTTTACTTAATTTTTGCTATGTTGTCATGAACCTTACACCTTCGTTCTTCCGCAAAACATTTTAAATGAAGTAAAACTCATTTTTGGCGGGGTGTGACAGGTTGTGCATCATTATCGCTTGGAATCTTGTCAAAGTCGATTGTGCTCCCACTTGCCTCTTGTGAAATGAGATTGCTCTCAAGAAACTCAGCATAACGAGCAATAATTACTTTTTGCTTGAGTGGGTAGTAGAAGTAGTAACCCGTTGTTTCCTCATGGTATCCTACAAAGAAGCACTTGACAGAACTGAGCTCAAGTTTGTTCGGTGTGTCTCGCTTCACGAGATCCTCAGAACCCCAGACATTCAAGTAACACAAGTTAGGGACTTTCCAATGCCATATCTCATATGGTGTCTTTTCAACCTTCTTGGTGGGAACCATATTCTGTATTCGAGCAGCCGACTTGAGTGCATAGCCCCAAAAGGATAGAGGAAGAGTGGTAGGACTCATCATCGATCGGACCATGTTGTGGTGTATAAGGAGGAGTGAATTGTGAGACAATCCCACATTTCTTTAGATGGTCTTGAAACTCTTGGCTCATGTACTCTCCTCCTCGATCAGAACGAAGGGCCTTTATCTTCTTGCTGAGTTGATTTTCTACTTCACTTTGGAAAGCTTTGAACGTTTCAAAGGTTTCATGTTTATGTTTAATCAGGTAAACATAACCATATCGACCAAAGTCGTCAGTAAAAGTAATGAAGTAGGTAGCACCTTCCCTAGTCCTAGTTCTAAATGGGCCACATACATCAGTATATATGAGTCCAAGTAGATCATTTTCCCTTTCGCCTACATGGGGGAAAGGTTTGCGCACCATTTTGCCCGATATACAAGAGATGCATTTATCAAATGATTCAGAATCATCTGATTTTATAAGTCCATCGTTTTGTAATTTTAAAACGCGTTTCTTGTTTACGTGACAAAGGCGACGATGCCATTGGTAAGTAGCATCCAAATTTTTTTGGATTTCTTATTGCTACATCTGTAAATAGAACTACCGTTTGTTACAAGATTAAGCATGTCAATTTCAAAAATACCATCACAAGGAATAACATTAAAATAAAAAATATTATCGTTAGAAACTGAAATACCATAATTCGTAAAAGTGTGAATAAAACCGTTATTCCACAAACGAGAAAGCGAAACAATGCCCCTAGTAATACTAGGTGCAAAGTGACAATTGTCTAATACAATAATTAAACCACTAGTAAGGATTAAATCATAGCTTCCTATAGCTTCGACCGGTGCACGCATTCCATTGCCCATGTAGAAGTCCAAAGCTCCATGGTTTAGCTTTCTACTTCCCCTTAGACCCTGCATGGTATTACAAATGTGAGTTCCACAACCAGTGTCATATACCCAAGATCTATCAGGGAACCCATATAGTTCTATTGTGAAGATACCTGATGTGCTAGCCTTGCTAGCTTTGTTCTTCATCAACTCTGCCAGGTAGGCAGGACAATTCCTCCTCCCGTGGCTTGTTTCGCCGCAGTGATGGCAAGCGAGATCCTTAGAAGGGTGCTCCTTTTTAGTAGGTGGAGGAATCCTTGGCATGGGTTTCTGAACTTGCTTACCCTTGCCTTGGCCCTTAGAAACTACTTGCGGTTTTGGTTTTTGGATCTTTCCTTGTTTAATTTCAAGGACAGTGGGGGCAAGATATTTCTTGGGTAGGCCAGATTCTGTTTGTTTCAGCTTAGCATGCAATTCGGCAAAAGTCTTCCCCATACTATGCATATGATAAGTCATGACAAACGGTGCAAAGTCCTTGTTTAGTGAAGTTAGAATCAAGCTAATTCCAAGGACGTGCGGCATGTCGTAACCAAGTTTCTCCATTTGGTCCAAGTAGCTCTTCATCTTCAAAAGATAAGAGCTAACGGAATGTCCCTCCTCGTGCCTACAAGCGTGGAAGGCTTTGACAGTGTCAAAGAGTTCCTGCTCAGCTTGCTTTTGATACGTGGTTTTTAGTTCATGCATCATATCAAATGCAGTGAGTTCCTTGAGATTCTTTTGAATCTCAGGGGTCATGCTCACTTGCATGAGAGCAGCGACTTCTTGCTGTTCGTTTAACCTTTTTGTATAGGCTTCACGAACAGGAGCATTGGCATTAGCAGCGGGGGCAGGGGGCAGCGCCTCTTCCAATGGTGTAGTTTGTGCTCGGCCCTAAGGACAATCCCTAGGTTACGAGCCCAATCCACAAAATTCGTTCCATCAAGTTTCTCTTTTTTCGAGAATGGAGCGAATGGTGGTGTGTGTCAGGGTTTGATTATTTGAAGTCATCTACAAATTTACAAAGTTCATAAATTAGTATTTTCAATAATAATTTCTTTTAATAAATTAACTACCCAATTAATTTTTATTAAAAGCTAAGATCCCATTGAGCTTCTATCACCGCATCAGTTGATCTGCTAGTGATGATAGATCCAATAGGTAGGTGACGATCAACAATTGCATTACAAGTGCAACTCTTAGAGTTATGGGACTTCATGGCACCTAGTGAACAAGAATCTAGGGTCAAGTGGCATGTTTATCACATCTTTGCCTCATGTCAAGGTCTCACCGTTAATTCGATTAAGTCATCCAATGTGAACTCGTGTCAAAATAAATCTAGGTCTCACGCGTAGACAATAATGACCTCGGATACAATTTCAAACCACGTCTCATGTGAACTTAAAAGTAGAAGCAAGTGATTTCAACCAATTGGACGGCGTGACTTAAATTTTAGGTATGAAAAATTTTAAGAAAAATATATTTAAGATATGAATGAATCATGTACTTCATTCATATCACTTCATAAGTCATTTTAATAAACGTTTAACGATTATTAAGTGTTAAGTTTAAATCGTATTTAAACTAATGTATTAATCTCAAAAACAAGTTTAGATTAAAGAATAATCAAAGATGATTAAACTGTAATCATCGATGATTAAAAAGTAATCGTTGATGATTAAACAGTAATCATGTATGATTAAGCAATAATCATCAATGATTAACAAGTAATCATTGATGATTAAAATTTTGGATGTCTTAATGTTTGTGTTTTAAAAATCATATTTTTAAATGTTTTTTATTATTTGTATCAAATAGAAATTATATACAACCACAAACATGAATAAAAACATGCAACATATTTGTGCAAAACCTCAACCGATGATAACCTAAGTTTGGTCACGTGAGTCATCACGACGGACCGAAGGGGCAAACTAGGGGACGGGCCAACATGAACCCAAGCGGCCCTACATAAGCCTAATGGGCTCCCACTTGCTCCAAGACATTCATGAGCAAGTAGAGACCAAGATTACCCAAAATAGTGAAGTGAAGAATCTGCCAGAAATTTCCAGTTGTCTTTAACGCCCGAAAAATCACTCAAGGAGTCTTCGATGGTCTTCGCTGCCTTCTGGAAAGTTATAGCCAGCGAGATGGCACGCGGTTTAGGCTATTGAAACTTCCAAATCGGAGTTGGATAACTTATGGAAATCCAGTTTTCGTACAGCTGTCGCAGAATGACGAAAATGCATGTTGTGTCTTCTTTTTCTTCCAACTTTGGTCAACAATTTTACAAAGGAAATAATAAAATTATAACAACTAAATCTATTACTTTTACATTTATAATTGCCCCAAAAATGGCACCAAAAGAAACTAAAAGAATTTACAACATAGCCAAAATCGGCTTTCCCAAAACAACCAAACAAGCACAATTATTCACAACACACAATGGGTCTAGGTTTTCATCGGTTTTGCACAATCAATCAACATTTGACAAGGTTTTGGCTTGGGATATGGCAAAAGAACATGTTTTGCCATATAGAACGATTAACAATTAATTTAAAAATCCAAGCCAAATAAAATAAGAAATTCAATAAACAAGATTAATTTTTTATTTAGGATCTTGTAACTAGTAACAATTAGGGTTCCAAAAAATCAAAATTTTCATCCCAATTTTATAAAATTTTCAAAAAAACAAAGAACCCTAGGGTTCTTTGTTCCGGCGTAGCAAGGGGGCAAAAAAAAAAACGATTTTTGCTACTTTTACAAGAAACTAGCTAATTAAATCATCAATATGATGGCTCTGATACCACTGTTAGTGATTTACGGTTTTAATCAAAGAAAACGCAGCGCAAATATAACATAAATCACCAAATAAGGATCTCCATATTGACAAGATAATTAAGCATTAAAGATAAAGAGTTTAGTATGAAAACCATACCCTTGAAGCCTTTGTAATCACTGATGATTATGAATGTAGTACTCAAAGATCCAACGTAGAATCTCTCTAAATTTGATCCACACTACACCGTCTTGAACACCACTACGGAATGCTAGTCCCTTTTTGCTCAAGAATCTAAACCGAAAAGAACCCTAGAGTTCTTGGGAAGTGGGCGGCCGAATTGAGAGAGGGGAAGGAGATCGTGTGTTATGTTAACCCTAATCTCCTTATTCTCTTTCCTAATAATAGATTAAGATATTTCTCAATTAGCCCCTCGCCTTTTGATTCTTATTATTACTCACTAATATATTTTAACTTGACAATTAATTAAAACATTATTAGTCAAGTAATTCTTGTTTGTATATAAATAATATAATTACCCTAATTATATTATATATATTAATGGTGTTTAGTGTATAAGTGTGTGACCCTTTAGGCTCACATACGTCTAGCCATATAACTATATGTCATGAACGTGAAGCATATTCCAACATCTTTTTCCCTCATTGTTTTTCGATTTTCGTACATATATATATACATTATTAAGTTTATTTTATCTTAAAAAGAAGCCTAGAAAATTTGATCCAAGAAAATTGTTCAAGTTTTGAACAACTGGATTGAATATGTTTCAAGATAAAAAGAATTATGTTTCTTTTTGTTTAGTAGAAAACCTAGAATATTTGATCCAAGCATATTATTCAAAATTTTGAATAATTGGAATGAATAAGTTTTAAGACAAAATCAACAAAAAGGTTATGTTAATTTTTCAATTATAATTAACAAGTTTTATGTTTATTGTTATTATTATTACAAGAAAAAAAATAAAAAAAATGGTAGTCGAAATCGAACCAACCGAGACTCGGTTGAGACTCGGTTCGACGACCAAGTGGTCGACCGAAACCGAATCCACCGAGTTTCGGTTGGGTGTTGGTTTTTGGTGACCAAGATATCATTATTGGGTCCATGATTTTATGTGGCCTAAATTGGGGAAAAAAATCTACCAGATTTTATGTAAGATTTTTTCATTTATTAAATCAATCTATCTAAATCTTTTTCATTTTTGATTAACTATCAAGAATAAAATCAAAAGAATAGATTTACATAAATCTTGACTAGATTATTATTTATTTCATTGTAAATAATAATAAAGTTTAAATAAACATTTTAATTAAAACCTTCTGATTTTAATAGTTTATTAAAGTTAAGATAATTTTTGAAATTAAGGGGGAAATTGAAATCAGTTATTATGGTAGTTTTAATAATTATCAGTCTTAATTATCATTTAGAATGACATAACCCAAAATTCGTGACATTGTGTTTATCTTAAAATTTTCGGAATTATTTAAATATTTTCGGAAATTATTATTTTTAATATACAAAACACAAAAACAAGTTTTTGGGGTTATGACATAGCAATTTTATAATTGCATTTATTTTATTTCTTTAAATTATTTTTGAAATAAAATGTGGTATTTATAAACAGTTAGTTTACAAAACCACGTTTTTTAATAAAAGGAGATTTTTATAAAAGTACATTTATTAAATCTAGTTTTAAATTAAAATGGCTTTATAAACAAGTCTTTGTTTATGAAACCAAGTTTTTAAAAGATAAAATTAAATGTGGAATTTATAAACAAGTTTCAGTTTATAAAATCAAGTAATTTTTCAAAAGATTTAAAAAACTGGCTAAAGTTTTCGAACAAAGGAAAATCCTTTTTAGAAAATCTTAGATCATAGTGCAACCCACCTAATGGAACACCTCACTTGTTCAACGATATTCACATTGTAAGAAGAAAGAACCTTAGACGTGGATTCAAATCATTGCGAGTGTTAGGGTGTGTAGGGTCTTGTGATAATCGGGAGTCCCGGCACAAGGCATCACACTGTCTTAAGTGGTCTGATCTATTTTGGTGATAATCAGGAGTCCCGGCCCAAAACGCACTAGCGGGATTAAAACATGTACAAGTTTGATGTTCAACTTGATATCCCGAAGATTTAGGAATTGTTTCTAGTCTAGAGGCGATCGGTATGGCTATACCTACCAGAAATAGCGTGGCTCCAATGGGAAGTGCCCAAACCTTGCATTGGAGGGCGTAAAATATGGATCCTAGTCTAATTATTATTCTAAAAGGTAATAATATTAGAAGTTATTTATTTATATAATCACACTAACCGTTCGTTGTTTTTCTTATAGATGTCTGTATTGTCAGAAATTTTGTTTTACTCACCAATAGAATCACGAAGGATCATTACTGGAAAATGGAAGCTTAATGGTCCAAATTACAAGATTTGGAAGGTGCATTTTAGGAACTTCCTAAAAGCACAAAATTTACTGTACATCATTTACGAGGTGCCCAAGGCACAACCATGACAAGATGCTCAGGATGATGAGCTTGATGCTTATTATCAGTATCTGGCTGATGAATCACAAGTTATGTCGATTCTACTTCTTATGTCATTATCAGAGATCACTGATAATCTTCGTAAGAAACCATGTTACGAGTTTGTTCAGTATCTTGAGGAGGCGTTCAAGGAAAGTACAGAGGATAGTAAGCAAATCATTTTGCAAGAAATCTTGTCAAAGAAAATCCAAGAAGATAAACCACTAAGTGACCATCTTACTGACGTAAGAAGGTTACTAGATTGTCTCATCCAAGTTACTGGCACATCAAACCAGCATGACCAAGTTTTGTTCTTGTTTGGATCCCTTACTCAATACTATCAGGATAAGGTAGTACGTCTAGTTGGGATTTTTTACTTGACTGTTGCAAGCTTACACGAGAATCTCTTGTGTATATGCGATGTTCAAAGGCTAGAGAAAGAATCACTTCCTAAGGTTCGGATGGATGAGTTCGATGATTGGTTAAGAGACTTTGCTGATTTGTGTTGCCCAACTTGTGGTAGCAAGGACATTTGCGACCACACGTCTGATGTGGGACTGTTGGACGCTGATTTTGTCTGCGATTCAGGTATCTTTATGATAGATTGTCTCGTTACTTCTAGTGAATACTGGGTATTGGATACCGGATGTGGTCATCACATTTGCAATCATTTTCATGGATTTAAGTAGAACAGGAGGCTGGGGCAAGGATTGAACTACGAGTAGGCGAAGGTTCCAAGGTTGGAGCTGAAGCCGTAGGAATATACTGTCTCAAGTTGCCTTCAGGAAGAGTTTTGGAACTTAAAGTGTAACATCCCAAAAATCATGGAAAATTTAAAATTTTTTAAATGAATAAAATAATCATTTTCCCAAAGTACAAGTAAACAAACGGTCCCATCTTATAAAAATAAAGCGTCTCACGGTTTTTAAATGCGGAATGAATAAAACAATTGTTTTAAAAACATTTGACTCAAAATAAACGTTTGGAATACAAATCCATAAAAGCTCATCGAGTAACAGCTCATCCAATGCACTTGTTCTAGTACCTGCAAAATGGGGGGAGTGTTTGGGGTCAGCCACCGCTGAGTGAATAATATCAAAATAAACAAATAAATACAAACAACTCAAGTCACATAAGTGATACCTAGAGACTCTACTCAATTCTCAATTACTCAAATTTATTTCTCAGATTTTATTACTCGGATTTTAATTTATATAGCGCGCTAGTGTGACTTGGGCCGAGAGATCAACCTCGACCCGCCTCACACCACCTCAAGGCTCAACACCTGTACTCTTCGGTGTTGAGTTAAAACGTCTGGCACCAGTACTCTTTGGTGCCAAGACAAACATCTGACACCAGTGCTCTTCGGTGTCAAGTCAAGTATATTATGTTTAATGTTTTAACTCAAGAACTCAGAACTCAAATAACTCAGTAAATAGATAACTCAGATCACAGATAACTCAGATAAATCGCACAATCAATACTCAAGCTCAATCAACAAGACAATTCATAACATATAGCACATAATTGAGTCGAAAGTAAGTACAAGTTTATAGTGAGATTACCCACCTCGATAAGCGTAAGCTCCTAAGGAATCCTCGGCACGTACAAGAGTCACAACTCAGCTCCTAAAGGATCCTACAATGCATCACAAGACTAGGATTAATACTCGGCTCAAAATTATTTCCAACAGAAGTTGACAGCACGCAGCACTCTTACGGAAACGGTCATAACTCTCAAATGGTTCACTAGATTTTATTCAAGTTTTTACAGTAGCTAAATAATTCCGAGGACTACAATTTGTCAGAAGACTTATAGACTTGAATCCAAACAGAAGGGGCTCAAAACAGACCCACAAGACAGGATAGCTGAACCGAAAATTATTCTGCGATGATTTACAAAAACAACGATATCATTCAAACGACAAATCGGATTAATGAGCCGTCTGCGGAAACGGAAAGAGGACTTAGAAAACAAGAGACCATCTCGGAACAAAAATCTAAAAACGTATTTTAAATGTGGTAAAAACAGCCCCGAACTCGGAGAACAGATTCTGTTAAAAATTCAGCTTTTCAATTAGAACCCGTTTTGCAACCCGACATCAACCCGTGTAACCCGAGGGCACCCGACAGCCCCGGAAACCATTATATCACAGAAAGTGATTTAAAAATAATTTGACTCTCTTATGTTGAAAACTTTCCCGAGCATCACCACAAAACAAATGAAGACTAAAATTTTGATAAAACGTTTTCTACAACTAAACCCGAGATTTACAACAACAAAATAAACCGAGCCTCAATAATTCGGTCTCAATACCGCCGGTTTTAAAATGTTACTCTAATGGTTCAAACCCAAAATAAAACACGAAACAAATAAAACTGCAGGAATTAAAAACGAAGAAACGAAAAAGGGATAGAAATATATCCTTACGAACCAAAATGCAAGAAACACGAACACCAAACACCACCACATTTGCCCGTCGATCGTAAACAAATAACATGGGACTTCATTGGCTGAAATTTGGATGCATCAATTGGAATGCCAAAGGAAAAAACGCAGCCCCACAACAATTGTTGAATTCCTCATTTATTTAGTCATAATAAAAGTAATGAAGTCATTATTAGAAGATACGATCAATGACAACCACACATTTTAACAAGGGTGATTATCTTGTTTACACATGCCACCGCCAATCTTCTAGACACCGGGAAATCTTCAATTTAAATCCACCTCCAAGCTAGGCTGCTTGGTCACGTCAACATCCCTGTTCCATCATGTTCACCCGAAGCAAGAACACAAGAAGTTTAAAAACCCGATTGGGTATCACAGTTAGTAATCGGATGAAGGAAACAAGTAGGAAAACACAAGGAGAGTGAGATAGCTTTACCGAACAGTGAACTATCCAAATGATGGGGGCTCGAGCACTGCTTCTTCCTAGTCTGAAGAACACTGACCAAGACTTCTAGCAGCTCCTTCCTTCGATCAACCAAATGGAAGCAAGGGATGGAGTAGCGGCTGGAATAAAAGTGGGTGGGATTGCTTGTGAAATCAAAAGAGAGTGCACAGGGAATAGCGGCCGAAGTAGGCCTAGGTGTAGGGGTAGATATCGGTATAAGGCAAGTTATAATGAGGAGATTATGCCCTTAGATAATTTTCGGGCCTAGAAAGCGGCCCCAAACCGTCTACCTCATGGCCTCAATTAAAAAAATACCGAGCAAGGAAACAAAGAAGCAAGTGGAAACAAAAGTCATGCCCCTATCTTGACTCATGCACGATCGGGATTGAAGTGAAAGAAAAAGGGTTCAAGTCGGGGTAGGTAAAAGTAGTATAGGACACGCCTTGCTGGCCGGTTCGAGAATTAATAAACGTATAAGTTGATATAACTGATCTCGTAGTTTATTCATGACAATTAAACACACTCAAATGCTCGTAATTAGCCGATAAGATTAATTATTCTCATAATTAATTACACACAATTTAAATAACCCTCTGATTATTTTTAATTAATCCCCATGATTAATTAACACAAATTAAATGACACTCTTGTCATTTAAAAGAAGCGCTACGAATTTTAATCACTCGAATTAAATACACATAAAGGCACATAACTCATATAAATCTCAACTCATAGCCCATTAAAACGTAATTTAAATTGAATTTCAATTATTATTTAATCATTTAAAATTTCAGGGCGTTACATAAAGATTGTTATTATTTTCCTAGACTTATTAAAAATGTGATTTCCTTTGATTTACTTATAGACAGTGGTTTTTATTATGTGTTTTGTGGTAAAACAATTTCTTGTTTAAAAGATGACATTTTATATTTCAAAGCTAATTCTCATAATGGTCCATATACGCTAAATCTCAATAACATAGAACGAGACATCTATCACATAAGTAAAAGATCCAAGAGTAATTTAATCAAACTTATCTTTGGCGTTGTCGTTTAGGTCTTATAAACGAGACTCGCATAAAGAAGCTCCACGATGATGGAATTCTAGAACCATTTGATTTGGAATCATGTTTATCTGGCAAAATGACAAAAGACCCTTTCAACCATTACAATAAAGGGCAGGCGAGTTCTTAGGGATTATGCAAACTGACGTGTGTGGACCCTTTACTCCTGAAGCCAGAGGTGGATACCGCTACGTCATTACCTTTACTGATGACTTCAGTAGGTATGGTTATGTCTTTCTTATGAGTCTAAAGTCTGAAAGCTTTGACAAGTTAAAAGAATATCAGAGGGAAGTAGAGAACCAACTGGGCAAGAAAATAAAGTCACTTCAGTAAGACTGGGGAGGCAAATATTTGAGCTAGGAGTTTGATGATCATTTGAAAGAATGTGGGATTGTTTCACAACTCACACCTCCGTATACACCTCGGATGAATGGTGTATCAGAAAGGAGGAAGCGCACCTTGTTAGACATGGTACGTTCAATGATGTGTCGTGCAACCCTACTGTGACAACTCGATATTTCGGGTATGTAACTTCATTTCATTTCTAGAACTTTCCTTATTTAGAAAGTTTCTACTTTTAGACATTTCTATTTTTTTTGGCATTCCTTATACACAACAAACATACATATTTTACACCATACATTAGTGTTTGACTATTTTAGTCAACACAACATTATTACTTTCTTATGGTGACCCACTTTGAGCTAAAACAATTCTAAAACCAATAACTTTCTCGATAAAGCAATAAACGTAACAATTTAACCTAAATGTGACTCGAATGTACAAACCACCTAAACCAACACTTGACTCGATACCCGACCACATGGTGGCCGATTTCCCTTCCCTTGCTCGACCCTAATCTCGGCCAAAACACCCTTTTGGTGTTGGCCATGTGCTTAAAAAGTTTGATCTTATCCTTATCCCTTTGAAAGAGTCCTAGTTACCATCAAACTCTCCCTCCAAACCCTAAGTTTCGCCCCCTATATAAACCCCACGAACACATCTTTTTGTTCTTTGTTGATTTTGGCCGTCCCAAACCCTAGAGCAAGTCCCGAGTTCGAGTTGAAGCCGTCCCAATTCGATCTTGTTCTTATTCTCCCAAATCTCGGTCGCTAGGTATGATATCCGATCTTTGCTTGGTTAATTTTGCTTTGTTCGAACCCGAGACCATGGCCCTAGGCCATGTGGTCTCGGTTAGCTTCCAAACCCGTGGCTACATGCATGCGTACGTACAGATTGTGTGCGATTGTGTGTGTATGTGATAAGCTTGATCATGATCTTGTTGTTTTGTTGTGAAACCCGTGACCTAAACCATAGATCTATCATAGGTTTGACTGAATACCTAGATCTAGCCAAACAAACCCTTGATCTCGAACTATAGACTCGATCTAGCCCGATCTAGAGCTAACCCGTAGGGTTTTGGCCTTCGGCCAACCCTAGACCGAACCCTAACCCTAATTGAATTGCATGTTTGACTATTCGACCAATTGATAGCTAGATTGATCATAGTTGACTTTGGTTGACCAAATTATAGTATACCTTAAACCCTAACCGAAACCTAGAAGCTTTAGTTGACTTTTATTGACTAATTTTGACCAATATTGACCAATAAGTCAAACCGGGTCAATACCGGATCTTGACCCAAACCGTGGACCCAAAACCCGAATAACCGATCGGGCCAAGGCCCGTACTTGGCCCATATCAATCTACTTTAGTCCATCGGGCCCAAAACTTGATTGGCCCATTAGTATCCAAGCCCATTTGGACCAAAGCCCAAACCTTTGGCCCATACCCAACCAAACCGAACCCAATTGGGCCAAGCCCAATTCAAGGCCCAACCTAAGTGGACCTAAGCCCAATAAGAGGCCCAAGTGGCCCAACCCATTAAGCCCATTAGGCCCAATAGGCCCAATCTAGGCCCAATAAGCCTAACCCAAGCCCATTTCATTTCATTTCATAGCCCATTTCATTTCATTTCATTTCATTTCATATCAACCTAATAAGGTCCAATAATCTAAGTTCGTTCGATGTCACGAAACATAAAACATAACATGTAATACATATTGCTTAACTTATATCGTATATAGTATCGCCTGTGTTAGCTTAGTCTAATCAGTAGTTAAATCATTTAGGAAGCTAGGAGTCTCCCAAGGATTCCTCTGTCTTAAGTCTCTTGTTGCTAAGCTTTTCCAGGTGAGTCCACAGACCCCTTTTTCTCTTTTAACTGTTTTATAAACTTTGTGGTGGAAAACATAAACACAACTGCTACTGTTTTGCTATGACTGTACAACATCTATACATTTTCATTATCGCGTTGGCATGACAAACAATTATTATACCGGACTAAGGTTACCAGCAATCATTAACTAGTGGATCTAGACCATGGATATGCAGATAGTACTATTGGCTGACACTCATCCTCCCAACGAACGTTTGATCATTACTTTGTTTATCCAAGACATCTCCGGGAGTGTATATCCATAAAATAACATAACATACTGGAGTTGAAGTGTTGATTGTGGACTTAGGGGTTGGTATATTAACTCAATAGACTAGCTACCTGTTGGGGATAACAGTTCATGCGGTGTCAAACACAACATTTTGTTCAACACTTTTTCATAAACATAACTAGTAGTTGTATACATTCTACAACTATACTTAAGATTTCATACTTATTACTCATATCATATGAGTGTTGAACCTTATACATTTTCAGTCATAAACCATTTTCTTAACAAACATTTTGGGTAGCAAATCACTTTACTTTCATCATAAACATTAACCCTGTGGATTCACTCAACATTATTGTTGACCCTTTTACTATTTATGTTTTTCAAGGTAATTAGGTGCGGTGGAGTTGGAGGATATGAGCATTGAGATTGTCGTGAGCCATGATTAAAACATTAAGTTTACGAACAATCATTTCATTTCAAACAATTTCTATTTTAGGAAACTTGCTATTTTTGGAAACTTTCTACTTTTGGAAAGTGAAACAAACGTTTATTTTTCGTTATTGCGTGGTTGTTTGTTTACTTAATTTTTGCTATGTTGTCATGAACGTTATACCTTCGTTCTTCCGCAAAACATTTTAAATGAAGTAAAACTCATTTTTGGCGGGGTGTGACAGAGTGGTATCAGAGCTTAAGTTATAGTGAATTAGCAAGCCTAGTCTATAACTACAAAATATTTTTGGGAAAAAAAAAACACTTTTATAAAAATCAAAATAATCATGGCATGCTCAGTCTCATATCCTGAAGTTCCATTGTTCTTAGTTTAGAACATTTGCCTTAGTTAGTATTGCCTTAGTGTTATAGCTAGCATATGTTAGTTAGCCTTACAACTTCATAACCTAATAAACTTTTATGCGTCGTGTTTAGTAGAATGTCGCCTGCTAGTGTCCTCGATATCTCATATGATTCCGATAGTGATCGTGATGCTGATGTCCCAGTAGTCCCAGTGCCTGTTGCTCCAGTGCCAGCAGTGGTACAACCTCCTGTTATCCCATGGCATCGTCGTCCAAGAAGACGTCCCTTTCCTATTATTCCTAATGGTCCTCCTACTCCAGCTCGTGGTCAGCGTCCTATTGTCTATCGTAAACGTGAGGGCGGTATCATTTATCTATGTTCGCCTGCTAAACCCAAGCGTGATGTTGCTCCAAGAACTCCACGACGTCGAGAACCAGAGCCAGAAGTGATATCAGAATCAGAGCCTGAAGAAGACTCTGAAACAGAAGGAGAATCAGAACCAGAGGAAGAATCAGAACCAGAGGAAGAGCCAGAAGAAGAGTCAGATAATGGTGATTTTCGGTTAAAACAATTAACAAAACGCAGCGGAAAGTATTTATCACCATGAACGGATCTTGATATCAATCATACAATTAAACTATAAGAAAATCAAAGAGAATGGTATAAGAATTCATACCCTAGTTGCCTTTGATTATTGTGTATTCGGATGGAGTTGGTGATGGATTGAAACCAAGTATTCAATTAGAATACCTCTAAAAGAAAGTCCACACAACACAATCAAGAACACCAAAGGAGGATGCTAGTCCTTGATTCTTGAGAGCAAAAGAAAACAAAAACACCTACAAGTGTTAGAGAGAGGGGGATTCCAAAATGGGTGGTCAAGGATGAGTTTATGGAGCCATTCAACACTCTTAATGGTGCCATAAAGACCCATCAATGATTTCCATAAACCATTGTTCCATTTGCACTTTAGTCCCTAGTCAGTTGTTTCTTCCATTTTGCTCACAATAAAGTTTCAATATTAACAATTAATATTAAACTTATTATACACAAGCTTATAGCTTATATATTAATAATTAATGTAATTACACTAATTACACTAATTATATAATGGTGTTTAGTGTTTAAGTGTGTGACCCTTTAGGCTCACAAACAACTAGCCATATAACTATATGTTATACGCGTGAAGCATATTCCAACAGCTCCCACTTGCGCACGTGATAACATCAAGTAGTTATACAAGCAAAGGTTAGAGTCTAGCAACCCGCCAATGCCCCTAGGAGTATATGAGGAGTTTCATAAAATCTTTGTTCAAAGTTTTTCAAGCAGTTATCCTTTTGTTACTGATACTATGTTGAATTTTAGACAAGGATCAATGTCAATCTAAAACTTCAACGATTCTGTTTCTCGATCTATATAATGAAATAGATTACCAAAACCAATCAAGATTCATCTTGATTACCTTTTGGGTGTGGTCACACATACATCTATTCAAAATCATCGAGGGGCCCAGTAGTATCTAATCCACATACGTGGAGGAACAAATTCTATATTGACTGCACGTGTCTGTCATATGCTTAATGATAAACCCGATAATGGTTGTTATAGCAGCCTTATTCAGGTCAGCGTTTAACCACATCAAAGTTTGCCCCTCTACATACACAAACCAACTTGCATCTCAAGTCAGAGGATAAGTGACAAAGCCTTTGTGAGATTCACTTGTGACATAAATCCAAGAAGTGATTTCTCATAGTTTGGGTCAGTCCAATCGTGCATCGTTATGAGCGACATGTGAGTTTGATTTCATCATCCTTAGTCATACTAAGATAATGTCATCAATGCCCTCAGATTTGTCTTAATAATATTCCCATATTATCAATATGACAATGGACAATTTAGAATATAAAACACAGTAAATATTCAAGGATATAAACATGAAAATATAGAACACAGTAGATATCATATAAAAAGGATCATATCAAATATATCAATTTATTCCAATATAAACTGCTCACAGTTCCATTATCCAAATACTAAAACAGATTTACATGAAACTACTAGCTTGTCGAAGTCCAATGTTCCATTCATATTCAAGATGTTTGGTACAAGACATTGAGTTCGATAAAGCGTCAGCTAGTTAGTTATCTGTTTGAACTTTAAGTGTACGAATTTCACATATCTCGATAAATCATTCGAATGTAGTGAACCTTCGTAAATAGGATCTAGCGTCATCACGCCCTATTTCAAAACCAACATAAGTATAGCAAGTATACTTAGTTTAGTTCAGTATCTCCACCATGACCAAGAAACATATCTCCAGTACTTTAAAATACTTCAATGTGTTCTTAACAGCAATCCAGTGACCTCTCATGAATTCTGTTGGTATTTTCTAGTAAGGTCCCCTAAGGACGTTACATTTGGCCTAGTGCTCCTTACAGCGTACATGATGATTGCAATAGCCGATTCATAGGGGATTACATTCATCCGCTTCACCACATCAGGTGTGGAAGGTCCTTGAGTCTCACTCAAGTTTACATTATGTGGCATACGAGGACTTCCTCGTTTGGGAGTACCACTCTAAACCATTTAGAATTTTGTCAATGTAAGCACTTTGACTTAAACCAATTAACCGCTTTGATCTATCATTATAGATCTTTACTTCAAGTATGTATGTCGTGTCCCTACAATCCATCATGTCGAAACATTTTCCAAGCCAGGATTTTCATCTTGTAGCATGGTATATTGTTTCACATGAGTGACATGTCATCAACATGTATGACTTGAGAAACGACAACGCTCCCACTAGCTTTCATATATACACATACTCAGTTTGGGTTTTAGGTGAAACAGACGTTTTGATTTCATCATCAACCAAATTTCATAGTCATAGTACACTACTTTGGCTATAAGAATCCTAATGTCTTTAGTAACAGGCGAGAAGGTTTCATCATTGTCAATCCAGTAGGATTGAGTGTAACCTTTTGCTACTATGAGAGATTTATAGGTGTGTATATTTTCATCCATGTCAACAGTCTTACTGTTTTGAGAAAGATCAACTAAGTTCAAAACTTGATTGGCTCTCATGGATTTTATTTTCGCATTCATAGCTTCAAGTCATTTTTCGAATTCAAAATTCGATAATGCAACTTGATAGTTAGGGGGTTCATAATGATCCTCGAAACTTGCTCCTCAGCATCGACATAAATCTATATCGTTCAGGTGCATGAAGTGTCCTTGCGGATTTATGAATGGGAACAACATCATCCTGTGGTCCAACATCTATATGTCCAGCCTCAGAATGATATTTGCTAGTGTTACCAGAAGGTTGTGTATCTTCACTTTGAATCTTGTCAAAGTCTATAGTGCTCCCACTTGCTTTGTGAAATGAGACTGTTCTCAAGAAACTCCGCATACCGAGTAACAACCATTTGTTCTCAGTTGGGAAGTAAAATAGTAATCGAAGATATACTTGATAGATATGGGCTCAAGTTTGTTCGGCATGTCTCGTTCCACGAGATCCTCACAACCCCAGATCCTCAAGTAAGACAAATTAGGGACTTTCCCACGCCATATCTCATATGGTGTCTTTTTAACCTTTTGGTCGGAACCATATCAAGTATTCGAGCAGCAGACTTCAGTGCATGCCCCTCAAAAGGATAGTGTAAGAGTAGTAGGACTCATCATAGATCGCACCATGTCATACAGGGTCCGATATCTCTTTCCAGACGCACCATTATCTTGTGGAGTATATGAAAGAGTGAATTGTGAGAGAATCTCACGATGTGAGGGATGATCCAGAAATTCTTGACTCATGTACTTTCATCCTTAATCAGGACTGAAAGCCTTTGTTGTCTTGCTAAGTTGATTTTCTACTTTTACTTTAGAAAGCTTTGAACGTTTCAAAGATTTCATGGTTATGTCTAATCAAGTAAACATAACCATAGCGACTGATATCATTAAAGCTTCCATGTTGATGTTTAATCAAGTAAACATAACCACATCGAATGATATCATCAGTGAAAGTAGGTGGCACCTTCCCTAGTCTTAGTTCTAAAAGGGCCACATACATCAGTATGTATGAGTCCAAGTAGATTTTTAACTCTTTCGCCAACATGGGAGAAAAGCTTTCTTGTTATCTTTCCATAATATACAAGAGAGGCATTTTAAATGATTCATAATCATTTGTAAAGAAGCCCGTCGAGTTGTTTATGTGGAAAAGATGACGATGCTCTAGGTAAGTAGAATCCAAACCAATTTGGATTCTTGAGTGCTACATTTGTATATAGAACTATCGTTTGAATTAGGATCATGCATATTAATTTCAAACATACTATTACAATGAATAGTTATAAAAATGTTATTTTTTCATAAAACAAAATATCATAATCCATTATTCAACAAACGATAAAGCTAAACAATGCATAATTGACAATTGTTCAAAACAATAATTAACGCATTAGGAAGGATAAGATCACAGCTTCCATTCATTTAGCTTTCTACTTCACATTCAATCTTGCACATTTGTGTAAATGTGAGTTCCACAACTAGTGTCATACACTCAAGATTTATCACGAAAAGTATAGAGTTCTATAATGAAGATACCTAATGTGCTAACTAGAACACATTTGTCCTTCATCAACTCTGCCACGTAGGCAGGACAATTCCTCCTTCAATGGCCAGTTTCATCGCAATGATGGCAAGAAATATCCTTTGCAGGGTGCTCCTTTTTAGCAGGTGGGGGAATCGTAGGTTTGGAAAAGTAAACTAGCTTACCCTTACCTAGACTCTTGCCTTGTGCTTGTGGTTTACCTTCCCTGATTGCAAGAAAAGTATTGGGTAACCCTTGCTCAACCAGTTTTACCATAGCATGTTCAACGATTGTCTTCCCCATGCTATGTACTTTAAAACACTTTTCAAACTGGTCATAGTCCTTGGATAGTGAGGTAAGAATCAAGCTCATTCCAAGAACTTGTGGTAAGGGGTAACCAAGACGTTCCATTGGATCAAGATAGCATTGCATATTCAAGATGTAAGTGCTAACTGATTGGCCGTCCTCCTGATTGCAAGCATGGAATGCTTTAACTGTTTTGAATAGTTCAAGTTCTGCCTTTTGTTGAAATATCATTTTCAACTCGCTTATCATGTCATATGTTGTGAGTTCCTCGAAGTACTTTCGAATCTCGGGGTTCATGCTCACAAGCATATGAGTAGCAACTTCTTGGTGTTCGTTAAACGTTTCGGTAAAGGCTTGACGAACAGCAGCAGAATCACTGACAGGAGGTGCCTCAGGTAAGGCCTCTTATAGGTGTATCAACTTTCTCATCTCTAAGGTCAATCCTTAGAATTCGATATCAGAAGATAAAGTTGATATTAGTCAGTTTCAGTTTTCAAGAACTGTTTTTTGAGTGGAGATACTTAGGTTTTGATGTTGTTGTTATCTGTATAACAACCAAAGTTCAAAAAATAGTATTTTCAATAATAATTTCTTTTAATCAATTAACTACCCAATTAATTTTAATTAAAAGCTAAGATCCCATTGAGTTTCTATCACCGCATCAGTTGATCTGCTAGAGGTGATAGATCCAATAGGTAGGTGACGATCAACAATTGCATTACAAGTGCAACTCTTAGAGGTATGGGACTTCATGGCACCTAGTGAACAAGCATCTAGGGTCAAGTGGCATGTTTGTCGCATCGTCGCCTCGAGTCAAGGTCTCACCGTTAACTCGATTAAGTCATCCAATGTGAAATCATGTCAAAATAGCTCTAGGTCTCACGCGTAGAGAATAATGACCTCGGATCTAGATTCGAACCACGTCTCACGTGAATTCAAAAATAGAAGCAAGTGATTTACAACCGATTGGACGGCGTGACTTAAATTTTAGGTATGTTAAATTTTAATTAATAAAATTTTATTAAGATATGAACGAATCATGTACTTCATTCATATCACTTCATAAGTCGTTTAATAAACGGTAAAAACATTTAACGATTATTAAGGTTTAAGTTTCAAATCGTATTTAAACTTAGTTTAATCTCAAAATAATTTTAGATTAAAGGTTTAATCATCAATGATTAACTATTATTTTAAGTTTCAAATCATATTTAAACTTAGTTTAATCTCAAAACAATTTTTAGATTAAAGGTTTAATCATCAATGATTAACTAGTAATTATCGATGATTAAATGTTTGGATGTTTTAATGTTTGTGTCAAAAAACCGTTTTTAATTGTTTTATTTACTTGTATCTAATAGGAAAAGAAAACAACCACAAACATAAATAAAACATGCAACAAATTTTGTGCAAACCTCGACCGATGAAATCCTAGGTTCGGTCACGTGAGTCATCACGACGGACCGAAGGGTCAAACTAGGGGACGGGCCAACATGAACCCAAACGGGCCTACATAAACCCAATGGGCTCCCACTTGCTCCAAGACATTCTTGAGCAAGTATAACCCAAAATTGTGAAAAAGTGTAATCTGCCAGAAAATTCCAGCAGACTTTGAAGCCCGAAAAGTCATTGAAGGAGTCGTCGTTGGTCTTCCCGGCCTTCTGTAAAGTTGTAGCCCACGACTTTTCAAGCATTTTAGGCGTTTGAATCGCCCAAAACGGAGTCCGTATGCCTCTGGAAAACCTGTTTTCGTACAGCCCTCGCTTTTGTGACGGAAATTTGTTGTTTTCTTCATTAGTCTTCAATATTTTTTATCAACAATTTACAATAAAAAGATAAAATAAATACAATCTATTCTATTACTTTTACATTACAAATTGCCCCAAAAATTGCACCAAAAATAAAAGAAAAATAAATGAAACAAATTACAACAATTAAGCCAAAAAAACAAGGCTTTTCCCAAACAACCAAACATCAACCACATTCATTCACAAATGGTCTAGGCTTTCATCGGTTTGCACAAACAAGCAACAATTGACAAGGCTTTGGCTTGGAATATGGCAAAAATACATGTTTTGCCATATCAACAACATGGAATTAAAAAATAAATTTCAAGCCAAATAATCAAAAAAATACAATAACAAGATTAATTTTTTTGATACGATTTTGTAACAAGTGACAATAGGGTTCCAAAAAATACCATATTTTAACCCATTAATTTATAAAAAAACCGAAAAAAAAATTAAAAATCGGAATTTAAAACACCAAAAAACTTTGGTTTTTGCCACTTTTCACAAAATCTAGCTAATTATATGATTAATATAATGACTCGTGATACCACTAATGGTGATTTTCGGTTAAAACAATTAACAAAACGCAGCGGAAAGTATTTATCACCATGAACGGATCTTGATATCAATCATACAATTAAACTATAAGAAAATCAAAGAGAATGGTATAAGAATTCATACCCTAGTTGCCTTTGATTATTGTGTATTCGGATGGAGTTGGTGATGGATTGAAACCAAGTATTCAATTAGAATACCTCTAAAAGAAAGTCCACACAACACAATCAAGAACACCAAAGGAGGATGCTAGTCCTTGATTCTTGAGAGCAAAAGAAAACAAAAACACCTACAAGTGTTAGAGAGAGGGGGATTCCAAAATGGGTGGTCAAGGATGAGTTTATGGAGCCATTCAACACTCTTAATGGTGCCATAAAGACCCATCAATGATTTCCATAAACCATTGTTCCATTTCCACTTTAGTCCCTAGTCAGTTGTTTCTTCCATTTTGCTCACAATAAAGTTTCAATATTAACAATTAATATTAAACTTATTATACACAAGCTTATAGCTTATATATTAATAATTAATGTAATTACACTAATTACACTAATTATATAATGGTGTTTAGTGTTTAAGTGTGTGACCCTTTAGGCTCACAAACAACTAGCCATATAACTATATGTTATACGCGTGAGGCATATTCCAACATCAGAGCCTATGGAATACTCTGAGCCAGAAGAAGATGATTAGTCATCTACCTATCGTCTATATTTGTTTTTCTATTATTAGATTTTATGTTTAGCTATTTCAGTATTTTTGTTCTTTAGTATTGGCAAATATGCCCTACTTATAAAACTATTATGTATTAGGAATGTGTTTAATAAAAGTGATATTTTAGTAAATTCTATTGTTCTTATAATTGTATTTTCTATATGTCTCTACTACTACTATAATTACGACTATTTATATCTACGTCTACTACTACTATTACGTCTATTGTATATCTACTCTTTGATCCCTATTATAAGTACATATTTTCCCCTTATAGTCCTCCTATATTATTCACTTCTTAATTTCTTGTCATATTATTTGTATCAGCAATTCATCAATGGCTCGAGGAGGAAACGCTGAGACTGTCGAACAAATGGTGGAACGCCGTATCGCTGAAGCAATGGCTCAAATGAACGCTGCAAGAGGAAATGCCACTGGTGCATCTAATGTGGGAAACAATGGTATAAGATATGACTCCATGAAAGAAGATTCATTATTTCTATCTTATTTTAAACTTATTACTCATTTTCTTTCCTTATTTATTTAAACTTCAGATCCCAATCGTCAGGGTCAGTCATTTAAGACCTTTACGTCCTGTCATCCTCCGACCTACTCTGGATCTGAAGGTGCTATTGCTATCATCCACTGGATTGAGAAGGTGGAATCCATTTTCAGTGTTATTCAATGTGCCCCTGAGAATATGACGAAGTTTGCTGCTAGTACGTTGTCCAAGGAAGCGTTGTCCTGGTGGAATTCTCAAGTGCAAGTCTTAGGTCGTGCAACTGTTGATGCTATGACTTGGGATACGTTCAAGGATCAGTTAACTCAGAAGTTTTGTCCAAGGAGAGAGCTACAAAAAGTTGAGGTGGAACTATGGAATCTGTCCATGGTTGGATCTGATATTGTTACCTACACGACTAAGTTTCAAGAACTCGCTCGTCTCGTTCCTCATATGGTTTCTCCTGAATTCAAGCGCATTGAAAAGTATCTCCAAGGTCTTCATGATCTTATTCGTACTCATGTTATTGCTTCTGAACCGACAACATTCGAAGATGCTGTGAATCGTGCAACAAGGTTGACTGATGATGCAATGAGAAGTGGATCATTCAAAGACAAGCTGGTGGTGTCTAGCAAATCTTCTGATAACATGAACAATGAAAATGGAAAGCGTTCCTACGACAACAAACGTGATCACAAAGGGAACAAATACCAAAAGACTAAGAATTATGCTGCCTCTACTCAGAACAACAATCAGTCCAATTCAGATTCTAAGTCATATGCTGGAAGCAAGCCCTTGTGTAACAGATGTAACTGGCATCATGATGGTCAGTGTGAGAAATGCTTCACGTGTGACCGCCGGGGTCATAATTTCAGAAAGTGTTCATCCAACAATCCTCCTAAAAATCCTGTCTGCTACGAGTGTGGTGATTCTAACCATTATCGTAAGCGTTGCCCTAGACTTCAGAACAACAATAACCAGAATGGCAACAACAACAATGGCAATCGTAATAACAATCGTAACAACAATCGCAATGCCAACAACAACAATGATCGTCAAAATGGTCGTGGTCGTGCATTTGTTATGAATGCTCAAGAAGCTCGTGAGAACCCTGATACCGTCACTGGTACGTTTATCGTCAACAATCATTTTGCTTCTATTTTATTTGACTCGGGAGCTGACTTGAGTTTCGTATCGACCGACTTTAAAAGTTTCTTAAATCAAAAACCTAATCGTTTGAAAGTGAATTATGAAATCGAGTTAGCAAATGGCAAAGTTGTTAGGTCTAGTGAAGTTTTTAAAGGTTGTAAGCTTGACCTAGATGATCACATTTTTTATATAGACCTTGTGCCTGTAGAACTAGGAAGTTTTGATATCGTCATAGGGATGGATTGGTTGTCTAAAAACCATGCTGAAATAATATGTTACACCAAACAAATCCGAAATCCCTTATCCAAAACAGAAACTTTAATAATTCAAGGTGAACAAAGAAACAAAAACATGAAAATCATAACTTCCATGAAAGCTCAAAAATATCTTCGTAAAGGATGCCAAGCCTTTCTTGCTCATGTCGTTGACACAAAGTCCAAAGATCGTAAGATTGAGGACATTCCTATTGTTCGTGATTTTCCTGGTGTATTTCCTAGTGAATTGCCTGGACTGCCGCCTCAAAGGCAAGTTGAATTCCGTATTGATCTGATTCCGGGAGCCGCACCTATCGCGCGTTCTCCTTATCGTCTTGCACCGTCTGAAATGCAAGAAATTTCATCGCAATTACAAGAACTTCTTGATTTTGGTTTCATTCGACCGAGTTTCTCGCCTTGGGGAGCTCCGGTCCTTTTTGTTAAAAAGAAAGATGGTTCAATGAGAATGTGCATCGATTATCGTGAATTGAACAAAGTAACAATTAAGAACCGATATCCTCTTCCCCGTATTGATGATCTATTCGATCAACTCCAATGATCGAGTTTCTATTCCAAAATCGATCTTCGATCTGTTTACCATCAGTTAAAAGTTCGTGATGAAGATGTGCCCAAAACTGCTTTTAGAACTCGCTATGGTCATTATGAATTTTTGGTAATGCCATTTGGTTTGACCAATGCACCTGCTGTGTTTATGGATCTCATGAACAGAGTGTGCAAGCAGTATCTCGATAAATTCGTTATTGTCTTCATAGATGATATTCTCATCTATTCGCATTCTAGAAAAGAGCATGAAGAGCACTTAAGAATCATTCTTGAGTTGTTGGAGAAGGAGAAGTTGTACGCCAAGTTGTCCTAGTGTGAATTTTGGTTGCGTGAAGTCCAATTTCTGGGTCATATTATCAACGAAGAAGGTATTCACGTTGATCCTGCAAAGATAGAAGCTATAAAGAATTGGGAAGCTCCAAAGACCCCAACTGAAGTAAGACAATTCCTTGGTCTTGCTGGTTACTATAGAAGGTTTATAGCAAATTTCTCAAAGATTGCAAAGGATTTGACGGTGTTAACACATAAGGATGAGAAATTTGTCTGGGGTGAAAAGCAAGAATCAGCCTTCCAATCTCTAAAATCTAAATTATGTTCTGCTCCTATTCTATCTCTCCCTGAAGGAACCGATAATTTCGTGGTGTACTGTGATGCGTCGCACCAAGGGCTAGGTTGTGTATTGATGCAACATGACAAAGTGATCGCCTATGCCTCTCGACAACTGAAGAACCACGAGAAGAATTGTACAACTCATGATCTTGAGTTGGGTGTAGTTATTTTCGCGTTAAAGATTTGGAGACATTACCTCTACGGTACCAAGTGCACAATATTCACCGATCACAAGAGTTTACAACAATACTTCAATCAGAAAGATCTCAATACGAGACAGCGTAGATGGATAGAGTTGATGAATGACTATGAATGTGAGATTAAGTATCATCCTGGTAAGGCTAATATGGTAGCTGATGCCTTAAGTCGGAAAGAGCAACCTAAACCTCGTCGAATTCGAGCCCTTCCAATCTCTGTTCGTTCAAATCTATCTTCCCAAGTTCAAGAATTTAAACTGAAGCCTTGAAGGTAGAGAACATCAAAAGTGAAGCTTTGCGTGGTATGGAGAAGCAGTTAGAAGCAAAGGTAGACGGAACTCTTTATTTCATGGATCGTTTATGGGTTCCAAATTTTGGAAGTGTTCGCAATGTTATCTTGAATGAAGCTCACCGATCCAAATATTCTATTCATCCTGGTGCCGACAAGATGTATAAAGATGTCAAAGAGTTATATTGGTGGCCAAATATGAAGAAAGAGATCGCGGTTTATGTCAGCAAATGTTTAACTTGTGCTAGAGTGAAAGCAGAGAATCAGAAGCCTTCCGGTCCTCTACAACAACCTGAGATCCCTGAATGGAAATGGGAAGAAATCTCTATGGATTTTATAACCAAATTGCCTCGAACATCTAGTGGTCATGATACAATTTGGGTAATTGTCGATCGATTGACAAAATCAGCTCATTTCATTCCTATTAAGGAAACTGATCAGATGGAGAAGCTAACAAGAATTTATTTAAAGGAAGTTGTATCTCGGCATGGTGTGCCAGTCGCGATCATCTCGGATCGTGATAGTCGCTTTACGTCTCGTTTATGGAAATCATTGCAAAAATCTCTCGGTACTCGCCTCGATATGAGTACTGCCTATCATCCTCAAACAGATGGTCAGACTGAAAGAACAATTCAAACTTTGGAAGACATGCTGAGAGCATGTGTTATTGATTTTGGTGGAAGTTGGGATTCTCATCTCCCTTTAGCTGAGTTCTCGTATAATAATAGTTATCATACAACTATTAAGGCCGCACTGTTCGAAGCCCTGTATGGAAGAAAGTGTCGTTCACCACTTTGTTGGATTGAAATTGGTGATCGTCAAATTACTGGTCCTGAAATTCTACAAGAAACGACTGACAAGATTTTTAAAATCAATGATCGCATTAAGGCTGCCAGAGATCGACAAAAGAGTTATGCTGATAATCGTCGAAAGCCTTTAGAGTTCGCTGTTGGCGACCATGTTTTACTAAAAGTAGCACCTTGGAAAGGTGTTGTACGTTTTGGTAAGAAAGGAAAGCTCAGTCCTCGTTATGTCGGACCATTTGAGATTCTTGAAAGAATCGGTGCTGTTGCATATCGCCTTCGTCTTCCTAATGAGCTCAGCAATGTTCACAACACATTTCATGTTTCTAATCTTAAGAAGTTTATTCATGATCCTTCGCTTATCGTCCCTACTGAAGAAATTATTATCGACGACAAACTTCATTTCACCGAGGAACCAATTGAAATATCTGACTGGAAAGAGCATAAGTTGCGAAGAAGCAAGATCAAAATTGTTAAAGTCAGATGGAACTCCAAAAGAGGTCCTGAATTCACGTGGGAACGTGAGGACCAGATGCGAAAGAATTTTCCTCATCTTTTTCTCGTTGTCTCTCTTGTTCGTGCTTCGTCTTAAATTTCGGGACGAAATTTCTTCAACCAGGGGAGAGTGTGACAACTCGATATTTCGGGTACGTAACTTCATTTCATTTCTAGAACTTTCCTTATATAGAAAGTTTCTACTTTTAGACATTTCTATTTTTTTTTTTGGCATTCCTTATACACAACAAACATACATATTTTACACCATACATTAGTGTTTGACTATTTTAGTCAACACAACATTATTACTTTCTTATGGTGACCCACTTTGAGCTAAAACAATTCTAAAACCAATAACTTTCTCGATAAAGCAATAAACGTAACAATTTAACCTAAATGTGACTCGAATGTACAAACCACCTAAACCAACACTTGACTCGATACCCGACCACATGGTGGCCGATTTCCCTTCCCTTGCTCGACCCTAATCTCTGCCAAAACACCCTTGTGGTGTTGGCCATGTGCTTAAAAAGTTTGATCTTATCCTTATCCCTTTGAAAGAGTCCTAGTTACCATCAAACTCTATCTCCAAACCCTAAGTTTCGCCCCTATATAAACCCCACGAACACATCTTTTTGTTCTTTGTTGATTTTGGCCGTCCCAAACCCTAGAGCAAGTCCCGAGTTCGAGTTGAAGCCGTCCCAATTCGATCTTGTTCTTATTCTCCCAAATCTCGGTCGCTAGGTATGATATCCGATCTTTGCTTGGTTAATTTTGCTTTGTTCGAACCCGAGACCATGGCCCTAGGCCATGTGGTCTCGGTTAGCTTCCAAACCCGTGGCTACATGCATGCATGCGTACGGATTGTGTGCGATTGTGTGTGTATGTGATAAGCTTGCTCATGATCTTGTTGTTTTGTTGTGAAACCCGTGACCTAAACCATAGATCTATCCTAGGTTTGACCGAATACCTAGATCTAGCCAAACAAACCCTTGATCTCGAACTATAGACTCGATCTAGCCCGATCTAGAGCTAACCCGTAGGGTTTTGGCCTTCGGCCAACCCTAGACCGAACCCTAACCCTAATTGAATTGCATGTTTGACTATTCGACCAATTGATAGCTAGATTGATCATAGTTGACTTTGGTTGACCAAATTATAGTATACCTTAAACCCTAACCGAAACCTAGAAGCTTTAGTTGACTTTTATTGAATAATTTTGACCAATATTGACCAATAAGTCAAACCGGGTCAATACCGGATCTTGACCCAAACCGTGGACCCAAAACCCGAATAACCGATCGGGCCAAGGCCCGTACTTGGCCCATATCAATCTACTTTAGTCCATCAGGCCCAAACCTTGATTGGCCCATTAGTATCCAAGCCCATTTGGACCAAAGCCCAAACCTTTGGCCCATACCCAACCAAACCGAACCCAATTGGGCCAAGCCCAATTCAAGGCCCAACCTAAGTGGACCTAAGCCCAATAAGAGGCCCAAGTGGCCCAACTCATTAAGCCCATTAGGCCCAATAGGCCCAATCTAGGCCCAATAAGCCTAACCCAAGCCCATTTCATTTCATTTCATTTCGTAGCCCATTTCATTTCATTTCATTTCATTTCATTTCATATCAACCTAATAAGGTCCAATAATCTAAGTTCGTTCGATGTCACGAAACATAAAACATAACATGTAATACATATTGCTTAACTTATATCGTATATAGTATCGCCTGTGTTAGCATAGTCTAATCAGTAGTTAAATCATTTAGGAAGCTAGGAGTCTCCCAAGGATTCCTCTGTCTTAAGTCTCTTGTTGCTAAGCTTTGCCAGGTGAGTCCACATACCCCTTTTTCTCTTTTAACTGTTTTATAAACTTTGGGGTGGAAAACATAAACACAACTGCTACTGTTTTGCTATCACTGTACAACATCTATACATTTTCATTATCGCGTTGGCATGACAAACAATTATTATACCGGACTAAGGTTACCAGCAATCATTAACTAGTGGATCTAGACCATGGATATGCAGATAGTACTATTGGCTGACACTCATCCTCCCAACGAACGTTTGATCATTACTTGGTTTATCCAAGACATCTCCGGGAGTGTATATCCATAAAATAACATAACATACTGGAGTTGAAGTGTTGATTGTGGACTTAGGGGTTGGTATATTAACTCAATAGACTAGCTACCTGTTGGGTATAACAGTTTATGCGATGTCAAACACAACATTTTGTTCAACACTTTTTCATAAACATAACTAGTAGTTGTATACATTCTACAACTATACTAAACATTTCATACTTATTACTCATATCATATGAGTGTTGAACCTTATACATTTTCAGTCATAAACCATTTTCTTAACAAACATTTTGGGTAGCAAATCACTTTACTTTCATCATAAACATTAACCCTGTGGATTCACTCAACATTATTGTTGACCCTTTTACTATTTATGTTTTTCCAGGTAATTAGGTGCGGTGGAGTTGGAGGATATGAGCATTGAGATTGTCGTGAGCCATGATTAAAACATTAAGTTTACGAACAATCATTTCATTTCAAACAATTTTTATTTTAGGAAACTTGCTATTTTTGGAAACTTTCTACTTTTGGAAAGTGAAACAAACGTTTATTTTTCGTTATTGCGTGGTTGTTTGTTTACTTAATTTTTGCTATGTTGTCATGAACGTTACACCTTCGTTCTTCCGAATAACATTTTAAATGAAGTAAAACTCATTTTTGGCGGGGTGTGACACCTACCACTATCATTTTGGGGACATGCACACGAGACTGCAGCATTCACACTGAATAGGGTTCAAACCAAGTCTGTAGAAAAGACTCCGTTCGAACACTGGACGGGTAAAAAGCCAAAATTGTCTTTTCTTAAGGTTTAGGGCTGTGAGGCGTATGTTAGATGAACATTCACAGAAAAACTCAACCCCAAATCAGATAAGTGTATATTCGTTGGATATCCAAGGGAAACCTTAGGATACTATTTCTATCATCAGCAAGACAACAAAGTTTTTGTTGCTCGAAAGAGTGTCTTCTTGGAGCAGAACTTTCTAGGGACAGAAACTCCAAGAAAAGAAATAGAAATTCAAGAAATTGAAGAGAATGAAAATCCACATACGACTACAGTCGAACCAGTGGTTCTACAAAGAATTGTTGATCTTCAACCAGACCCACCGGTTGAGGAAGAAGAAATACGCAACCCTCGTAGGTCTAGTAGACCACACCAAGAACCAGATAGGTATCTTGGATTCATGATCGATGAAGATGATGGAAATCTACTAGAACCATTGACCTACAACGAGGCTGCTAACGGCATGGAGTCCAAGAAATGGCTCGAAACTATGGAAGCAGAGATGCAATCCATATATGACAACCAAGTCTGCGTGTTATCAGACTTGCCACCACAGTCAAAAGCTGTTAGATGCAAGTGGGTTTTCAAGAAGAAAACTAACATGGATGCGAAAGTGCATACATACAAAGCACGACTAGTCACGAAGGGTTTCACGAAAACACATGGTGTGGATTATTCTGAATCCTACTCGCCAGTAGCAATGCTTAAGTCTATTAGAATTCTTATGGCCATATCAGCATATTACGACTATGAGATATGGCAAATGGATGTCAAAACCGCCTTCCTTAACGGGGAGTTGAAAGAGGACGTATTCATGATACAAACGGATGGTTTTACTGATCCAAAGAATCCTAATAAAGTATGCAAGTTGCTAAAATCCATTTATGGATTAAGCAAGCATCTAGTAGCTGGAACTTACACTTTGACAAAAGAATCAAAGAATTTGGTTTTGCCAAGAGTGAGTTCGAGGCGTGTGTCTACACAAAAATCAGTGGGACCATATTCATCTTCCTAGTCTTGTATGTTGACGACATACTGCTTATAGGAAATGATGTACCAGCAATACAAGGAGTAAAATCCTGGTTAGGTAAATGTTTCCCGATGAAAGACTTGGGAGAAGCTGCGGGCATAAGATCTATCGAGATAGATCTAGGCGGCTTATTGGACTTAGTCAAAGTACATACATTGACAAAGTACTGAAAACATTCAGTATGAATGATTCCAAGAGAGGTTTCATTCCAATGACACAAGGCATTACACTGAGCAAAGATCAGAGTCCTACATCTAGCGAGGAAAAAGCTAGGATGAGTTTAGTTCCATATGCTTTCGCAATTGGATCAATAATGTATGCCATATTATGTACTAGGCCCGATATTGATTACTCCATAAGTCTTACGAGCAAATATCAAAAGAATCCTGGTGAGGCCCATTGGGTAGCCGTCAAGAACATTCTCAAGTATTTGAGAAGGACAAAAGCTATGTTCTTGGTCTTTGGAGGTTCGATGGAAGAACTGCGTGTAATTGGATACACAGATGCAAGCCTCCAAACTGATAGAGACGATTACAAGTCACAATCAGGGTTTGTGTTTACACTGAACGGAGGAGCTATATCTTGGAAGAGTCAGAAACAAGATACGATAACAGATTTGACTACAGAAGCTGAGTACATTGCGGAAAATGATGTTGGGAAAGATGCCATGTGGCTTAAGAATTTTATCGAGTATCTTAGAGTTATTGCCAGTATCTTTAGACCCATCGAAATATTATGTGATAATATTGGTGCAATAGTGCAAGCTGTTGAACCAAGAGAGCATCAAAAGACCAGGCTTGTGCGCAGGAAATATCACCTGATACGTGAGTATGTCAGATAAGGTGATATTATAATTAAGAAAATACCAACGGATGACAACGTTGCTGACCCGTTGACAAAACCACTAGCAGGACCAAAGCATGAGAAGCATGCAAGTTCAATAGGCATGCAATACCTTGAAATTGGTAGCAAGTATTTTCGATTATAGTCCATAGATGAATTTGAAATTGATACTTTATGTAATAACATTTCGTGGGATTGAAATAGAAAGTTTTACGTAATAATTTCATATTATCTACTCTTAACATGTTTTAAACCTATCCATGATACACAAAGTTTGTTTAGTATCAAAATGTCTGTGGCTGCTTGAATTTAGTGGGAGCTAGATCAGCAGTTAATGCCATTATGAATATTTATCTATTCATAGCTATTGAATAGAGATACAAGGGTTGTTAAAATAAATATTCGTAGATGTTTACAGAGTTTGCTAAACATTAGACGTGACCAAAGGATCGATATTACTTCATGGAGCTCAAGCATAAGTAATTTCGAGTAGATGTCCTCTGACGTGAGATATTTGGTTTGAGACACGATAACTTCTGATCTTTAGCATTTATCTAACGTCACACCGTAAAAGGGTGATCATAAGGGACTTGACTAAGACATCGGAAGTCGTGGGCAGGAAAACGCAAATAGTCAAGATGGAATTTGCACCTTCTTTAATTAGAAGAGATATTTCATGGCCGCTCGACGAGTAAGACTACTGAAATGCGTGGCCACGCTCGGAGAATGATTGGATCATTCGGTAATCCGTAACTGCAGAAAGTCAAAATCAGTGTTGAGAAAATATGAGTATATAGAACAAGATCCCTGCTCCATGTCTATTACTCTTATTAGGAAATATCATGATGCGAAAGGAAAATCCGTTAGTGTTATTCATTCTTATGAATATTATCTCTGGATGTAAGAGTTCTTATAACCTAGTTATCCTAAATGTCTGGCTAGGGACCGCTTTAGGCTAAAGATGATCAGCAAGTGATGCTTATCTTGCACAAGTGGGAGTCTGTTAGATTTATGTGCACAGATAATCACACGTGTCATTGTGTCCAATGTTATAAGACACTAAAGGGATAATGGACAACTGAATAAAGTAAGTTGTGTGGTATAATTAACTAGTTAAGTTAATTATAATAGAAGAGAATAAATAATAATAAGTTAATTATTATTTTAGAGGAAGATTACATATTAAGTTGAATATTTAACGGAAAGTTAATTAATAGTTTATTAATTAACTAGTAAAAGTCCAAGGGTTTAAAGTGCCAATAAGAAGTTTAATTATGAGATTAAACATAATTAAACTCTAAGGACTTAACGGTAACTTAATCCCTTATACATAAGGGACTAAGGTTAAGGTTAAAGGATAATCACGTATCACCAACTAAACCCAAAACACCCACTCTCCCCTTCTTCGGCCGTGCGAACGAGAGAAAGAACCCCATAGGGTTCTTTCGGTCTTCTTGATCGACGAACACACACACACACACACACACACACACACACACACACACACACACACACACACACACACGAGTTTAGTGTGCTACTTTGTTGGTACTACGCGGTCTTGCAGCGTGTCCAGGTGGTGCAGTAGAGGTGGGTCATTCTTTGGCAATCTAAAGGTAATGTTCTTATTCATCTTTTTGTTCAAGTGATCTCATTGATTGGTAGTGATCAAGTATGTGGGATTCAAGTTACGCCATGTGAATCCTACAAGGTTTTCCTACAAACTCATCAATTAGAAACGGGCGTCAATTTCCATCAATCTTTCATCGGGTCGTCAGGATAACTGGAATGCCTCCAATCTATCATGATAGTCACTAGTCAAGGTAACTGAAATACCTCTAATCTAACAAGACTCCACGGTGTCCGGTAACTAGAATGCCTCCAATCTACCACGACCCTTAAAGGTACCATGATAACTGAACTACCTCCAATATATCACGGCCCTGGGACATCATCATACGGTCAATTCATTATTCGTTCATCATTATAATTAATAACTCGAGCCTCAGTTCATGCATAGCTATCAATTAGTATTCACTCATTCGTTTCACATATCAATCACATTACAAGTAATTCCATCAAGGACTCCTATCAAAGATCGTCAATTAATTTCATAAACTTTCACATAAGATACGGACCTCTACATAGCAACTCCCTCGTTCCCAGGTTATCATAGGGTAATACTATCAAGGTAATTGGAATGCCTCCCAACTTACCAAGATCATAAACTTCCCCGTTTTCGGGTTATCATTACTCCCCCCATTTTTGGGTTATCTTAGTCCGGACATTTACTCTATCACATACGTTTAATTTATAAATATGAGCCTCAACTCCATAATCCACATAAAACTATTTACTATCATGCCCACATTTAATCACATTATCGATTCACTTACTGTACATACTGTGACAACTCTACATTTTGGGTATGTTGTCATTTTTCATTTCTTATTATTTAGAAACTTTCTATTTTTAATCATTTCTATTCTTGGCATCCAAAAACATAACAAATCACCAAAACATGTATCATTTTCACCATACATCAGTGTTTGACTGTTTTAGTCAACACAACATTTCATTTTATTAATGTGGTGACACTTAATCAAAAACAAATTTTATGATGATACTTATGTATTATTTAACCTAAATGAACAAATAATTAACATAATGTGACTAGTAACGTTTTAATCAAATCCGACACATCACAACGTTGTCCCAACCACCTAATTGGCCGAGACCCTCCCTTGTCGTGTCCTAGTTCGGCCGAAACACCCTATGGGGAGTTGGCGTCATCTTCATTTAAACTTTAGTATTATCTCTATTATCTTGTTATCTTTGAAATTCATATCCAAGAGTTATCCTAGACCAATTAAAATTCCTTCCATGCTACAAATAACACCAACTTGGCAAACCCTACACCCCTTTGCACTCGTGTATCCGTCGGACTTGAGCCCTGGTTCTCGATCCGCAAGCATTGTTCGTTTGTTCTCGATTCCGTTTTCGGGAAGGTATAAGCTCGAATCCCTACTCGTTTGTTTCGTACTCGTATACCCCGAGACCTAGGCTGAAAGCCAAGAGGTCTCTGCATTTGTTTGTGGGTTTAAACCCGATTCCGACACATGCATGCATGCATACATACGTGTGTGTGCGTGTATGTGTCGTATATTTTTCATATGGATTCGTTATTCATTTTGTATAAACCTAAACCCTAATCTAGTTGTTTTTTTTATTGTGTTAAACCGTAGAAACCCTAGGTTTGTTTTGATAATCGTTGAACCGTTGTGAAAACCCTAGCAATAGTTATGGTAGTGTTGACTTAGAGATTGACTCGAGTCACCGGCGCCGGTTGCCCGTGACAACACGTTTGATAACGCTTGACCCGAGTCATACATGATTGACCCGAAACAAAACCTTAGCCGAAGGAATTGACCCGTTTCAACCCCTGATCGTTGACCCATGTAGTTGTTGGAATTATTTGCCCAGTTAGTCAAACTATGGTGATACATCCATGCCTACGAAACACTTAAGGGTCACACCAGTGAATGCATGTAATATGAGTAAGATATGTAATGATATTTGGAAGAGGAATGATTCATAATAGTCATTATGAATCAGTTAAGTAATAAGTTATTACTAGATTAGTTTAACTAACTAATTATTACAAGTATTTGTACATTTACTAGTTGAGTAAATATACAATGTGTTAATTATAGATTATCCGTAATATGATTTAAAGCAATTAAATCATATAGTGTTTGGATAATATTATTGTCTAAATTATATAAAGATTATTATATAATTAATTATTAAAAGTATAAAATACAAGTATATATTTCGTATGTTAAATACCGAAATATATTAGTGTATTAATACTAGACATTTAATAATTAAGTGCAACGATAATAACTAGATAAACTATAGGGGTTGAATGTGAAAAAGGATAAGTTTAATTAAGAAGTTAATCTTAATTAAACTAGAAGGACTTAAATGAAACTTCTTCTATTATAAATAGAAGGCTTAAGGTTTCATTTAACCCTAATGCTTTTAAGTGAAACACTCCACTAAAGAACTCTAGCCCCTCCCTTGGCCTATTCGGCCGAACACCCAAGAACACCATCACTTGGTGTTCTCCGTTTTTCGCGTTCTTCGTGTTCTTCAAGTGGTGAAGTGCAAGAATCATTGCTAGGATCAACTAGAAGATCTCTCGTTGTGTTTATCATCAGTGGACTTACTTAAGCAAGATTAATGTATGATTTGGAAAACCCTTTTTCCCCTTTCCCTCTTGTTCGATCGACTACACATAAGTATGTGTGTGTTCGAGTTTTTCGTACAAGGTTTCTTTCTTGTTAATCTAGTCTAGATTTCCAACATCCTCAATCCTTTAGGGTTTAAGGATTAAGTTTAATCTCAGTTCCGCTTTAGGGATTAAACTAGCTAGTTGGTCTAACCAGCAGAACATGTTCATGTTCTTGTCATTAAGGTTCGAACCAAGCATACTAGGTGGTCGACCCAATGGGTCGATCAGTGTATTGAAACCCTAAAGTGGCATCAGAGCGTTGGTTTAGAAATCTAATCAAGATTAACAAAGTTTTTTTGTTTGTCTAATTTCAAAGTCTTTATTTTTAATTCCAATTTCTTTTTCTTCCTTGTAAGTTTCGAAGAAGAGAAAGAACCCTGAGACCAAGAATATTAAACTAGTTTACTTTAATTGGTCAAAAGGATTTTTCCCTTCCCCTTGTTTTTCGAAATCGTAAAAGAACCTTAGGACCAAGAACATTAAACTAGTCTAGTTTAATTGTTCAAAAAACATTCTTGCCCTACAAGTTTTTCGAAAATTGGAAGAACCATAGAACCAAGAATATTAAACAAATTTAGTTTAATTGGTCAAAAGGATTCTTTCCTACACCCTTTAGATTTCGAAATCTCGAAGAACCCTAGGGCCAAGTATGTTAAACTAGTTTAGTTTAATTGGTCAAAAGGATTCTTAGCCTTAAGAATTTTGAAACCCTAAAAGAACCCTATGACCAAGAACATTGAACTAGTTTAGTTTAATTGGTTAAGAGGATTAATTAAAATTATAATCTAGAACCTAGAAAATTAAACAAGTTCATGTATAAGAAGGTTCGATTATTGTTTTAATAGGTTTATTAAATCTAGTTCTTTAAACCTAGAAATCTAGAAAAAGTTTTTGTGTATAAGGTTTAAATTAAAAAGTTTAAATAAATTTATTGAAGTTATAAGCTATCGTAGAATTTAAACAAAGATAATTGCTTAGATAGGATTGATTAGGATTAATCTTTTAATAAAAGATGTTTTTGATCAAGAAAGTTAGAACCTAGTTTTAATTGATCATGAACAAGATTAGGTTTTGACTAATTAAAATTAGTAAGGATAGAAAAGGAAGTGCTAATTTTAAAGGTTTAAAATTAACAAGATGTATTATTCATATATATATATATATATATATATATATATATATATATATATATATATATATATATATATATATATATATATATATATTCGAAATTTTAAATATTTAAAAGAAAATATATTTTAAAAGGACAAAACATAGTTTATATGTATTTTAAATTATTTTAAGTTAAAATACATAAGATTAAACTATTATAATAAGTTTATTAGAATATTATAAGTTTTTAAGTAAAAGAAATTATATATATTATGTGGAAGCTAAAACAATGCATAATTATGTTGATTCCATGGTGATTTGTAGATCTCAATGTGTAAGTGTGTGTTTCTAGAGAGAGAGAGAGCTAGAGAGAAGAAGGGGGGAAGTTGGACCTTTCAATGTGTGATTCAATTACAAGTGTGGGAAAGCTTACATCATCAAGGTTACTTCATCCTATTTATACCATCTATTTCTAATCACCACTAACTAGTTTAAGTAGGCTTAATTACATCATTTAAGTACAAAACTAGTCCTTACAATCTCCCCCTTTTTGTGCTTAATGCACCTCATCCCAGTCTTCGTTCTTCAATTTCTTCTGTTGGCCCGTTGCCCCTTTCTCACATATGAAGGAGGTTCATGCTCTCATTGCAAACCCTTGTTCTGACGAAATGTTGGTAAAGGATTGCGTATTTTTGTGGAAAGATGGGCTTGGAAATGGTTTCTGAATTTTTCAAGAACATACCATCGCGGAATTGTGAAGTTTCAGACACTCAAAGGAAACATTTTTCGTTGAATCTGTTGGTGTAAGAAAGATTTAAACATGGTTCACTTAAGATAGAAAGTTCTGGTAATGAAATATCAGTTGGGAAGGATTTGTCTGGGATTTTAGTTATTGGAGATTTTGTTTTTGAATTTTGTGGTAGAGGTTTTGTGAGGACATGATGATGATGTTTTTGGATCTTGAAAAGAATGATTTGAAATGTTAAGATTTTGAAAATAACTGGTTAAGAATTTGTGAGAGAAATTTCCATTGATGAATCAGTTTCTTCTTCTTCACTTGTTTTTTTCATTTAATACATGGATTATCATTTTCTCTTCCTCTGAATTACTTGTTATAAAACATTTCTAATTTTGCAGTTAATTTGAGTACATGAGACATGAATTTCTTCTTTGACGAGATGTTTGTGGTTCCTTTTGATGTTGTTCAGTTATATAACCGATACTTTAACTACTTCTTGCTCTTTTCTCCCCCTCATGAGGATCATGATCAGGATGCTCATGTTGACACTGAATGTCTGCCTTGTTTAAACTGAACAGATTTAAAACTTTGATGAACATACACTAGCGGTGTAGTAGTACGTGCACTGATGAGAGAGTAGATTGTGTGTCTTTGTAATACGTGAGCCAAGAGTGGATAATTGTGTGCTGCATTTCGGAATCGAGAACCATAAACATGTAGTACTCATTAAGTAACCAGTGCCAAAAATAAGTTTGTGAGATAAAAAAAATATTTAAGTGTAAGGTGAAGATGTCTGATTAGTCCAAAAGTCACGTATGTATACTACTTACAAAGATGCAATCTTCTCTGAATGACTTCAGAGAAAAGAACGACGGGTATACAAGACTAAGAACTAAAAATAAAATGATTGGGTAGTCCAGTAGTCATGTGTGTATACTACATACAAAGATGCAATCTTCTCTGAAAGAATTCCGAGAAAAGATCGACGAGTATACAGGACTACGAACTCATGAATAGTATAACTGAAGGGTTTCATTGTAACTGATCAACCACTTGGGTCAACCTCCTAGTATACTTGGTTCGACCATACTGACAAGAACATTACTCTTGTCCATTAAACCAACTAGCTAGTTTAATCCCTAAAGCGGAACTGAGATTAAACTTAATCCTTAAACCGTAAAGGACTTGATTAACAAGAAAGAATCCTTGTACGAAATACTCGAACACACACACACCTTGTGTGTATTCGACGGCGACCAAGAACCCTAGGGTTCTTGGTGTGTCGATCGAACAAGAGGGAGAAGGAGGAAAAGGGTTTTCCAAATCATACCTTAATATTGCTTAAGTAAGTCTACTGATGATGAACACAACGAGAAACCTTCTAGTTGGTTGATGCAATGAACTTGATCTTCAAGGACTTGAAGAACACGAAGAACGAACGAAGAACAAAGAACACCAAGGTTGGTGTTCTTGGGGTTCGGCCGAAATCTCCAACGGGGAAGGGAGGAATTTCGTGTAGGGTTCAAGCACAAACAACGGAACCCCAAGCTTTCTATTTATAATAGAAGGAATTTCACTTAGCGCCCTTCTAGTTTAGTTAAGTTTAATACTTAATTAAACTTATTCTTTTACACGTTTAATCCTCGATCATAGTTTATCTAGTTATTATTGTCCCACTTAATTATTAAATGTCTAGTATTTATACACTTATATATTTACATGAAATACATGGTTGTATTTAATACTTTTAATAATTAATTATATAATAAACTTTATATAATTTAAACAATAATATTATCGAATTACCATAGGATTTAATTGCTTTAAATCATATTATGGATAATCTATAATTTACACATTGTATATTTACTAAACTAGTAAATGTACAAATACTTGTATTAATTAGTTAGATAAACTAATCTAGTAATAAGTTAAACTTAACTTAATACTTAACTGATTCATAAATGACTATTATGAATCATTCCTTTTCCAAGTATCATTACATATCTTACTCTTATTACATGCACTCACCGGTGTGACCCTTAAGTGTTTCGTAGGCATGGATGTATCACAATAGGTTGACTAACTGTGCACATAATTCCAATAGACTCCAACTTGTGCAAGTTCGTAACCTTAGCTTGATAATATGAGCTACAGTGGCCCTCTAGATAGGCATGTAGGTAACCAACCCCACAAAAACAGCTTTGTAACCCAGGTATAGTTTTTGAGAAACTCTTTTAATAGCGTCGTCTAGTAAAGAACACTCCGTCTTTACTTCTTGGGTAACGTGTTAGGTTCATCCCTTGCAGCACGATATTTGTGATAACGAATACGAGCATGGTAGAACTTATCAACTCCTGTATTCGGAATCATTTCTTGACTTCTTGATTCAAACTGTTGTGATAAACGACAAAGAACGAATCAGTTCGCTTTTTGGGCATGGCCATGCACTTGTCAGTTTTCATCATGTCAAAGGACCCATAAATATCTCTCCTAAAAAGGAGGTGCAATTACCATCTTGTTATATTTCGATTTGAAACACAACTTCCTCTGTACCAGTAAGGCCTCGTATGACAATCATGTTTCAAATTTGTCTAAGACGAACCATAGTACATTAGTCATTGTATCCCAAACCAAATACCTCAGGCTTAAGGACAATTCTAGTGAATAATACTTTTGAACTTTTCAACCACGAAATATTATCACGGTGGTCAATCCAATATTTGTCGAGCTCCAACAGAATATCACCGATATTTGGTTTACAACAAAACTTCTCTAGCTATCTTCTAAAAACTTCGAATCTTCCACCAAATACCACGATGACGTTAACGTCTCATCAAGGTTCCCACCTAGACGAGTAGTCACGGATTATATCTTTTCGAATAAAGGGACTTTTATTCATGGATATTTGTAAAACATACAAAGTCTGAGTCATAATGATACTAACTCATGTATTATTCCTCACTAGACATAGATACCGAATTATTACTGGATTATTACTTATTCTTTGCGTTTGTGTTGATTACTTAATGACTCTTAATTGTAACATTTATCACTAATTACAATTTAGTCATTTCTATTAAACTAAAGACATAAGACGAGTATTTGAAAAATACTATTACTTTTGACTTTGCTAGATTTTGTTCTTGCAACTTCGAACATATTCTAGTCTTTCCTTTTATGTGATTCGGTAAACATAGGAGGATTGGAAAATAACTCCTTAGTTTCTTGAATCTATAAAATTTGACTTGTAACTAAATCTCTTTTAGCTACTCGATTTGTAGATACTTTTAACAGTTAAAGAAATATCCTTAAATGATTTACATTATCCACTGATTTGTGAATATCCTATTAGATTTGCAATAATTAATCACAAGACTTGTGACCACACTATTAGGCTTGCAATAGTCTAATTAATAATCATTTATTAATTCCTTTAACTCTTTGGCTAACGACATGGTAATATCTTGCTGTTAATATCTTACTAACTTACTAAATTCATTGATTCCTTTAATGAATTATGTTAGTCATAGCTCCCATTAACTTTTATGGAATATTAGCATTACTTAAACTATCACTTTTGACTAAGTCAAGACTTTGACCCTTTTTGTCAATAACTTGTAGTTTAATATTTTAAGAATTCTATCAATAATTAAAGTCATGCTTTAGATTTGCGAATATCCAATATTCCTGTTTAGGGAATTATAACTTTTATTGAATACTGTATCTAACAAGTATAAAACACCTGACATGATACTTTCAATTCTCAAATACTTTAGTATTCTTTAAGAACTTTATTTAATTCCAAAGTCATTCCTTGGATTGTATAAATATCCAATATTCCTATTAGGGAATTATGACTTGATTAAATCATGTATTAGTCACAAGTATGAAACACTTGTATTTAATACCTTTAGTTCTTAAACACTTTAATATAGTTTGACCTTTTTAAAAGTTTATATAATCTCTAAGTCATTTCTTGGATTTTGCAAATATCCAACATTCCTTGTTAGGGAAGTATGACTTTATTAAATCCTTTATTACAAGTATGAGACACTTGTAATAATACTCTTAAAGTCCACCTTGATTATATCCAATATAATCATGCTATATTAATACTAATACTTTAAAATGCACTATCATAAGTAATGACTATTACTTAAGATGTTTTAACTAAGTTCAATAACTTTTGAACCTTATGCTTCTATAAAACTCTTAAATACTTGTATTAGAAAAACCTTCTAATTTCTAGTATCTAAGTACTTTGAGCTTCTAAGATATTATTCATTAATATAACAATCAAACAAATATGAATCATGAGATATTAAGTAAATCAAATACTTGACTTACAATTTAGTCATAAACCTTGACTAGTGTAATTGTCACACATGCACACATAACACAATATAATTCAACCATGGATTCGAATTGATAAAACCAAAAAACCTTGTTTTAACATGAATTAAAAATTATTCAAAAATGAAATAAAAGTGTTTTACTGAATCCACAAAATACTGAATTATAAAAAACTTTGTGCTCGTGGGATCATCACCATCTCATGCCGGTCATCATCACTTTCCATCTCTTCCTGCAATAAACGATTGCAAAAGTTAGACTACTCATAATGTACTTTACAAGTATCTTAAAATTCAATAAGGAGTTTGGTCGTGTTACCTGAGGAACTAGCATTTCCCCCACTACTAGCAATTCTTGGACAACTGCCTTTCCAATGCCCGAGCATGCCACACTCAAAGCACCGATGCTCGGTCCTTGCTAAGTTAGGCTTCACCTTTTTGACCTTTCTTTTGACTTTCTTACCATTTGGCATTCCTTTGTTGGGATTAGTTTTACCTTTTCCCTTACCATTTTGCCTTTCTTTCTTCTTGCCATTTGCATCAGTTACCAATTGATCATCCTCACATTTGGTCCCAAAACATAACTCAACAGCTTTGAGCACTGAATGTAGCCCAGTAATGGATTTATCCATGGTACACGTGTTGTAGTTGGCTACAAAGTGCTTGTAGTCATCAGACAACGAGTTGAGTATAGTATCCATTGCTAACTGTAATGGCATGGGGTGACCAAGTCTAGCAAGGAGATCAATTTGCACTTTCATTTTCATGATGTGAGCACTTACTGATGTTCCCTTAGCCATCTTGCAAGAAACGAACGACCTACAAGCGTAAAATGCTTGTCCTACTTCATTCTTTGCATCCTCGGCAGGGGGGCTTTGCATTGTTCTTTCTAGGTCTTTCCTTTTCCTCTCTTGACTGAGCATGATCCGAAGATCACACTTCCAATTTAGGAAATTTGACCTAGTCAATTCTTTCTTTCCTAGAAAAGAACGCATTGAGAGTTTGTTGGTACTTGTCGTCATGGTTGTTGTTGCCATCTACAAATCAAACCCAGTTTAATTAGTAACCATCAATAAACATCTCTAAAATATATTATAAACCCATAATTTATATTTTAGGCCTAGGATCCATATATCACATTCTCGCCGCAAGGTTTGGGTACTTCCCGACGAGACATGCTGTTTCTGGTAGGTAACATCCTTACCAATCGCACCAAGACTTGATACGATTCCTAGGGGTCGTAGAATCTATTGACTTTTAGTTTATTACAACTTTTTACTATCCAATTGCACATTTCTAATTGCAATAAAGTCTAGTGTGTTTATTCTACTCAAGTACTTTTTGGGCCGGGACTCCCAATTATCATCAAAGTAGATCAGACCATCTAAGACAGTGCGATGTTCTGCGCCGGGACTCCCGATTATCATAGAACCTTACGCACCCTAACACTTGCCATGATTTGAATCCATATCTAAGGTTCTTTCTCCTTACAATAAGAATATCGTTGAACAAGTGAGGTGTTCCATTAGGTGGATAGTACTTAGATCTAAGATTTTCTTGGGTTTGTTTAAGTCTTAAAGTAAACTTAAACCTTATTCCAATTTTAATCTTTTATTTAAATGTGTGACTTGTATAAAAGCTTTACAAGACACCTTTTTAAATCTTAAAACCTTTTTCTTTAAACCTTACAGTTTCAAAAGGTTGTGCGATTTATATCTATACCTAAAACGAGATGTACAAAATGTTTTTACTAGGTTTTGTGAAAAACCTTTTCTTTAGTAAAACTTGTTTGTTTTATTTTACTTGAAAAACTTAAATCTTATGTTATACTTTAAAACGTGAATTTTAATTCCTTTATGATTCATAACCTTGAATCAAAATTCTAGTTTAACACACCTTGTTTTTCACTTGCTTAATAATGAAATTAAACATTTATTTTAACTTATTAGATTCACCAAAACTATGGTCCAAAGGACATCTTTATAAACTTTGTGATTTACTTGTGTAGCTCCCACTAGCTCCAACAACCATGATGGAACTTAAGCAAACACAATCACCGGTCTATCCTTGGTGAAACTAATAAACTTATTATATAAAGACTATATATAATAATTCTTAGTTTGTTTAAACCATTCTTATATTTAACTCAAAGTAGTTAAATGTAGGTTCTAAAGTTTTCTTGTTATTTAACCCTTGAGCATTAATCTAGTATTTTACATGACTTGTAAAATACTTATATTATACTTTTATAATTTACTAGTTATAATTACTTATAACTTTATACAATCTAATTATAATACTTATAACTTTTTATATTATTATCTAATTATAATAAAACCTTACTTTGTATAATTTCTAGTTGTTTACAACTTTGTACATTTCTAGTTTAATTATAACTTAATACAAAAATCTAGTTATATTAATATTATAACTTCATGATCAAAATAACATATTATTTAATGTTCCATTTAATCTTGTATTTAATGTATATATAATTTATTACCTCAAAACCTTATAATATTCTAATAAGAATATTACACCTAATTTATACTTAGGGCCCTTCTAGTTTAATTAAGTTTAATACTTAATTAAACTTATCCTTTTACACGTTTAATCCTCATAGTTTATCTAGTTATTATTGTCCCACTTAATTATTAAATGTCTAGTATTTATACACTAATATATTTACTCGAAATATATGTTTGTATTTAATACTTTTAATAATTAATTATATAATAAACTTTATATAATTTAAACAATAATATTATCCAATTACCATATGATTTAATTTCTTTAAATCATATTATGGATAATCTATAATTAACACATTGTATATTTACTCAACTAGTAAATGTACAAATACTTGTATTAATTAATTAGATAAACTAATCTAGTAATAAGTTAAACTTAACTTAATACTTAACTTAATACTTAACTGATTCATAAATGACTATTATGAATCATTCCTTTTTCAAGTATCATTACATATCTTACTCGTATTACATGCACTCACCGGTGCGACCCTTAAGTGTTTCGTAGGCATGGATGTATCACCATAGGTTGACTAACTGTGCGCATAATTCCAACAATAACTTTGTACAATGGTTGAGTATGGGGAAATGATATTAAAATTTTAGTCCCAATTATTTGTACAGTTTGGAAAAATCATTTAAAAAGTGAAAGAACAGTCAATCAAAGGAGGTGTTAAAAACAGATGCAATCAGCAATGATTGAAATCAGTAAAGAGATCTACGAATTTAATAGCAAATTGTGTTGAATGTTACAAACAAGTATTTTGAAAAATGAAAAATTATGTGCGAAATTAGGTTTTTGAAAAATAGGGCCACAACGCAAGAGATGAAAGTTTGTCATAAACAAATGCAATCAGTACTAATCGAGATTAGTAAAGAGATCCACGAACGTGACAAAAATTTATATCCTATGTTGTGAACACATCATTGTGAGCACAAAGTGATATAAAAAATTTTGGAATGTTGAGCATCACTGATTAAGAAAAAAATTGATAAAAATGTGATGTCAGCAACTCAAGATGAGGTAAAAAAATTGAATTGAGAATGGATTTGTGCCAGTTTGTGTGGCATCAAAGAAATTCAAAGAGTTTAATACTGGTAACAGTTTTGAGTTTGATGAAAATTGTATGTAAAAGGAGAACAATTGATTTACAATTGAAAATTTTGACAATGAAGTAACACAAAGGTAGCAATGAGAAATAAGAGAATTTGTGATAAACATATGCAGTCAGTACCAACCTTGACTGGTAAAGAGATCGTTTACGAATACTACATAAGCTAATACGACACTGATAACCTTGTGTGATTGTAAATATGTACAAGGTTGAAAAACTATGTGAGGAAAAAAAATTTATTAGCAATATAGAGTAAGAAAATTTGTAATAAACAGATGCTATCAGTACCAACTGAGATTGGTAAAGAGATCTTTTATGGATATTACAAAAGTTGATACCCATATTCATAATTATAATTTATCACCCAAATTGTTTAGCAATTCATCAAGGATGCTCCCCCTCGACAGTTGACTTTCATAAATCATAAAATCAGTTATGCTCCCCCTTGACATATGAATATCGATTTTCTCCCCCTTGACAAGTGAATATAGAAATTCTCCCCCTCAACCAATGATGTCATTGAAAAACGGGTTTCAAGCAGATGTACTTGAAAGCCATATCTTTGAAGCACGGGTCATACTGAAGTGTGTACAAGCCATCCTACGCTGAAATGCGTGTTATACACTGAAGTGTGTATAAGTCATTCTTCGTTGAAAAGCGAGTTATACACTGAACTGTGTATAAGTCATTCACCGCAAAGCAATTCAAACAACTTTTGGTTTATGTGTGGGTCCGATGATATTAGTATGAGAACAAAACCATCGATAAGTTGTATCACACTGTTTTAAAGATTTGGAATTCCAAGAACATTTGAAACTCGAAATTTCACGTTCAAATAATTTCTGGGGAATTATTTGAGAAATTGGAGTGTTAGGAATCCATGTTTTAGTTGAGCTCATAGGAGTTTTGTGAAAATTATTAGTTGCATGTGGAGAATGATTTTGTGATTTGATGGTCCAACGTAAAGATGTTTCAGGTGTTAGAGCAACCAATTTGGACTTCTGATTTTTAATCCATAAGTGTTTCACAAGATGTTTATGATCCATCTAAGAATGCTTAAGTCTGGAAGAGGAACCCAATTTATTTGGACTTTTAGGTGCGGAATTTCCTCTAATAACATGAATTAGTATCATTATTATTCAGACTTTGTATGTTTTAAAAGATCCATGAATAAAAGTTACTTTATTCAAAAGATATAATCCGTGACTACTCGTCTTGGTGGGAACCTTGATGGGACGTTAACGTCATCACGGTATTTGGTGGTAGATTCGTAGTTCTTCGAAGATAGCTACACAAGTTTTTGTGTAAACCAAATATCGGTGATATTCTATTGGAGCTCGACGAATATTGGGTTGACCACCGTGATAATACTTCGTAATTGAAAAGTTCAAAAGTTTTATTCACTAGGATTATCCTTAAGCCTGAGGTATTTGATTTGGGATATACAATGACTAATGTGCTTTGGTTCGTCTTAGACAAGCCTGAAATATGGTTGTCAAACGAGGCTTTACTGGGTACGGAAGAAGTTGTATTTCAAATCGAAATATAACAAGATGGTAATTGCACCTCCTTTTTAGGAGAGATATTTATGGGTCCCTTGACATGATGATAAACGGAAAATGCATGGCCGTGCTCAATAAATTGATCTGTTCTTTGTCGTTATCACACAGTTTTAAATCACGAGGTCAAGAAATGATTTGGAGTACAAGAGTTGATAATTTCTACCATGCTCGTATTCGTTATCATAAATATCGTGCTGCAAGGGATAAACCTAACACGTTACCCAAGAAGTAAAGACGGAGTGTTCTTTACTAGGGAAAGCTATTAAAAGAGTTTTTCAAAAACTATACATGGGTTACAAAGCCGTTTCTATGGGGTTGGTTACCTACATGCCTATCTAGAGGGCCAGTCTAGCTCGTATCATCAAGCTAAGGTTACGAACTTGCACAAGTGGGAGTCTGTTGGAATTATGTGCACAGTTAGTCAACCTATGGTGATACATCCATGCCTAAGAAACACTTAAGGGTCACACCGGTGAGTGCATGTAATACAAGAAAGATATGCAATGATATACGAAGAGGAGTGGTTCATAATAGTCATTTATGAATCAGTTAAGTATTAAGTTAAGTTCAACTTATTACTAGATTAGTTTATCTAACTAATTAATACAAGTATTTGTACATTTACTAGTTGAGTAAATATACAATGTGTTAATTATAGATTATCCATAATCTGATTTAAAGCAATTAAATCATATGGTAATTGGATAATATTATTTTCTAAATTATATTAAGTTTATTATATAATTAATTATTAAAAGTATAAACTACAAAGTATATATTTCGTGTATATAATACTGAAATATATAAGTATATAATACTAGACATTTAATGATTAAGTGCAACAATAATAAATAGATAAACTATAAGGGATGGAAGTGTAAAAAGGAAAAGTTTAATTAAGAAACATTTCTTAATTATATTAGAAGGACTTAAGTGAAAGATATTCTATTATAAATAGAAGATCTAAGGCTTCACTTTAGGTTGCTAAGGCTTACCCTAAGCCACGAATTACACTCCCTCCTATCCCCTATTTCGGCCGAGCAACACACCAAGAACACAAGCCTTGTGTTCTTCGTGTTATTCGTTCATTCTTCGTGTTCTTCAAGTCTTGAAGAACAATGATCATTGCAAGATCAACTAGAGGATCTCTCGTCATGTTCATCATCAGTGGACTTACTTTAGCAAGATTAAGGTATGATTTATGGAACACTCTTTCTCCTCTTCCCTCTTGTTCGATCGTACGAAAACACCAAGAACCATAGGGTTCTTTGTGAGTGTTCGATGAACACACATAAGCATTGTGTGTGTTCGAGTTTTTCGTACAAGCCTTCTTTTCTTGTTAATCTAGTTTATATTTCCAACATCCCAATCCTTTAGGGTTTAAGGATTAAGTTTAATCTCAGTTCCGCTTTTAGGGATTAAACTAGCTAGTTGGTTCAACCGGTTAGAACAAGTTCATGTTCTTATCACTCTATGGTCGAATTAGTGTGACTAGGTGGTTGACCCAAGTGGTCAATCAGTTACAATGAACCCCTTAAGTGGTATCAGAGCGTTGGTTTAGAAATCTAAATAAGAATAACAAAGTTTGTTTGTTTAATTTTTAAAGTTTTTTTTGTCCCTTCTTCTTTTTCTTCCTTATGGTTTTCGAAAAGGGTAAAGAACCCTAGGACCAAGAATGTTAAACTTTTTAGTTTAATTGGTTAAAAGGATTCTAACCCTAGTATTTTTGAAATCACAAAAGAACCCACCCTAGGACCAAGAACATTAAACTAGTTTAGTTTAACTAGTCAAAAGGATTCTTCTACCTAGAAATTTCTTGATCAAGAAAGAACCCTAGGATCAAGAATGTTAAACTAGTTAAGTTTAATTGATCAAAAGGATTCTTTCCTTTTATTGTTCAAGAAAGTTAAAACTAGGTTTTAATTGATCAAGAATAAGATAAGGGTTTAATTAATTAAATTTATTTAAGGATAAAAAAGGAGGTGTTAATTTTTACTTAAAAATTAACAATATGTATCTATATTAATATATAATTTTCTAGATTTTAAAATATTTAAAAGAAAATGCATTTTTTTAAAAAATGATAAAATAGTTTATACGTATTTTAATTAGATCAACTTAAAATACATGTGTATAAATTAGGTTTAGTATTCTAATTAGAATATTATAAGGTTTTAAAGAAATAAATTATATATTTTAAATACAAGATTAAAACGGAACATTAAATAATACGTTATTTTGATCATGTAGTTGTAATATTAAAATAACTAGTATTTGTATTAAGTTATAATTAAACTAGAAATGTACAAAGTTGTAAACAACTAGAAATTGTACAAAGTAAGGTTTTATTATAATTATATAATAATACAAAAGTTATAAATATTATAATTAGATTGTATAAAGTTATAAGTAATTATAACTAGTAATTATACAAGTATAATATAACTATTTTACAAGTTACGTAAATTACTAGATTAATGATCAATGGTTAAATAACAAGAGAAATTTAGAACCTATATTTAACTAAGTTTGAGTTAATTGTAAGAATGGTTTAAAAGAAATTAAGAATTATTATATATAGTCTTTATATAATAAGTTTGTTAGTTTTTACCAAGGATAGACCGGTGATTGTGTTTGCTCAAATTCCATCATGGTTGTTGGAGCTAGTGGGAGCTACACAAGAAAATTGCAAAGTTTATAAAGATGTCCATAGGACATAGTTTTGGTGAATTTAATAAAGTTAAAATAACTATTTAATTTTATTATTAAACAAGTGAAAAACAAGGTTTGTTAAACTAGGATTATGATTCAAGTTTATGAATCATAAAGGAATTAAAATTCACATTTTAAGGTTTAACATAAGGTTCATGTTTTTCAAAGTAAATAAAGCGAGCAAGTTTTATAAGAAAATGTTTTTTCACAAAACCTAGTAAAAACGTCTTGTACACCTCGTTTTAGGTATACATATCAAATGCGCAAACCTTTTGAAACTATAAGTTTTAAAAGAAAAGGTTTTAAGATTTAAAAAGGTGTCTTGTATTACTTTTATACAAGTCACACATTTTAAATAAAGGATTAAAATTTGAGTAAGGTTTAAGTCTAGTTTAAGACTTAAACAAACCCAAGAAAATCTTAGATCTAAGTACTATCCATCTAATGGAACACCTCACTTGTTAAACGATATTCATATTGTAAGGATATAGAACCTTAGATATGGATTCAAATCATTGCGAGTGTTAGGGTGCGTAAGGTTCTGTGATAATCAGGAGTCCCGACGCAGAACATCGCACTGTCTTAGATGGTCTGATCTACTTTGGTGATAATCGGGAGTCCCGGCCCAAAAAGTACTTGACTAGAATAAACATACTAGACTTTATTGCAACTTAGAAATGTGCAATTAAATTGTACAAAGTTGTAATAAGTTAAAAGTCTATAGATTCTACGACCCCTAAGAATCGTATCAAGTCTTGGTACGATTGGTAAGGATGTTACCTACCAGAAATAGCATGTCTCATCGGGAAGTGCCCAAACCTTGCGGCGAGAATTTGATATATGGATCCTAGGCCTAAAATATAAATTATGGGTTTATAATATATTTTAGAGAATGTTTGTTGATGATTACTAATTAAACTGGGTTTGATTTGTAGATGGCAGCAACAACCACAACGACAAATACCAACAATCTCTCACCACGCTTGTTTCTAGAAAAGGACAAATTGACTGGGTCAATATTTCTCAATTGGAAGCGTGATCTTCGGATTATGCTTAGGCATGAGAGAAAAGGAAATGTCCTAGAAAGAGAAATGCTAAATGCCCCTGACACGAATGCTAGAAATGAACCAGTACAAGCATATTACGCTTGTAGAGTGTCCAACTCTTGCAAGATGGTTAAGGGATCATCAGTAAGTGCTCACGTCATGAAAATGAAAGAGCACATGGATCATGTTGAATGACTAGGACACCTAGTACCGTTGCACTTAGCAACAGTAATGATACTCAACTCGTTGTTAGATGACTATAAGTCTTATGTATGTAGGCAACAACAACATGCATAACATGGAGCAATCCATTGTTGAGCTACATTTCGTGCTCAAGACTACTGAGTTGATTTGAGGACCAAGTTTAAGAATGATCTCGCAGTAACCGATGATGGTAGTGATCAGAGAAAGAGGCGCAGTGGAAAGGGAAAGGATAAAACCGATCCCAGCCACGACGTGCCTAAAGGGTAATGGAGTCAAACAAAAGGTCTAGAAGGTAAAGCCAAGCAACACAAGGACCGAGAAACGGTTTCTTGGTCGTGGCAAGGGTCAAAGGTGTAGGAATCACATGGCGGAACTTGAATCCCACATACCGGATCCCTACTAGTCAATGAGATCACAAGAAGAAGACTAAGAACATTACCTTTAGATTGCTAAAGAATGATCCACCTCTACTGCACCACCTCATCACGCTGCAAGACCGCGTTGTCCCAACAAAGTATCACACAAGAACTTGTGTGTGTGTGTGTGTTCGGTCGAACACCAAAACCGAAACCCATTGGGGTTTTCTTCTTGTTCGATGGCCGAGAGAGGGAGAGGAGAGATTAGGGTTTGAGTGAGGCAAGTGTGTAACCCTTAAGCCTTAACCTTAGTCCCTTATTTATAATGGATTAAGTTGCCATTAAGTCCTTGGAGTTTAATTATGATTAATTTCATAATTAAACTTCCTATAAACACTTTTAACCCTTGGACTTTTACTAGTTAATTAATTAACTTTTAATTAATTGTCCGTTAAATATTTAACTTAATATTTAACCTTCCTCTTAAATAATAAATAACTTATTATTATTTATTCCTTTCTTTATAATTAACTTAACTAGTTAATTATTCCACACAACTTACTTTATTCGGTTGTCCATTATTGGGTGTGTAGTGGTGCGACCCTTTAGTGCCTTATAACATTGGATACGGTGACACGTGTACTTATATGTGCACATAAATCCTTCAGACTCCCAGTTATGCAAGTTTAAGTATCAGTTACTGATCATCGTTGGCTTAAAGCGGTCCGTAGCCAGACATTTAAGATAACAACGTTATAAGAACTCTTACATCCAGAGATAATATTCATAAAATGAATAACACTAACAGATTTTCCTTTCGCATCATGATATTTCTTAATTTGAGTAATAGACATGGAGCAGGGATCTTGTTCTTGAAGGGTTTAATTGTAACTGATTGACCACTTGGGTCAACCTCCTAGTATGCTTGGTTCGAACCATACTGACAAGAACATGAACTTGTTCTTGCCGGTTAAACCAACTAGCTAGCTTAATCCCTAAAAGCGGAACTGAGATTAAACTTAATCCATAAACCCTAAAGGATTATGTGATGTTGAAAATCTAAACTAGGTTAACAAGAAAGAAGCCTTGTACGAAAAACTCGAACACACACATGCTTGTGTGAATTCGACGAACTAACCAAGAACCCTAGGGTTGGTTCGACTTTCGTACAAAGGGGAGAAGGGAAAAAAGGTTTTTCCAATTCATACCTTAGATTGCTCAAGATAGATCCACCAGTGATAAACACAACGAGAAGCCCTCTATATAAACTCTTGTAATGATCCTTGTTCTTCAAGACTTGAAGAACACGAAGAACGAACGAAGAACACGAAGAACACAAGGCTTGTGTTCTTGAGGTGTGTTTTGGCCGAGTCTAGGGTTAGGGAGAGGAAGAATTTCGTGGCTTATGGTGTGTGGTGGAAGGAATAAAGTGAAGCCTAGATCTTCTATTTATAATGGAATATCTTTCAATTAAGTCCTTCTAATTTAATTAAGAAGCGTTTCTTAATTAAACTTTTCCTTTTTACACTTCCATCCCTTATAGTTTATCTACTTATTATTGTTACACTTAATTATTAAATGTCTAGTATTATACACTTATATATTTCGGTATTATATACACGAAATATATACTTTGTATTTTATACTTTTAATAATTAATTATATAATAAACCTTATATAATTTAGACAATAATATTATCCAATTTACCATATGATTTAATAGCTTTAAATCATATTATGGATAATCTATAATTAACACATTGTATATTTACTCAATTAGTAAATGTACAAATACTTGTTTTAACTAGTTAGATAAACTAATCTAGTAATAGGTTGAACTTCACTTAATACTTAACGATTCATAAATGACTATTATGAATCATTCCTCTTCCAAGTATCATTACGTATCTTTCTCGTATTACATGCACTCACCTATGTGACCCTTGAGTGTCCTATAGACATGGACGTGACATCATAGGTTGACTAACTATGCACATAATTCCCTCAGACTCCCACTTCTTGGGTAACGTGTTAGGTTTATCCCTTGCAGCACGATATTTGTGATAACGAATACGAGCATGGTAGAAATTATCAACTCCTGTACTCAAAATCATTTCTTGACCTCTTGATTTAAAACTGTGTGATAACGACAAAGAACAGATCAGTTCGTTGAGCACGGTCGTGCATTTTAAGTTTATCATCATGTCAAGGGACCCATAAATATCTCTCCTAAAAAGGAGGTGCAATTACCGTCTTGTTATATTTCGATTCAAAATACAACTTCCTCTGTACCCAGTAAAGCCTCGTATGACAACCATATTTCAGAATTGTCTAAGACGAACCAAAGCACATTAGTCATTGTATCCCAAACCAGATAGCTCAGGCTTAAGGACAATCCTAGTGAATAATACTTTTGAACTTTTCAACCACGAAGTATTATCACAGTGGTCAATCCAATATTCGTCGAGCTCCAACAGTATATCACCGATATTTGGTTTACACAAAAACTTGTGTAGCTATTTTCGAAGAACTTCGAAGCTACCACCAAATATCACGATGACGTTAACGTCCCATCAAGGTTCCCACCATGACGAGTAGTCACGGATTTATATCTTTTGAATAAAATAACTTTTATTCATGGATATTCTTAAAACATACAAATTCTGAATAACAATGATACTAATTCATGTATCATTCCTAACTGGACCAAGATACTGAATTATTACTGGATCATTACTTATCCTTTGTGTTCGTGTTGATTACTTAATGACTTTTACAACCTAAATTGTAACTTTATCACTTAAACCAGTCATTTCTATTAAACTAAAGACATAAGACGAGTATTTGAAAATACTATTTCTTTTGCCTTTGCTAGATTTTGTTCTTGCAACATTCTAGAACATATTCTAGTCTTGCCCTTTTATGCAATTCGCCAAACATAGGACGATTGGAAAGTAACTCCTTAGTTTCTTGAATTCATAAAATTCACCTTGTAACTAAAGCCTCTTTTAGTCACTTGATTTGTAGATATATCATCACTAGTTAAAGAAATTCCATTAAATGATTAACTTATTCAATGGAGTGTGAATATCCTATTAAATTTGCATTAATTAATCACAAGACTTATGACCACGCTATTAGGCTTGCATTAATCTAATCAACGATCATTTATCATTTCTCTTAACTCTTTGGCTAACGACTTGATAAAACCTTGTTGTTAATATCCTAACTAACTTACTATATTCAATAGTACCTCTAATGAATATGTTAGTCATAGCTCCCACTAAATTTTATGGAAATATGCATCACTTAAACTACTACTTTTGACCTAGTCAAAACTTATAGTTTAACCCTTTAAGAATTTAATCAATTATCAAAGTCATCCTTTGGATTTGCGAATATCCAACATTCCTTTTGAAGGGAATCATGACTTTCATTGATTACTGTATCTAACAAGTATAAGACACTTGAAACGATACTTCTAATTCTTAAGTGTATTAGTATCTTTTAAGAATCTCATTTAATGCCAAAGTCATTTCTTGGATTTCTCAAATATCCATTATTCCTATTAGGGAATTATGACTTGATCAAATATTGTATTTATTACAAGTATAAAAGACTCGCAATATTACCTTTTAATTCTTAAATTCTTTAATATAGTTTGTCCCTTTTAAGAGTTCATTTAATGTCTAAGTCATTTTCCTTGGATTATACGAATATCCAATTATTCCTATTAGGGAATTATGACTTCATTAAATTCCTTTATCACAAGTATGAAAGACTTGTAATAATACTCTTTAAAGTCTATCTTGATTATATCCAATATATTCATACTATATTAACACTAACACTTTAAAACTTACTATCATAAGTAACCATTACTTAAGATGTTTTAAATAAGTTCAATGTACCTTGAACTTTATGCTTTCCATAAAAACTCTTAAATACTTTCATTAGAAAAACTTTCTAATTACTAGCATCTAAGTAATTTGAGCTTCTTAGATATTATTATTCATTCAACAATCAAACAAATATAAATCACGAGATTATTAGTAAATCAAAACTTGACTTACAATCTAGTCATAAAACTTGACTAGTGTAATTATCACATATGCACACATTATAATTCAACCATGGATTCATAATTTGGTAAAACCAAAAACGAGTTTTAATATATAAAAAATTTGTCGTAACAAAATAAAATTGTTTTCCTTGAATCAAAAATGAGAAATACTGAATTATAAGATTAACTTGGTTCTTGTGGGATTATTACTATCTCATGATGGCCATCTTCACTTTCCTTCATCTCTTGCAATAAAGGATTGCAAAAGTTGAGTTACTCGTAATAAACTTTACAAGTATGTTAAAGTGAATATCTAGAAGTTGGTCAAGTCAACTGAGGAGCTTGCATTGCCTCCTACCCTTTGACCCTCGCCACAACCAAGACACCGTTTCTCGGTCCTTGTCTTGTTTGGCTTTACCTTCTTGACCTTTTGTTTGCCTCTATTACCCTTGGGCACATTTTGGCTGAGATCGGTTTTACCCTTTCCCTTTCCACTGCACCTCTTTATCTTTTCACTACCATCATCAGTTAATACGAGATCATTCTTAAACTTGGTCCCCAAACTCAACTCATTAGTCTTGAGCATGGAATGTAGCTCATCAATGGATTGCTCCATATTATGCATGTTGTAGTTGACTACATAAGACTTATAGTCATCTAACAACGAGTTGAGTATCATTTCTGTTGCTAACTGCAACGGTACTGGGTGTCCAAGTCATTCAACATGATCCATGCGCTCTTTCACTTTTTATGACGTGAGCACTTACTGATGATCCCTTAATCATCTTGCAAGAGTTGAACACTCTACAAGCATAATATGCTTGTCCTGGTTCATCTCTAGCATTCGCATCAGGGGCATTTAGCATTGCTCTTTCTAGGACATTTCCTTTCTCTCATGCCTAAGCATAATCCGAAGATCACGCTTCCAATTGAGAAACTTTAACCCAGCCAATTTGTCCTTTTCTAGAAATAAGCGTAGTGAGAGATTATTGGTACGTGTCGTTTTGGTTGTTGCTGCCGTCTACAAATCAAACTAAGTTTAATAAGTAATCATCAACAAACATTCTCTAAAATATATTATAAACCCATAATTTATATTTTAGGCCTAGGATCCATTATCACATTCTCGCCGCAAGGTTTGGGCACTTCCCGACGAGACATGCTGTTTCTGGTAGGTAACAACCTTACCGATCGTATCAAGACTTGACACGATTCCTAGGGGTCATAGAATCTTTAAACTTATAACTTATTACAACCTTGTACGAATTTAATTATACATTTCTAAGTTGCAATAAAGTCTAGTATGTTTACTCTACTCAAGTACTTTTTGGGCCGGGACTCCTAATTATCACCAAAGTAGATCAGACCATCTAAGACAGTGCGATTTTCTGCGCCGGGACTCCCGATTATCACAGAACTTTACGCACCCTAACACTCGCAATGATTTGAATCCATATCTAAGGTTCTTTCTCCTTACAATATGAATATCGTTGAACAAGTGAGGTGTTCCATTAGATGGATAGTACTTAGATCTAAGATTTTCTTGGGTTTGTTTAAGTCTTTAAACTAAACTTAAACCTTATTCCAATCTTAATCCTTTAAAATGTGTGACTTGTGAATTCAAGAATTCTACAAGACACCTTTTTAAATCTTAAGAACCTTTTTCTTTAAAACTTATAGTTTCAAAAGGTTTGCGCGATTTATATGTATACCTAAAACGAGGTGTACAAGACGTTTTACTAGGTTTTGTGAAAAAACCCTTTTGCTATAAAACTTGCTCGTTTTATTTTCTTTGAAAAACATGAACCTTATGTTAAACTTCAAAATGTGAATTTTAATCCCTTTATGATTCATAAACTTGAAACATACTCCTAGTATAACACACCTTGTGTTTCACTTGTTTTATAATTAAATTAAACACTTATTTTAACTTCATTAAATTCACCAAAACTATGTCCTAAGGACATCTTTATAAACTTTGCGATTTTCTTGTGTAGCTCCCACTAACTCCAACAACCATGATGGAACTTGAGTTAACACAATCACCGGTCTATCCCTGGTGAAACTAATAAACTTATTATATAAAGACTATATAAAATAATTCTTAGTTTGCTTAAACATTTCTTACATTTAACTCAAACTACTTAAATATAGGTTCTTAAATTTCCTATGTTATTTTACCCTTGATCATTAATCTAGTATTTTACGTAACTCCTAATATACTTGTATAAATAACTAGTTATAATTACTTATAACTTTATACAATCTAATTATAATATTTATAACTTTTATATCATCTAATTATAATATAACTTCGTTTGTACAATTTCTAGTTGTTTACAACTTTGTGCATTCTAGTTCAAATTATAACTTAATACAAATTTCTAGTTACTTAATATTATAACTATGATCAAAATAACATTTAATTTAATTGTTCCATTTAATCTTGTATTATATATATATATATATATATATATATATATATATATATATATATATATATATATATATATATATATATATATATATATATATATATATATATATATATATATATATATATATATATATATATATATATATAAAATTTATTTCTTTAAAAACTTATAACATTCTTAGTAAGAATATTACACCTAATTTGTACATTTGTATTTTAACTTAGACTAATTAAAATACGTACAAACTATTTTATCTTTTAAAATCACTTTTAAATAATTAACAAAAAATGAAAATTATATATAATATAATATAAATACATCTTGTTAATTTTAAAACTTTAAAATTAACACTTCTCTTTTATCCTTAATTAAATTTAATTAATTAAACCCTTATCTTGTTCTTGATCAATAAAAACTTAGTTTTAATTTTTTTGATCAATAACATCTCTTAGTTATAGATTAATCCTAATAAGCAATTAAACTAAACTAGTTTAATGTTCTTGGTCCTAGGTTGAATCTAGGGTTTCGAGAATTTACCTTTAGCCTAGGAAACTTCTCCACCAATTAAACTAAACTAGTTTAATCAAACTTGGTGTCCAAGTATCCTTAGGATTTTCGAAATCTAGGGAAAAAAGGAAAGGATATTTTTTGACCAATTAAACTAAAAACTAGTTTAACATACTTGGTCCTATATTTTGAAGATCAAAGCAAAAAAGGAAAGAATCCTTTTGACCAAAAATTTTGACATTCTTGATCCTAGGGTTCTACCATATTTCGAAATTACTAGGGTTAGGGAAAGAAGCCTTTTGATCAATTAAACTAAACTAGTTTAATGTTCTTGATCCTAGGGTTCTTTCTTGGTTTTCGAAATTACTAGGGTTTAGAATCCTTATGACCAATTAAACAAACTGTTTAACATTCTTGGTCTAGGGTTCTTTAATCTTTATTCGAAATCCATGGGAAGAAAAAAGAAGAAGGAACAAAAAATAAAAAACTTGGAAATTAAACAAACAAAAACTTTGTTATTCTTGTTTAGATTTCTAAACCAACGCTCTGATACCACTGAAGGATTTCATTGTAACTGATTGACCACTTGGGTCAACCTCCTAGTATGCTTGGTTCGAACCATACTGAGAAGAACATGAACTTGTTCTTGCCGGTTAAACCAACTAGCTAGTTTAATCCCTAAAAGCGGAACTGATATTAAACATAATCCTTAAACCCTAAAGGATTATGGGATGTTGGAAATCTAAACTAGATTAACAAGAAAGAAGCCTTGTACGAAAAACTCGAACACACACACATGCTTGTGTGTATTCGACGAACTGACCAAGAACCCTACGGTTCTTGGTTCGACTTTCGTACAAAGGGGAGAAGGGAAAAAGGGTTTTTCCAATTCATACCTTATATTGCTCAAGATAGATCCACCAGTGATAAACACAACGAGAAGCCCTCCAGATAAGCTCTTGTAATGATCCTTATTCTTCAAGACTTGAAGAACACGAAGAACGAACGAAGAACACGAAGAACACGAGGCTTGTGTTCTTGGGGTGTGTTTCGGCCGAAAATAGAAGATCTAAGGCTTCACTTTGTAGGAAAACCTTGTAGGATTCACATGGCGGAACTTGATTCCCACATACCGGATCTCTACTAGTCAATGAGATCACAAGAAGAAGAAGATTAAGAACATTACCTTTTGATTGCTAAAGAATGATCCACCTCTACTGCACCAGCTGAACACGCTGCAAGACCGCGTTGTACCAACAAAGTATCACACAAGAACTTGTGTGTGTGTGTGTGTGTTCGGTCGAACACCAAAAACCGAAACCCCTTGGGGTTTTCTTCTTGTTCTATGGCCGAGAGAGGGAGAGGAGAGATTAGGGTTTGAGTGATGCAAGTGTGTAACCCTTAAGCCTTAACCTTAGTCCCTTATTTATAAGGGATTAAGTTACCATTAAGTCCTTGGAGTTTAATTATGATTTTTCATAATTAAACTTCCTATTAACACTTTTAACCCTTAAACTTTTACTAGTTAATTAATTAACTATTAATTAACTGTTCGTTAAATATTTAACTTAATATTTAACCTTCCTCTTAAATAATAATTAACTTATTATTATTTATTCCTTTCTTTATAATTAACTTAACTAGTTAATTATTCCACACAACTTACTTTATTCGGTTGTCCATTATTGGGCGTGTAGTGGTGTGACCCTTTATATTGCCAGTATCTCTAGACCCATCGAAATATTCTGTGATAATAGTGGAACAATAGTGCAAGCTGTTGAACCAAGAGAGCATCAAAAGACCAGGCATGTGCGCAGAAATTATCACCTCATACGTGAGTATGTTAGAGAAGGTGATATTACAATTAAGAAAATACCAACGCATGACAACGTTGTTGACCCGTTGACAAAACCACTAGATGGACCGAAGCATGAGAAACATGCGCAAGCTATAGGCATGTAGTACCTAGATATCGGTAGCTAGTAATTTTGATTAGATTCATAGACATATTTGAAATCGATACATTATGTAATAACATTTCGTGGGATTGAAATAGGAAGTTTTACGTAATATTTTCAAATTGTCTATTCTTAACATGTTTTAAACCTATCCTTGATACACAAAGTTTTGAGTATCTAAAATGTCTGTGGCTGCTTGAATTTAGTGGGAGCTAGATTCACGAGTTAATACCATTATGAATATTTATCTATTCATAGTTATTGAATAGAGAAACAAGTGTTGTTAAAATAAATATTCATAGATGTTTACAGAGTTTGCTAAACATTAGACGTGACCAAAAGATCGAGATTACTTCATGGAGCCCAAGCATGAGTAATTTCGAGTAGATGTCCTCTGACCTGAGACATTTGGTTTGAGACGCGACAACTTCTGATCTTTAGCATTTATCTAACGTCACACCGTAAAAGGGTGATCATAAGGAACCTGACTAAGCCAGCGGAAGTTGTGGGCAAGATAACGCAAATTGTCAAGATGGAATTTGCACCTTCTTTAACTGGAAGAGATATTTCATGGCCGCTCGACGATTAAGACTACTGAAATGCGTGGCCGCGCTCGGAGAATGATTAGATCATTCGGTAATCCGTTACTGCAGAAAGTCGAAATCAGTGTTGAGAAAATTCGAGTATATAGAACAAGATCCCTGCTCCATGTCTATTACTCAAATTAAGAAATATCATGATGCGAAAGGAAAATCGGTTAGTGTTATTCATTTATGAATATTATCTCTGGATGTAAGAGTTCTTATAATGTGGTTATCCTAAATGTCTGGCTAGGGACCGCTTTAGGCCAACGATGATTAGTAAGTGATACTTAACTTGCACAAGTGGGAGTCTGAAGGACTTATGTGCACAGATAAGTACACGTATCACCGTGTCCAATGTTATAAGGCACTAAAGGGTCACACCACTACACACCCAATAATGGACAACTGAACAAAGTAAGTTGTGTGGAATAATTAACTAGTTAAGTTAATTATAAAGAAGAGAATAAATAATAATAAGTTAATTATTATTTAAGAGGAAAGTTAAATATTAAGTTAAATATTTAACGGACAGTTAATTAATAGTTAATTAATTAACTAGTAATAGTCCAAGGGCTAAAAGAGACAAAAGGAAGTTTAATTATGATTTAATCCTAATTAAACTAGAAGGTCCTTAAACGTAACATTTATCCTTATAAATAAGAGGCTAGTGTTAAATGGTTTTAGGCTAATCACTTTGTCACCACAAAACCCTAATCTCTCCCTCTCCTCTCTCGTCGACGGCCGAAGAACCCCAAGGGGTTTCGGGTTCGAGTTCGACCGAACTCACACACACATACACGAGTTTGTTTATTGCTTTGTTGGTACAACGCGGTCTTGCAGCGTGTTCAGGTGGTGCCGTAGAGGTGGATCATTCTTTAGCAATCTAAAGGTAATGTTCTTAATCTTCTTCTTCTTGTGATCTCATTGACTAGTAGAGATCCGGTATGTGGGATTCAAGTTCCGCCATGTGAATCCTATAAGGTTTTCTTACAACTACAACATGCATAACATGGAGCAATCCATTGTTGAGCTACATTCCGTGTTCAAGACTACTGAGTTGATTTGGGGACCAAGTTTAAGAATGATCTCGCAATAACCGATGATGGTAGTGATCAGAGAAAGAGGCGCAGCGGAAAGGGAAAGGATAAAACCGATCCCAGCCATGGCGTTCCTGAAGGGTAATGTAGTCAAACAAAAGGTCTAGAAGGTAAAGCCAAGCAACGCAAGGACCGAGAAATGATTTCTTGGTCGTGGCAAGGGTCAAAGGGTAGGAGGCCATGCTTGCTACTCAGTTGACTTGACCAACTTCTAGATACTCCTTTCTTACTTGTAAAAGTTATTACGAGTAACTCAACTTTACCAATCGTTTATTGCATGAGATGATGGAAAGTGAGATGAACTAACATGAGATAATGATCCCACAAGCACCACGTTTTAATTCAGTATTTTTCATATGTATTCAGTAAAAACAATTTTCGTTTTTAAGTTGTTTTGAACAAAATTACATTTTCTATTTTTAAGATAAATTTTGGTGTTTTATGTTTATCGTTGAATCCATGGTTGAATTATATTTTGTGTGCATGTGTGTTGATTATACTTGTCAAGTTTTATGACTAGATTATAAAGTCAAGTATTGACTTAATAATGATCTCATTGTTTATATTTGTTTGATTGTTGTATGAATATCTTAGAAGCTCAAATTACTTAGATGCTAGTAATTAGAAAGTTTTTCTAATGAATGTATTTAAGAGTTTTTATGGAAAGCATAAAGTTCAAGGTACATTGAACTTATTTAAAACATCTTAAGTAATTGTTACTTATGATAGTATGTTTTAAAGTATTAGTGTTAATATAGTATGATTATATTGGATATATTCAAGATAGACTTTAAAGAGTATTATTACAAGTCTTTCATACTTGTGATAAATGAATTTAATGAAGTCATAAATGAACTCTTAAGAATTAAATGAACTCTTAAAAGGGACAAACTATATTAAAGAATTTAAGAATTAAAAGGTATTATTGCAAGTCTTTTATACATGTAATAAATACAACATTTGATCAATTCATAATTCCCTAAAAGGAATTATGGATATTTGAGAAATCCAAGAAATGAGTTTGGCATTAAATGAGATTATGAAAAGATACTAATACACTTAAGAATTAGAAGTATCGTTTCAAGTTTCTTATACTTGTTAGATACAGTAACCAATGAAAGTCATGATTCCCTCAAAAGGAATATTGGATATTCACAAATCCAAAGGATGACTTTGATAATTGATTAATTCTTAAAGGGTTAAACTATAAGTTTTGACTAGGTCAAAAGTAGTAGTTTAAGTGATGCTTATTTCCATAAAATTTAGTGGGAGCTATGACTAACATATTCATTAGAGGTAATAATGAATATAGTAAGTTAGTTTGGATATTAACAACAAGGTTTTACCAAGTCGTTAGCCAGAGAGTTAAGAGAAATAATAAATGATCGTTAATTAGATTATTGCAAACCTAATAGCGTGATCACGAGTCTAGCAAAGGCAAAAGAAATAGTATTTTTCAAATACTTGTCTTATGTCTTTAGTTTAATAGAAGTGACTGGTTTAGTGATAAAGTTAAAATTAAGGTTGTAAAAGTCATTAAGTAATCAACATGAACAAAAGGAATAAGTTATGATCCAGCAATAATTCGGTATCTATGTCCAGTTAGGAATAGTACATGAATTAGTATCATTATTATTCAGAATTTTTATGTTTTAAAAGATCCATGAATACAAGTTACTTTATTCAAAAGATATAATCCGTGACTACTCGTCTTGGTCGGAACCTTGATGGGACGTTAACGTCATCTCGGTAACACGACCAGACTCCTTTAAATCACTTCAAGTTACTTGTAAAGTGCATTACGAGTAATCTAACCCTTGCAATCGTTTATTGCAGGAGGGAATGGAAAGTGATGATGATCGGCATGAGATGAAGATCCCACGAGCACCACTTTTTTAATTCAGTATTTTTCATTTGGATTCAGTAAAACAACTTTCGTTTTAGTTGTTTTGAACCAAATTACATTTTTCTATTTTATGATAAATTTTGGTTTTTAAGTTTATCATCGAATCCATGGTTACATTATATTGTGTCTGCATGTGTGTTGATTATACTAGTCAAGGTTTATGACTAGATTATAAAGTCAGTGTACAAGGTTTATGACTTAATAATAATCTCATTGTTTATATTTTTTTGATTGTTATGATAATATCTTAGAAGCTCAAACAACTTAGATACTAGTAATTAGAAAGTTTTCTAAATACAAGTGTTTAAGAATTTTTATGGAAAGCATAAAGTTCAAGGTACATTGAACTTAATTAAAACATCTTAAGTAATGGTTACTTATGATAGTAAGTTTTAAAGTAATAGTATTAATATAGTATGATTATATTGGATATAATCAAGATAGACTTTAAAGAGTATTATCACAAGTCTCTCATACTTGTGATAAAGGAATTTAATGAAGTCATAATTCCCTAATAGGAATAATTGGATATTCGTATAATCCAAGGAAAATGACTTAGACATTAAATGAACTCTTAAAAGTGAAACTATATTAAAGTATTTAACAATTAAAAGGTATTATTGCAAGTCTTTTACACTTGTAATAAATACAATATTTAATCAAGTCATAATTCCCTAATAGGAATAATGGATATTTGACAAATCCAAGAAATGACTTTGGAATTAAATGAGGTTCTTAAAAGGAAACTAATATATACATAAGAATTGGAAGTATCATTTCAAGTGTTTTATACTTGTTACATACAGTGATCAATGAGAGTCATGATTCCCTCAAAAGGAATATTGGATATTCGCAAATCCAAAGGATGACTTTAATAATTGATTAATTCTTAAAAGGTTAAACTATAAGATTTTGACTAGGTCAAAGTTATAGTTTAAGTGATGCTTATTTCCATAAAATTTAGTGGGAGCTATGACTAACGTATTCATTAAAGGTACTAATGAATATAGTAAGTTAGTTAGATATTAAACAACAAGGTTTTACCAAGTCGTTAGCCAAAGAGTTAAGAGAAATAATAAATGATCATTAATTAGACTATTGCAAACCTAATAGCGCGATCACAAGTTTTGTGATTAACTATTGCATATCTAATAGGTTATTCACACTCCAGTGGATAACATAATCATTTAAGGAAATTTCTTTAACTAGTAAAACAGATATCTGTAAATTAAGTAACTAAAAGAGGCTTTAGTTACAAGGTGAATTTTATGAATTCAAGAAACTAATGAGTTATTTCCAATACTTCTATGTTTACCGAATTGCATGCAAGTCAAGACTAGAATATGTTCTAGAATGTTGTAAGAAAAAAATCTAGCAAAGACAAAAGTAATAGTGTTTTTCAAATACTTTGTCAATTGATCTCTATTTATATTGTTATAGAGATCTCAGAAGTTAGGCAAGGAGTAGTACAAGGACTGGAAGAAGGAAAGTGGCCGAGATCAAAGGGGTTTTATCTGGCTAAGTAAACAAGGAAATATTTACTCAGTCCTTGTACTCAGTATTGGATGTCAATACTAAGTCCCAATACCGAGTGACCAAAACTGTCTACTCAGTATTGGACCGAGACTTAGCTATATTATTATACAAACTATTCTAAGCTAGTCTAGGTTGTCTTGTTATCTTAAGATCCCAAGGGGTAAGGCTTTTTGCCTTTACAATCTCCACCTATCTAATGATAACAAGACAATATTACAAAAGACAAGTAAAGAAAAAAACATTGCAGAGTCTTCTTCCTCAACCTCTGCTAATTGCTTCATGCTCATAGAAGACTTCTTGCTTTATGTGGACAAATTCATCTTTCTTTTTAAGTTCTTCTCTTCTGTTCCACAGTACAACAATAATCTTCTTTCTGAACCATCCATCCTTCTTCTTGGTGATCATCTATTTCAGTCCAATCAGATGATTTAATCGAGCTTTGGGAAGGTCTGCTTCTGTAATAAGGCATTCCCTATCTTCTGAGTCAGTATACATATATCCAGAGGTAGGATATATTGTGCTCTTTCAGTCCTGAAATACAAGATCATGAGGGACAGTGTATGGGTTAAATATATCAAAAGTGTTGAGACATTCTGGTCGATTGTTCTTATAAGCTTCAGTCAAGACACAGAATGTCCTATACTCTCCAGAGTATAGGATTCGCTTTTCATAGCACACTGCAGAGACAACACAGATTTCATACAAGACCACTTGAGCTACAGCTGATCTAGAAGGCATTTCCTTGATTAGTCTTGTGATTTTGATCCAGTCTTGAAGTCCCATGTTCTTGATGTCATGAAGATATATCTTCATAGGAGAACTGACTGGTCCAGTGCATGTTGTAATAATTGTTCCTTCTGCAAGCTTGACTGTCACATGGTTGACATCAATGTTTAGCCAGTATGTGTCTCTCACACTCAGGAACCTTTTGTTCCTCAGTATGTCCATCCTGCTAGATTTGTTTCAGGCTCTTTCAACAATTACATTCCAATACTGCTCACGCAGTTCAAAGCCTTTCTTCGTTGTTCTTACATGCTTGGATGGAATTCCAGTTTCTGGATCAGTATCATATTCTTCTTTAATCCCAAGCTCATGCTCATAGAAGAATTTTTGTGCCTCCTCTTCAACTTGATGATGTGTCTTCTTTGGAATCTTCTCTTCATCACTAGACACAGTATGAACAGGCCTTCTTGGTCTAGTGATTAGTGGAGCTGGTTCTTCACTAGATTATGATGACATCACAACATTTGTCATTCTTCTTTTTGATGGCTTTCTAGTTTTATTGAGAAGATAGTCTTGTGGATCCTGAGGCTCTTCTAGGGGCTCTTCATCATCTGAGGATGATGATGAAGAGCTTTCTCTGTCTGCCATATCCAGTGTTGAATTGTATAAGTTGTGCATTTGCACTGGATTTGGTTCTTCATCATCATCTGATACTTGTATCCGCTCATGCTTGGCTAGGAATGATAATCCTCTTTCTCTTGTTCTTTTATACCTAAGCAATGGGCTTTGAGCCTGAGCAAAAGACTCCCCCTGAGTAGTAGGGTCAGCTTGTGGTTCAATTTGAGCATGTTGTTGTGGAGGTTGATCTTCATTTATTTTTCTTCTTTTCTCCCCCTGAGCAGATGGCTCAGGTTGATCAACCTCATCTTCTCTTTTTCTCTTCTCCCCCTTATTGTCATCATTGGATGGGGAAGGAAGAGTTTTAGATTCACTACCTGCATATCCTTGAGTATCATCATGAGTAGGAGATGGCGGAGGTTCAGTTGCAGCATCAGTATCACCCTCTAGATCTGCATTTGTGGGGGATTTCCCGGGCTCAGTATCATCATCTCCACCGTGATCTTCATTTTCTCCACTGAGTTGAGTTTGTAGAGTTAGTGGAGGTTGTTGTTGTTGTTGAAGTAATGCAACTGATTCTTTTAGGGAATCAATTTCATTACTCATTGTTTCCATCCTGGCCAGTATTATATTTTGTGTGTTCTGCATGGCCAAGATTTGCTGCATGATTGTCTGCAAGGGAACCTCTTTAACATGAGCCTGCTGAATATGAGTACCCTGCACAGATGGTGCTAAAGAAACAAAATAGTAACTGGTTAGTATGGATTGGCTTTTCAAATAGAATTGTGGTGTTGTTTAATTCTAAGATCATTTAAACGTAATTATTGAAGTCTGTATTTCATCTGGTTCATGATGAAATATTGTGGACTTGTGCAAAGCATGTGTAAGAAATTTTTCAGTATAAGTGAGTGTGATTTGTTGTAGCTCAGAGTAGGATAAGTCACTTTTTATGAAAAGGTTAGGGTTTGGGTAATGAAGCCTGGGATATGCTTCTTTGTTATTTCAATGTTTATCACTCGGTGTTAGAGCAAACAGTAATGTGGCTAAAACCCCATGAATTTTATTTGGATAGTGTAGCTTTAGGGGTTTGTGATCATTTCTTAAATCATGTGATCCAATTTAACATAAATTGGTCATGATAAAAGCAGCACCAGTGTGTGTCTGTATGACATCGACCACCATTGTCTTTGTATATGTGAAGACAACTGTAGGCTGGCAATGATCTTTTGTGCTTAGTGTAGGAATTTTTCATAGTAGCAGTGGGCTAACTATGTTGGGCTTAAGAGGATATATATTTTAAAAAAACCGTTTGAGACTTTGGTCAGTATTGAGTTGGTACAGGCCAATACTTAGTCTCTTGGTTTTTTTAAAAATAATATATATATGAAAGTTTGAGGGCTTTATTTGAAATTCATATCTGAGGCTTTGTCAGATTCCCTTCTCCCTTCAACAGAGGTCGGTGCTGGATCATTTGTATGTTGGTTTGAACCTCTAGCACCTTCTTAATCTTGTGGTCGTCTTTCTTGTGGTCCTTCCAGATTTTGTTGCTCATATTCAATTTCAGCATCAAGTGGAATATGAGGTTCCACATTTGGTGGTGGTTGAGCAATGTTCTCTTGATCTGTTTCTGGAAGATCAGCATGGGTGCCATTTAATGTTGTTCTTCTAATGAAGGAGTCAGTGTTCGATGTTGACTATGCAACACTGAGTCCGTTGATAGTGCACCCATGATTACTGGGCTCACTTGTCCTCTAACCCTTCTTCGGATGATTAAGGGTTGGTCTTCAGTATCAGAAGTTGACGCAGTATGAGGAACATCAGGTTCTGATTCTTGTATTGGAGGAGGTTGAACATCCTCCATTGCAACATCATTATTATCATTATCACTATCATCACCATCATCTGCAACAGTATCATCTTTATCTTCATCATCATCCATATGAGCCTATGCAATGGCTAACATGGTGGCACTGAGTGATGGTTCATCTTCCCTAGACTGATGGAAGAAAATCTTCTCATGAATAGGAGGAAGATCAGCTCTAACTCCATCAAAACCATCATACATATTGTCTGGCATGGAGTTTTGGTAGATAAGTGATAAGAACCTGCAAAAAGGAACATTGGGGTTTCTTTGCCTGGCTTGAATGAGTGAGACCAACTCATTGAAGATCAGTCTTGCATAGTCAATGTGCCTATTGTGGTACATGGCATGTACCATCTGCATTCCAAAATCATTAATTTGGTCAAGTGCCCCTGTTTTGTGGGTCATACACCGAATTATGGTAGAGATCATAATTTCCCACATAGGTCCGAATTCGTGCCTTTTTATTGTTCATGTTGTTCTTTGTCTTCAGAGGAGAGGCAATACTGAGCGTGCAGTATCACGATCAACAGATTCGTCATACTGAACGTGCTCTAGAAGTTGAAGATCTCTTCTGATGATGGCAGTTGACACGAATGCTCGTCTTTGATCTCGAATTACCCAGCATGTGATCATATTTGGAGAATCCAAGTCTGCGGTGTACCAAAATTCGCAGAGCATAGCTGGATAGATTGCTCTTGTAAAAAGTTGAAGAGCAGCCGGGATTGGGCTATGCCTCTGATATGAAATCATGAGATGAAATTGAGGGCATACCCAACCTTGAGGAATATCGAAAATTGCAGTATTATTGTTCCTCGTGAACTTGGGAAGTTCATCCATAGTCCATGAGTTGGTATTGCATCCATAAAAATTGAGCACAACAACTTCCTGCAGCTACATATTCAGCCTCTGCAGTTGAAGTTGCTACTGAATTTTGTTTCTTGGATGACCAGCCAACTAATCTTCCACCAAGGAATTGGATTCCTCCACTTGTACTCTTTCTATCTAGTCTGCATCCTGCATAATCTGCATCTGTGTACCCTTCAAGAGCAAAATTGGAATCTTTAGGATACCAAAGACCCATATTAGGAGTACTAGATAAATATCTAAATATTCTCTTAACAGCTTTCAGATGTGATTCTTTGGGATCGGCCTGATACCGAGCACACAAAATGTTGCAAACATGATATCAGGCCTGCTAGCTGTTAAGTAAAGTAAGGAACCAATCATACCTCGGTATGTGGATTGACATACTGGTCTACTAGTTTCATCCTTACTTATCTTATCCTGAGTACTCATAGGGGTATGCATAGAAGATAAGTTTTCAAATTCATATTTCTTTAGCATATCACGCACATACTTAATTTGGTTTATAAAGGTGCCATCAGGCTTTTGATCAACTTGTAAACCTAGAAAATAAGTATGTTCTCCCATCATACTCATCTGATACTGAGATGACATAATATTTGAAAACCAATCACACATGGATTTGTCAGTGGAGCCAAAGATAATGTTATCCACATATATCTGAATGAGTAAGATGTCAGACCCTTTTCTTTTTGAAACTAATGTTTTATCAATTTTACCTCGAGTAAATTTATTTTCAATTAAGTATTCAGACAGGGCATCATACCAGGCTCTTGGAGCTTGTTTGAGCCCATACAATGCTTTATCAAGCTTGAAAACATAATTAGGAAATTTAGGATCAACAAAACCTGGGGGTTGTTTAACATAAACTTCTTCTTGTAGTTTTCCATTTAGAAAGGCACTCTTGACATCCATTTGATAAACTTTGAAGTTCTTGAAGGCTGCATATGCAAGATATAGCCTAATTGCTTCAATCCTTGCAACTGGTGCAAATGTTTCATCATTGTCAATACCTTCTTCTTGCATGTATCCCTGAGCAACCAGTCTTGCTTTGTTCCTGATTACAACACCATCTTTGTCCATTTTATTTCTGAACACCCACTTAGTACCAATGATAGTTTTTCCAGTTGGAGGTACTATGTTCCAAACTTTGTTTCTCTCAAAATCTGTAAGCTCATCTTGCATAGCTTCTACCCAGTCTTCATCTAGTAAAGCTTCATCAGCCTTCTTGGGTTCAATGGTGGATAAGAAACTTGAAAAGAGACAAAAGTTTGAAGTAGCTTGAGGTTCAAAAGTCAGTTTTCTTCTTGTCATTACTCCTTCTTCAGCAGGACCAATGATATTGAATGAAGATGGTCTTTGTGCTCCCTTAGATTTGAGCCTAAGGTGGCATTAGAAGTAGTATTGACAACTTCTTGTTGGACTGATGGATTGTCAGTCTCATACTGATGTGACTTTTGTTCAGTATTGGACTGCACAGGATTGCTGGTTTCTTCATTTTGTAGATTTATGATTGGTACTAATGGTGGATTTGAAGTTTCTCCTGCTTCATAGGTGGAATGATTTAGATCAATATTAGAAGACTCAGTGTTGGGAACTTCAGTATTTGTTAAAGTTTTCCCATACTGAGTGAAGTCTTGATCATCATCACTCATATCATGTGAACCATGATATGGATGACTATTGGGTTGTTCAGCATTGGAGTTTTCTGGATTACATAGGGTTTCAATACCACTTATGTCCTCTTTTGCTGAAGTAAAATGCTCATCCAATTGTTCATCAAAAGTAACATGGATAGATTCATCAATCACCTTTGTTGAAAGGATATAAAATCTGAAGGCCTTTGAGTGTCATGAATAGCCCATAAAAATGCCTTCATTTGCTTTGGGAGCAAACTTGTTGAGATTCTGCTTAGTACTGAGGACAAAGCATTTGCTCCCAAAGATGTGGAAGTATTCCACATTTGGAATTCTGCCATGATATAACTCATAAGGAGTCTTGACGTGTCTCTGAACTATAGTGGCTCTGTTCTGTGTAAAGTTTGCACAATTTACAGCTTCAGCCCAGAAGCTCAGTGCCAGTCCAGCATGGCATAACAAAGTTCTTGAAGCTTCAATAAGTGTTCGATTCTTCCTTTCTACAACACCATTTTGTTGTGGTGTGTAGGCTGCAGAGTAATTTTGTACAATTCCTTTTTCTTCACAGAAACTTGCTAATACTGAATTCTTGAATTCAGTACCATGGTTACTCCTAAGTTGCTTGACCTTGCCACCTTTTTGAAGTTCTTCTCTCTTGATGAAAGCAATAATTTTTGTGGTTGCATCTGATTTTGTCTTCAAGAAGATGACCCAAGTGTATCTTGAGAATTCATCAAGCAAGACTAAGGTATAGACCTTTTTGCCCAGAGATGGTGTACTGATGGGGCCAAAAAGATCCATATGTATCATTGCAAGAGGTTCATTAATTGAATGATTGACTTTAGATCCAAATGAACTCTTCTTCTGCTTGCCTATTTCACATGCTGAGCATAACTTATCTTTTGACTAAGTAATAGTGGGCAGCCCTCTCACCAACTTCTTTATACTAAGTTCATTTATGTTTCTGAAGTTGATGTGAGAAAGCTTCTTGTGCCACATCCAGTTCAGTTCTCGATTGACTCTAGAAAGCAGGCACACACAGATGATGGGGTCAGTTTCTGAAAGATTGACTACATAGACATCTTTTTCCCTTCTGGAAATAAGAACAGGTTGTGCTCTTTAATTGTATATAATGCCAGCAATCTTTCTGAACATTGCTTCTTTGTCATCATCACACATCTGACTGATACTGAGCAGATTGTGTTTTAGACCCTCCACATAGGCAACCCTTTTAAAGGTTATGTTGCCAGCTTTGATTTCCCCATAACCTCTTGTCCTCCCTATTAAATCATCCCCAAATCTGACAGAAGAACCCTTCTCTGGTGTTTAATGATCGAGGGTTAAATAACATAAGAACCTCTATTTAACTAGTTTGAGTTAAATGTAAGAATGGTTTAAACAAACTAAGAATTATTATATATGGTCTTTATATAATAACTTTATTAGTTTCACGAAGGATAGACCGGTGATTGTGTATGCTCAAGTTCCATCATGGTTGTTGGAGCTAGTGGGAGCTACACAAGAAAATCGCAATGTTTATAAAATATGTCCTTAGGACATAGTTTTGGCGAATCCAATAAGTTAAAATAAATGCTTAATTTTATTATTAAGCAAGTGAAAAACAATGTGTGTTAAATTAGGATTATGATTCAAGTTTATGAATCATAAAGGAATTAAAATTCACATTTTAAAGTTTAACATAAGGTTCAAGTTTTTCAAGAAAATAAAACGAGCAAGTTTTATAAGAAAAGGTTTTTCACAAAACCTAGTAAAAACGTCTTGTACACCTCGCTATAGGTATACGTATAAAACGCGCAAACCTTTTGAAACTATAAGTTTTAAAGAAAGAGGTTTTAAGATTTAAAAAGGTGTCTTGTATAACTTTTATACAAGTCACACAATTTAAATAAAGAATTAAAATTGGAATAAGGTTTAAGTTTAGTTTAAAACTTAAACAAACCCAAGAAAATCATAGATCTAAGTACTATCCATCTAATGGAACACCTCACTTGTTAAACGATATTCATATTGTAAGGAGAAAGAACCTTAGATATGGATTCAAATCATTGCGAGTGTTAGGGTGCGTAGGGTTCTGTGATAATCGGGAGTCCCGGCGCAGAACATCGCACTGTCTTAAATGGTCTGATCTACTTTGGTGATAATCGGGAGTCCCGGCCCAAAAAGTACTTGAGTAGAATAAACATACTAGACTTTATTGCAATTAGAATTGTGCAATTGGATTGTACAAAGTTGTAATAAATTAAAAGTCTAAAGATTTTACGACCCATAGGAATCGTATCAAGTCTTGGTACTATTGGTAAGGATGTTACCTACCAGAAATAGCATGTCTCGTCGGGAAGTGCCCAAACCTTGCGGCGAAAATGTGATATATGGATCATAGGCCTAAAATATTAATTATGGGTTTATAATATATTTAGAAGATGTTTGTTGATGATTACTTATTAAACTGGTTTGATTTGTAGATGGCAGCAACAACCAACACGACACGTACCAATAATCTCTCACTATGCTTGTTTCTAGAAAAGGACAAATTGACTGGGTCAAAATTTCTCAATTGGAAGCGTGATCTTCGGATTATGCTTAGGCATGAGAGAAAAGGAAATGTCCTAGAAAGAGCAATGTTGAATGCCCCTGCCGCGAATGATAGAAATGAACCTGGACAAGCATATTACGCTTGTAAAGTGTTCAACTCTTGCAAGATGGTTAAGGGATCATCAGTGATTGCTCACGTCATGAAAATGAAACAACACATGGATCGTCTTAAAAAGACTAGGACACCCAGTACTGTTGCAGTTAGCAACAGAAACGATACTCAACTCGCTGTCAGATGACTATAAGACTTATGTAGTCAATTACAACATGCATAATATGGAGCAATCCATTGATGAGCTACATTTCATGCTCAAGACTAATGAGTTGAGTTTGCGGACCAAGTTTAAGAATGATCTCATAGTAACTGATGATGGTAGTGAAAAGAGAAAGAGGCGCAGTGGAAAGGGAAAGGGTAAAACCGATCTCAGCCAAGACGTGCCTAAGGGTAATGGGGTCAAACAAAATGTAACGCCCTAAAATTTTAATAATTAAATAATAATAAATTAATCGTCATATTTAAGTTTAAATTGCATAATTAGTAATTTATTATAATGAAGTTAGACGGTTCGTTTGTAGTAGACGTTTTTAGTCTCGTGAACGTTTCAGGTAGTTTTAATTTGATAGAGACGTTTCGTATTTATTATTTATGAAGCTAATAGTTAAGACTCGTTTATATTTCGAGAATAATCGAGTGTCGGGTCTAAAGCTTTTGACCAGGTTATTAATTATCTTATTATTAGAAATTAAAGTATGTCACTTTTATTTAGTTATTAGACATCTATAAATAAATTATACGTCTTCCGAATTTTAGACGCTCGTATATTATTATACGTAATTAAATTGTTCGTCTCGGGTTGAAACCGGTTAGCTAATTGTAAGAGTTAAGTTGCATTCTTTTGAGTCGGGCTGGCCAAAGGCCAAGGCCCTGGGCTTTTGTTTTCGGGCTTGTTTAATTATTAGTCTTGACATCTAAACAAACCCCTAAACCTAATTATTCCTTTAATCCTAAAAACATTCTTTTGGCTGCCGTAATGAGAACAACACACGTCTTTGTTTGATCTTTAAAAGAGTCAATCATGGGCATTGAAATTGAAGAGACCGTAACGTGAATGCTTTGTTAGCGCATGGAATAAAGGAGGAGGTTTTGGATATGAAAGGGGGCGATGGAAGCTTCGATGGCAGGCGGCAACGTGCCACCTAATCCGATCAAATAGAATGGTGGAGCAGACCACGTGGTCATCAAAGGGATTAGTGGCAATTGTAATTTTTCTTTTCGGTGGTAAACGATGTTTGGGATCTAATTGTTGACGGGGGAAAGGGGTGACGCATGGAATTGGAGTTGATGGTGATATATATATTTTTCATGTGAGCATGTTGTCAGTGAAAATTCTCAAATCGGTGGTGCTTTCTTTTCAGCAAAACGCAGCAGCCATAGTTTTGGTGGTGTCGTGGTTCGATGATCCGGGTGTTCGTGTCTCTCGTGTTTGATTCGTAGGGTATAATTTCTAATCCCTTTTTCAATACCCTATTTAATCTCTGTTTTGTATAGACTAAGTTTTGATTTTTGAACTATTATGTTTTGTTATAAACCGTGTTTGTTCAAAAAAAATCGTCTTCGTTTAAGTTGTATTTTTCCCGTATAACCTTGTTTCCTTTTTTATTGGTTTCACTCCTCTTTTGGTATTAAACTCGTCATTGTAGGGCTGTGATTTGGGTAAAATTTATGTTGTATGATTGGTTTTCAAGCTTTAATCTTGTCAAATTTGTTGTTCGGTTTGGGTTGAATTTTTGATGTCGGGTTTGCAAAATGAGTTTAAACAACAAGCTGAGTTTTTTGTCAGATTCTGTTGGCTATGTTCGGGTCTGTTTTTATCATACTTGAAATAGGTATTTGAATTTTGGCCCGCGTTGGTCCCTAGTTTTCTGAGTCCTCTTTCCGTTTCCGCTGATGGCTCGGTAATCTGATTTACGGTTTAAAAGATATCACTGTTTTAGTAATGTGTCGCAAAAGGTTTTTCGGTTCAGCTATTCTGTTTTCTAACCCATTTTTGAGATACTTAGGGTCATTTTTGGACAGGGGTCGTGAGACAGTAAATTGTTGTAAACTGAGTTTTGTATCAGTGGTTAAATTTTGGAAATAATCTAACACACAATTTGGGAGTTATAACTGTTTCCGCGGGGGTGTTGGGTTCTGGCCGATTGCTATGAATTGAGTTTTGAGCCAAGTTTTAATCCTAGCCTTATTATGTGATTTAGGACCCTCTAGGAACTGAGTTGTGACTTGTACGTGCCGAGGATACTTCTAGGAGCTTACGTTGATTGAGGTGGGTAATCTCACTCTAAACTTGCACTTACATTTGATTCATGATTACGTGCTATATGTTATGAACTGCGATTGATTGAGTTGAGCTTGTTGTTGCGAATGATCTGTGTACTTGAGATTTGATTATGAGTTTATATGCACTTGGGTTGTGCTATGTGGTTATATATCTATGAGATGATATACTTGAGCTTGAGCAGTTAGTTATATATGTGTACATATTGTAATGGGTCAACACGTTAATAAAACTACCTAACTATATTTTAGATTCATGAAGTAGCCAACTCTTCCCGAGCTAAGTACAATTCACGACTGTCAGCGTGGTACTGCGGGACACTGGTGGGTGTTGGAAGGGGGTGCTAGTGACGAGCGCAAGAGCAGGGGCACGCGTTGTGGATTCGTCACGGCATTGGCGAACCAAGTGAAATTTAATAAAAGGCCTAATAATCGAGAATTGAGTAGAGTCTTTAAGGATCACTAATGTGGTGTGGATTGTTTGTATGTGTATGTTTATTGTGTTGATTATTCACTCAGCGGTGGCTGACCCCAAACACTCCCTCCCATTTTGCAGGTACTAGCAAGGGCAAAGAGAAGGTCAATAGTTGATGAGCTGCGTTTCTATTTTTTTTATACTTATGGATTTAGATTAAAACATTTATTTCGAGTCAAACATGTTTTGTTTTAAAACCTTTAATTATTCCGCATTTAAACCACAAAATGGTTTTATACTTTTATTTAGGAGTCGGGACCTTTAAGTTACTTGTAGTTTTGGGAAAAATGTAATATTTTATTGATTAAATTTTTTTACATTTCCCCCTGATTTTTGGGATGTTACAAGTTGGTATCAGAGCTCTGCTTGAGAGAATTGGGTTCACAAGGGGTGGATTCCAGACTCAAGTCGAAGCACGAGTTTTCAAAATGATTTTTTCAAATGTGTTTTTAAAATGAGTCCAAATCCAAATTGAGAAGCAGCGCATCACGATGACCTTATGCCTCTAGTACTTATTTATGAGTTATTTAGTTTATTAAAAACGTCGCGAGTGACATTGATTACTAAGAGAATAAAAGAGAATTAACTCGAGATGAGCGTGAATTGTGCGACTATATATAGATATATATACTATGCTTGTTGATGTGAATTACTTTTTATCTGGATGGTATGAGGGTGGGAGATCAGGGAATTTTTGAAAATGGCTCGAAACCATGACGTAGTTAGGTGCGGATAATAATAGAGGGCCCCTATTATTATACGCACATGACTCGTGCCTATGTTTTGAAAAGGATTCAAGGAGACCATTGGTAAAGCATCTAAGTATCATTAAAACCCTCAATTACTATATATAAGTAGATAATAAAATCACTAAAAGAGGTTTATGAGGAAACAGTGAAACCCATTTGAATCAGAGAATTATCAAACACGAATCGATAAAAGAGTTACCAAAACATGTCAAGAGAGAGACTAATAAATCAAATCGAGTGGGATTCTTTAAATGATCTAAATGAGTATTAATAAATCGAGGGAAATTGAACAATCGTTAAAACAAAGTAAATGAGTAAATTGGATGAAAACATCAATAAATTGAGAATCATGAGAAAATATGCAAATAAATTAAATAAGAGATTACCGATTAATAAGGAGTTATCAAAACAAACCAAGTGGAAGTTTATTACACCAAATTGAGTTAAAATCATTAATGATAAATTGTTAATCAGAGTAATAAGGAAGTACACTGAATGTTTAAAAATAGATGATAATGATTGAGTAAAAGTAAATGATTGAGAATAAATTAATTTATGTTAAATGTATGAGAAATCAATAACTCAATGATGAATGAGAAATTATCCAAAACGAATTTAAATGAAGAGATCTAATTAGTTGGGATTATTAAATTGAGATACGAAATATTAATAATCGAGGAAATCATTAATAAACAAACAAACGAGAATCCAAGAGAATTCTAACGAGAAAGCTAACAATTTATACGAGCAACTTTTAAATCGAGAAACTGTTCCTATGAGAATATAATGAGATAATAAGAGATTGTTAAAATATGAGAAATTATTATGAATTATTCCAAATCGATTTACATGAGAAAAACATTATTATGAGAAATTGATAAATCCAGTCGAGAAAATTGTTGAGCCAAATTACTGTGTTGAGTAAATTATATGCATGTGATTTGAGAATTTATAGGAATAATTGAGAATAATTAATTTCATGTGATGGTATAATTATTAAATTGTAAGAAATTCATAAATCGAGAACTACTAAATTGAATGTCATCAAATATTATTTTTAATTGAGTAAATACTAAATCAAGAATTGTTATTAAAATGAGCAAACGAGAAAAATATAAGTGTATCAAACAATAATAATCTATTATAATACTATGAGTTTCTAAATCTAGAAAGCATTAAAAATACACAGTAATGAGGGAACATTTTAGTTTAGAATGAGAATTAACTAAATTAAATGAGGTAAGTAATTAACAAGCTAAATGATATAAACATTAAACGAGGTGATAAATATATTAAAATGAGTTAAGCGAGTAATATTAAAAAGAGTCAAGGAGAAATTGTTATATACGAGTTAACAAGAGAACCAGTAACGCGGCTTAAAAGTGAAACTATCGGTTCAAGTTGTATGAATAATTAAATTTGATCATGCGAGAAATCGCAAGAACGGGAAAAATGAATATATTGTGTGACTGGTGATAAATTCATTAAGCGAGATTTGAGTTAAATTGATAATATTGCTTGCGTTGAGTTAAAATCAAGTTGTGGATATTTGAGATGGGTGCATTTTGAGTACATGCAAATTGAGTAAAGGGCATGAGTTGCTTACTATATGAGATTTTTGTGTGATAAAAACATTTCTTGAGAATATTGTGCTTGTTCATGGGGTATTTGATAGTGGTGTGAACCACTAAATGGGTTGCTATGCTTTAAATAAACTAATATCCCATAGAGTAGAGGACTTTGAGATGCCTTTATGGGTAGAGATTGCCAATAACTGGATTTGTTTTCTATGGTTAAAATTATATAAGAGATCATGTGTTAGTGCCGTGGGGGGAGAGTTTTTCCCATAAAAATTTATTGTTATCGCCATGAGAGGGCCGTGTATTATTGCGAGCACGGATTGGATAACCGAGTATCACGCTGAGATCATCTGTCGTCAAACCAAACCGTAACAAACCTCCAAGTGGAGTTGAATCGGAGATTCAACGCATTAATCGCTGTATGCAGGAACCGAAATCCTTAGAGAGCGTCCGATTTTATTCTTCTAACCTTATCATTTTGCGTCGTTAGAGACGGAAGATTTGTTTGAGCAGTTGCGAGAGCCGGAATTCATTTCTGATCGAGTAGTTACCCTTGAGTAACTCCAGTCTATTCATAACCAATTTATGTTTCCCCATTTAAAGAAATGTATCGTTGGCGAACCCGTGATGCTGTTTTAGGAGCCTGAGTCTTAGATGCGTGATCGCTGTTGAGTTGTAACGCCCTAAAATTTCAATAATTAAATAATAATAAATTAATCGTCATATTTAAGTTTAAAATGAATAATTAGTAATTTATTATAATGAAGTTAGACGGTTCGTTTGTAGTAGACGTTTTTAGTCTCGTGAACGTTTCAGGTAGTTTTAATTTAATAGAGACGTTTCGTATTTATTATTTATGAAGCTAATAGTTAAGACTCGTTTATATTTCGAGAATAATCGAGTGTCGGGTCTAAAGCTTTTGACCAGGTTATTAATTATCTTATTATTAAAAATTAAAGTATGTCACTTTTGTTTAGTTATTAGACATCTATAATTAAATTATACGTCTTCCGAATTTAGCCGTTCGTATATTATTATACATAATTAAATGGTTCGTCTCGGGTTGTGACCGGTTAGCTAATTGTAAGAGTTAAGTTGCATTCTTTTGAGTCCGGCTGGCCAAAGGCCAAGGCCCCGGGCTTTTATTTTCGGGCTTGTTTGATTAATAGTCTTGACATCTAAACAAACCCCTAAACCTAATTATTCCTTTAATCCTAAAAGCATTCTTTCGGCCGCCGTAATGAGAACAACACACCTCTTTGTTTGATCTTTAAAACAGTCAATCATGGGCATTGAAATTGAAGAGGCCGTAACATGAGTGCTTTGTTAGCGCATTGAATAAAGGAGGAGGTTTTGGATATGAAAGGGGGGCGATGGAAGCTTCGATGGCAGGCGGCAACTTGCCACCTAATCCGATCAAATAGAATGGTGGAGCAAACCACGTGATCATCAAAGGGATTAGTGGCAATTGTAATTTTTCTTTTCGGTGGTAAATGATGTGTTCAATTCAAATGGTGACTAATTGTTTGGGATCTAATTGTTGACGGGGGAAACGGGTGACGCATGGAATTGGAGTTGATGGTGATATATATATTTTTCATGTGAGCATGTTGTCGGTGATAATTCTCAAATCGGAGGTGCTTTCTTTCAACAAAACGCAGCAGCCATAGTTTTGGCGGAGTCGTGGTTCGATGATCCGGGTGTTCGTGTCTCTCGTGTTTGATTCGTAGGGTATAATTTCTAATCCCTTTTTCAATACCCTATTTAATCACTGTTTTGTAGAGACTATGTTTTGATTTTTGAACTATTGTGTTTTGTTATAAACTGTGTTTGTTCAAAAAAAAATCGTCTTCGTTTAAGTTGTCTTTTTCCCGTATAACCTTGTTTCCTTTTTAATTGGTTTCACTCCTGTTTTGGTGTTAAACTCGTCATTGTAGGGCTGTGATTTGGGTAAAATTTATGTTGAAAACCGAACCTATCTATGATTGGTTATCGAGCTTTAATCTTGTCAAATTTGTTGTTCGGTTTGGGTTGAATTTTTTATGTCGGATTTGCAAAATGAGTTTAAACAACAAGCTGAGTTTTTTATCAGATTCTGTTGGCTATGTTCGGGTCTGTTTTTATCATACTTGAAATGGGTTTTTGAATTTTGGCCCGAGATGGTCCGTTGTTTTCTGAGTCCTCTTTCGGTTGCCGCTGACGGCTCGGTAATCTAATTTACGGTTTAAAAGATATCACTGTTTTAGTAAAGTGTCGCAAAAGCTTTTTGGTTCAGCTATTCTGTTTTCTAATCCATTTTTGAGATACTTAGGATCTGTTTTGGATTGGGGTCGTGAGACAGTAAATTGTTGTAATCTGAGTTTTGTATCAGTGGTTAAATTTTGGGAATAATCTAACACACGGTTTGGGAGTTATAACAGTTTCCGCGGGGGTGTCGGTTCTGGTAGATTGCTATGAATTGAGTTTTGAGCCAAGTTTTAATCCTAGCCTTATTATGTGATGTAGGACCCTCTAGGAACTGAGTTGTGACTTGTACGTGCCGAGGATACTTCTAGGAGCTTACGTTGATTGAGGTGGGTAATCTCACTCTAAACTTGCACTTACATTTGATTCATGATTACGTGCTACATGTTATGAACTGTGATTGATTGAGTTGAGCTTGTTGTTGCGAATGATTTGTGAACTTGAGATTTGATTATGAGTACATATGCACTTGGGTTGTGCTATGTGGTTATATATCTATCGGATGATATACTTGAGCTTGAGCAGTTAGTTTTATGTGAGTACATGTTGTAATGGGTCAACACGTTAATAAAACTAACTATATTTGAGATTCATGAGGTACCCAACTCTTCCCGAGCCAAGTACATTTCACGACTGTCTGGGTGGTACTGCGGGACACTGGTGGGTGTTGGAAGGGGGTGCTAGTGACGAGCGCGAGAGCAGGGGCACACGTTGTGGATTCGTCAAGGCATTGGCGAACCAAGTGAAATTTAATAAAAGGCCTAATAATCGAGAATTGAGTAGAGACTTTAGGGATCACTTATGTGGTGTGGATTGTTTGTATGTGTATGTTTATTGTGTTGATTATTCACTCAGCGGTGGCTGACCCCAAACACTCCCTCCCATTTTGCAGGTACTAGCAAGGGCAAAGAGAAGGTCAATAGTTGATGAGCTGCATTTTTTTTTTATACTTATGGATTTGGATTAAAACATTTATTTCAAGTCAAACATGTTTTGTTTTAAAACCTTTAATTATTCTGCATTTAAACCAAGAGACGGTTTTATACTTTTATTTAGGAGTCGGGACCTTTGAGTTACTTGTACTTTTGGGGAAAATGTAATATTTTATTGATTAAATTTTTTTAAATTTCCCCCTGATTTTTGGGATGTTACACAAAAGGTCAAGAAGGTGAAGCCAAACAAGGCAAGGACCGAGAAACGATGTCTTGGTTGTGGCGAGGGTCAAAGGGTAGGAGGCAATGCAAGCTCCTCACTTGACTTGACCAACTACTGATATTCACTTCAAGACACTTGTAAAGTTTATTACGAGTAACTCAACTTTTGGAATCATTTATTGCGAGAGATTATGGAAAGTGAAGATGGCCTGCATGAGATAGTAATAATCCCACAAGCACCAAGTTAATTTTATAATTCGGTATTTTTATTTTGGATTCATGGAAAATAATTTTATTTTTGTCAAGACAATTTTTTTATGTTAAAACTCGTTTTTGGTTTTACCAAATTATGAATCCATGCTTGAATTATAATGTGTGCATGTGTAATAATTACACTAGTCAAGTTTTATGACTAGATTGTAAGTCAAGTTTTGATTTACTAATAATCTTATGATTTATATTTGTTTGATTGTTGAAAGAATAATAATATCTTGGAAGCTCAATTACTTAGATACTAGAAATTAGAAAGTTTTTCTAATACAAGTATTTAAGAGTTTTATGTAAAGATCAAGTTCAAAGTTTATTGAACTTAGTTAAAACATCGTAAGTAATAAATCACTAATGATATTACGTTTTAAAGAATTAGTATTAATATATTATGATTATATTGAATATAATTAAGATAGACTTTAAGAGTATTATTACAAGTGTTTCATACTTGTGATAAAGGAATTTAATGAAGTCATAATTCCCTAATAGGAATATTGGATATTCGCAAAAATCCAAAGAATGACTTGGGCATTAAATAAACTCTTAAAAGGGTCAAAATATATTAAAGTATTTAAGAACTAAAGGTATTAATGCAAGTGTTTCATACTTATAATAAATACAGTATTTAATTAAGTCATAATTTCTTAATATGAATGTTGGATATTTATGAAATCCAAGAAATGACTTTGGCATTAAATAAAGTTCTTAAAAGATACTAAAGTATTTAAGAATTGGAAGTATCATCTCAAGTGTTTTATACTTGTTAGATACAGTAATCATTAAAAGTCATGATTCCCTAAACAGGAATATTGGATATTCGCAAATCCAAAAGATGACTTTAATAATTGATAAATTCTTAAAAGATTAAACTACAAGTTTTTGACCAAGAAAGTCAAAGTCTTGACTTAGTCAACGTGATAGTATAAGAAATGCTTATATTCCATAAAAGTAAGTGGGAGCTATGATTAACATAATTCATTAAAGGTATCAACGAATTTAGTAAGTTAGTAAGATATTACCAACAAGATATTACCAAGTCGTAAGCCAAAGAGTTAAGAGAAATGATAAATGATCGTTGATTAGATTATTTCAAGCCTAATAGTGTTGTCACAAGTCTTGTTATTAATTATTGCAAATCTAATAGGATATTCACATTCCAGTGAATAAGTTAATCATTTAAGGAAATTTCTTTAACTAGTAATGATATATCTACAAATCAAGTAACTAAAAGAGGCTTTAGTTACAAGGAAAATTTTATGAATTCAAGAAACTAAGGAGTTAATTTCCAATCCTCCTATGTTTACCGAATTGCATAAAAGGCAAGACTAGAATATGTTCTAGATTGTTGCAAGAACAAAATCTAGCAAAGGCAAAAGAAATAGTATTTTTCAAATACTTATCTTATGTCTTTAGTTTAATAGAAATGACTAGTTTAGTGATAAAATTACAATTAAGGTTGTAAGAGTCATTAAGTAATCAACATGAACAAAAGGAATAAGTAATGATCCAGTAATAATTCTGTATCTATATCCAGTGAGGAATAATACATGAGTTAGCATCATTGTTATTCAGACTTTGTATGTTTTAAAAAGATCCATGAATAAAAGTTACTTTATTCAAAAAGATTTAAATCCGTGACTACTCGTCTTGGTGGGAACCTTGATGGGATGTTAACGTCATCGCGGTATTTGGTGGTAGATTCGAAGTTCTTCGAAGATAGCAACACAAGTTTTTGTGTAAACCAAATATCAGTGATATTCTGTTGGAGCTCGACGAATATTGGATTGACCACCGTGATAATACTTCGTGGTTGAAAAGTTCAAAAGTATTATTCACTAGGATTGTCCTTAAACCTGAGGTATTTGGTTTGGGATACAATGACTAATGTACTTTGGTTTGTCTTAGACAAGCCTGAAATATGGTTGACATACGAGGCTTTACTGGGTACAAAGGAAGTTGTTTTTCAAATCGAAATATAACAAGATGGTAATTGCGCCTCCTTTTTAGGAGAGATATTTATGGGTCCCTTGACATGATGATAAACTGAAAATGCACGGCCGTGCTCAACGAACTGATATGTTCTTTGTCGTGATCACATAGTTTTATATCAAGAGGTCAAGAAATGATTTCGAGTACAGGACTTGATAATTTCTACCATGCTCGTATTCGTTATCACAAATATCATGCTGCAAGGGATGAACCTAACATGTTACCCAAGAAATAAAGAAGGAGTGTTCTTTACTAGGCGACGCTATTAAAAGAGTTTTTCAAAACTATACCTGGGTTATAAAGCTGTTTTTATGTGGTTGATTACCTACATGCCTATCTAGTGGGCCACTGTAGCTCGTGTCATCAAGCTAAGGTTACGAACTTGCACAAGTGGGAGTCTGTTGGAATTATGTGCACAGATAGTCAACCTATGGTGATACATCCATGCCTACGAGTAAGATACCTAATGATACTTGGAAGTTGAATGATTCATAATAGTCATTTATGAATAAGTTGAGTATTAAGTTAAGTTCAACTTAATACTAAATTAGTTTATCTAACTAATTAATACAAGTATTTGTACATTTACTAGTTGAGTAAATTTACAATGTGTTAATTATAGATTATCCATAATATAATTTAAAGCAATTAAATCATATGGTAATTGGATAATATTGTTGTTAAGATTATATAAAGTTTATTATATAATTAATTATTAAAAGTATAAAATACAAAGTATATATTTCGTATATATTTATATACACGAAATATATAAGTGTATATACTAGACATTTAATAGTTAAGTGCAACAATAATAACTAGTAAAACTATAAGGGTTGGAAATGAAAAAGGAGAAGTTTAATTAAGTATTAAACTTAATTAAACTAGAAGAGCCCTAAGTGAAAGTCCTTCTATTATAAATAGAAGGCTTGGGGAACCCTTGTTAATGCTTGTTCCCTCAACCCTAGCCACGAAATTTGGCCTCCTCATCCTCCCTATTTCGGCCAAAACACAGTGGGAAGAACACAAGCCTTGTGTTCTTCGTGTTCTTCGTTCGTTCTTCGTGTTCATCAAGACTTGAAGATCCAAGATCATTACAAGGATCAACTAGAAGATCACTCGTCGTGTTCATCATCAGTGGACTTACTTAAGCAATATTAAGGTATGATTTGGAAAACCCTTTTTCCCCTTTTTTCCCTTTGTACGAATTCGGCACCAAGAACCCTAGGGTTCTTGGTGATTAGTCAAACTACGCACAAGCATGTGTGTGTGTGTGTTCGAGTTATTCGTATAAGCTTTCTTTCTTGTTAATCTAGTCTAGATTTCCAACATCCCAATCCTTTAGGGTTTAAGGATTAAGTTTAATCTCAGTTCCGCTTTAGGGATTAAACTAGCTAGTTGGTTTAACCGACAACATTCATGTTCTTGTCAGTATGGTCGAACCAAGTAAACTAGGAGGTTGACCCAAGTGGTCAATCAGTGTTATGAAACCCTTCGGTTCTAATGTTGCAAGAACAAAATCTAGCAAAGACAAAAGTAATAGTATTTCTCAAAGACTTGTCTTATGTCTTTAGTTTAATAGAAATGACTAGATTAGTGATCAAGTTACAATTGTAAAAGTCATTAAGTAATCAACACGAACAAAAAGGATTAAGTAATGATCCAGTTATAATTCGGTATCTTGGTCCAACGAGGAACGATACATGGATTAGTGACATTATTATTCAGACTTTGTATGGTTTAGAATATCCATGAATAAAAGTCTTTTTATTCAGAAGGTATAAATCCGTGACTACTCGTCTTGGTGGGAACCTTGATGGGGCGTTAACGTCATCGCGGTATTTGGTGGAAGATTCGATGTTTTTCGAAGATAGCTACACAAGTTTTGTTGTAAACCAAATATCGGTGATATTCTGCCGTATCGACGAATATTGATTGACCACCGTGATAATACTTCGTGGTTGAAAAGTTCAAAAGTATTAATCACTAGGATTGTCCTAAAGCCTGAGGTATTTGGTTTGGGATACAATGACTAATGTACTTTGGTTTGTCTTAGACAATTATGAAATATGATTGGCATACGAGGCCTTACTGGGTACAGAGGAAGTTGTAGTCTCAAATCAAAATATAACAAGATGGTAATTGCACCTCCTTTTTAGGAGAGATATTTATGGGTCCTTTGACATGATGTAAAACTGCAAATGCCCGGCTATGCTCAAACGAATTGATTTGTTCTTTGTCATTATCACACAGTTTTAATCAAGTAGTCAAGAAATGATTCCGAATACATGAGTTGATAAGTTCTACCATGCTCGTATTCGTTATTGTAACGACCGGAAATTTCGATTCGTAAATTAAATGGAAATATTGTGAATTAAATGTGGTAAATAATTTAATTGAGTCTTGAAGGTGTTAAAATGGGTAAACGATCGGTTATGACTTTCGTTATTTGGAAACGGGTCAAAAGTTGGTAAATGGTAAGTTGGAGAAATGAAAGTGTAGACCTGCACATTTTCGTGTCACGAAGATTTGAGTTCGTGCCACGAAGTGAGACAGAAACTTTTTTTCGTGATCCGCTGAACGCGAAGTTTCAATTTCGTGTCACGAAGATAGCCCGCCAAACCTCGTGCCACGAAGAATGGATTTCGTGCCATGAGGGTGACCTGGACAGCATAAATCAGGATTTTTGCCATTTGTGCACATTCCAAACCCTAGAACTTTCTCTCATAGTGTGTGTGTGCGTTTTGAGTGGAAAAGTGATGTTGGAACCGATTTTCACCCTCAATCTTGAAGATTCTTGCTCTATTGTTGAAGTATAAGGTAAATCTCTACTCCTTTTAGTTATGGATGATGTTTTTGGGTGAAAATGGTGAAGTATGCAAACCCTTGTTGGAGGGTTTGTAATGGGTGATGAAATTGGGTTTATATAACTTAGATCTACAACATATTGTCAAGGAAAATGTGTTCATAACATGGATTTGATGTTATCTAGCTAGTTATGAGCTTCATTTGGGGGAAAATGGTGGTTTGGGTAACCTACCAAGTTATCTTTGGGGAAGATGACTAAGATGGGTGTATAACACTCCTAGTAAGTTTAATAACCTTGTGTTCTTGTCGGATTTGGGTTTTATTGATAGAAATCTTGAACTAGGGTTTGAGATTCCACCAAGTTGGATGAACTTGGTGGTTAAGAAGGTTATTTTGGTTTGATTAGTGACTAATTATGGATAATAACTGGAGTATGTGGATATGTTGATGATAGGTCAAGAAGACCTAAGGATTGAAGGTGCTCCAATGGTGGGAAGCAAGGATTCGTGTTGATAAACACGATTTGGATTTAGCTTGGCTAAGGTGAGTACATGAGACTTTTACTGGGTACATAGCAAATGATTTTGAAAACTATGATGTTTTATGAGTCTTTATTAATAAATACTTTTAATAAAGATATGATTGAAAAGAGATAAGAAAGTGTAAATAATAGACTATTTAAATATGTCTAGATGATTAATGATTTGAAAGAGATTATGTTAATGAAAAGTGATTAATAACTCTTTATAAATATGATGTATGATTAAGAGTAATGACTAAGAAAGCATGATATTTGCTTTATTAATAATATGTATTAATAAAGCTAATGACAATGATTTTTAAGTATCAAGTATTGATTAGTATATTATACTAATAAAAGTAGAGATTGATCTGCTAAAAGAATAAGTACAAAGTGACTAGTAATACAGATGTATGCTAGTCAAGGAGAAGTTATAGTAACATGATTTTGGTAAATGATAAATATGTTTTATTTAGTAAAGGACTTGGTAAGTCAATATTGAAACTGAATAAGTAATGAGAATAATATGATAAACTAGTATAGATGTATTCTAATAAGTGATAGATTTGATGAAAGGAGCTAATGCTCATATGTGATGAATGGAGATGAGGCTCATAAGTGATGAATAAGATATCCGGAATAAGACCGCCCAGAAATGGGGGAGCATGAGACGTCTACTTGGGGTGGTACCTCCCTGCGCAAAGAGTAGAATGTCACAGTTACGACACCCAGTGTTGGGTGAGCATGACGACCCGGTAACGGGGAGAGCTTATGAATCTCGGTAAGATGGGGGTTCCCAATTACCTTGATAGTTTACCTATGACATCCCATCCGTCGCGTATGTGATAAAGAAAGTGTGAGCTTATGGAAAGCTTATTAGTTTATATGATTAAATAAATAGAAGATGAGTTATGAATTAATAAGAAATGAAAAGATAAGTATTTGTATTGTTATAAATATGATTTATAAATCTTTTTGAGAATGGGTCGAAAACCCATGTATCTCACGAGACTATTTTGTCTCACGTACTACTTTGTTTTTTTGCTACGTACTCTGGTTCTGGATCGGAGGATTAGAAGGTCCCGTTAGAAGTGGCCTAGTGTTGATCAGCTCAGGAGCTCGTAGGTAGATCCCGTTATCCTATGGTTATGATATTGTTTTGTAACGCCGGTTTTAAACTCTGATAAACTTTTAATGGTTTTTGTTAAACCGTATTTTGGGATATTGGACATTTCTATTATTTTTATTTAAAAATATGATTTAAATGATGTTTTAAAAATTGAGGTGTTACAGTTATCACAAATATCGTGTTGTAAGGGATAAACCTAACACGTTACCCAAAAAGTAAAGACGGAGTGTTCTTTACTAGACGACGCTATTAATATGTTTTTTCTAAACAATACCTGGGTATAAGAGTTTCTATGGCTTGGTTATCCTGTATTAGCTGCTAGAGGGCCGATGCAGGACTAGTGTCATCAAGCTAAGGTTACGAACTTGCACAAGTGGGAGTCTGTTGGATTTATGTGCACAGTTAGTCAACCTATGATGTCACGTCCACGCCTATAGGACACTTAAGGGTCACACCAGTGAGTACATGTAAATCAAGTAGTTATGCAACGATACTTGGAGAGGAATGATTTATAATAGTCATTATAAATCAGTTAAGTATTAAGTTAAGTTTAACTTATTACTAGATTAGTTTAACGAACTAATTAATACAAGTATTTGTACATTTATTAGTTGAGTAAATATACAATATAGATTATCCATGATATGATTTAAAGCTATTAAATCATATAGTGTTTGGATAACATTATTGTCTAAATTATATAATTAATTATTAAATGTATAAATATAAGTATATATATATTTCGGTATTTATACCGAATTATATATGAGTATATTATACATAGTATTTTATAGTTAAATGATAATAATAAACTAGTTAAATTATAAGGGTTAAAAACGAAAAAGGGAAAGTTTAATTAAGTATTGAATATTAATTAAACTAGAAGGGCTTTAAGTGAAAGATCTTCTATTATAAATAGAAGATCTTAGGCTTAACCTAATCCCTCTAGTTCTCTACCCTAGCCAATAAATTATACTCCCTCCAAACCCCCTATTCGGCTGAAACATGCAAGAGGGAACTTGTGTTCTTCGTGTTCTTCGAGTTTGTCGAATAAGTTTCATTACAAGAGCTTATCTAGAGGGCTTCTCGTTTTGTTTGTCACTGGTGGATCTATCTTGAGCGACTAAGGTATTGTTTGGAAGAACTCTCTTTCTTCTTCTTCTCCCTATTCAACCAAGAACACAAGCATATGTGTTCTTCGGTCCGTTCGGTCGAACGAACTGAAGGGTTTCAATAAACTGACTGACCACTTGGGTCAACCTCCTAGTCACTTGGTTCGAACCACACTGACCAAGAACATGAACTTGTTCTTAACCGGTTAAACAAACTAGCTAGTTTAATCCCTAAAAGCGGAACTGAGATTAAACTTAATCCTTAAACCCTAAACGATTGGGATCTTGGAAATCTAGACTTGATTAACAAGAAAGAAACCTTGTACGAAAAACTTGAACACACACATAGTTTGTGTGGTTCGTTCGACCATCACCAAGAACCCTAGGGTTCTTGGTCGAATTCGTCCAAGAGGGAGAAGGGAGAAAAAAGATTTCCCAAAACATACCTTGTTGTTTGCTTAAGAAAGTCCACTGATGATGAACAAAACGAGCGACCTTCTAGTTGATCCTTGTAATGATCTTGATCTTCAAATACTTGAAGAACACGAAGAACAATTGAAGAACACAATGCTTGTGTTCTTCCTTGTGTATTCGGCTGAACAAGGGGGCAAGGGAGAGGGTAGGGTTTTGGTTTTGGAACAAAGAATAAGGGAACCCCATGCCTTCTAATTATAATAGAAGTGAAGGGTTTCATTGATACTGATTGACCACTTGGGTCAACCTCCTAGTGACTTGGTTCGAACCATATTGACCAAGAACATGAACTTGTTCTTGACCGGTTAAAACCAACTAGCTGATTTAATCCCTAAATGCGGAACTGAGATTAAACCTAATCCTTAAACCCTAAGGGATTGGGATCTTGGAAATCTAGATTAGATTAACAATGGAAGAAACCTTGTACGAAATCCCAAACACACACACACTTGTGTGTGTTTCGACCAACACCAAAGAACCCTAGGTTCTTTGGTCGAAATCGTCCAAGAGGGAGAAGGGAGAAAAGGGTTTTCTCAAAACATACCTTGTTGTTTGCTTAAGATAGATCCACTGATGATGAACAAATCGAGCGATCTTCTAGTTGATCTAAGCAATGAACTTGATCTTCGAATCTTAAAGACTTGAAGAACACGAAGAACACGAAGAACAAAGAACACGAAGAACACAAGACTTGTGTTCTTGTGTGGGAGTGTTCGGCCGAAAAACCAAGAGAGGGAGGCTAGGGTTTTTCGTGATTAAGGAGCAAGCAATAAGGGAACCCCATGCCTTATATTTATAATAGAAGGACTTTCACTTAGGGCCCTTCTAGTTTAATTAAGATCAATACTTAATTAAACTTTTCCTTTTACACTTTAAACCCTTGTAGTTTATCTAGTTATTATTGTTACACTTAATTATTAAATGCCTAGTATTAATACACTTATAATTCGGTACCCATATACACGAATTATATATACTTGTATTCATACTTTTAATAATTGATTATATAATAAACTTTATATAATCTAAACAATAATATTATCCAAACACTATATGATTTAATAGCTTTAAATCATATTATGGATAATCTATAATTAACACATTGTATATTTACTCAACTAGTAAATGTACAAATACTTGTATTAATTAGTTAGTTAAACTAATCTAGTAATAAGTTAAACTTAACTTATTACTTAACTTGATTCATAATGACTATTATGAATCATTCCTCTTCGTAGTATCATTGCTTATCTTGCTCGTATTACATGCACTCACCGGTGTGACCCTTAAGTGTTTCGTAGGCATGGATGTATCATCATAGGTTGACTAACTGTGCACATAAATCCTTCAGACTCCCACTTGTTCAAGTTTGTAACCTTTGTCTTAATGATACGAGCTACAGTGTCCTTCTAGATGGGCATGTAGGTAACCAACCCCATAAAAACAACTTACGTAACCCATGTATAGTTTCTTGAAAAACTCTTTAACAGCGTCTCCTAGTAAAGAACACTCTGTCTCTACTTCTTGGGCAACTATGTTAGGTTTATCCCTTGCAGCACGATATTTGTGATAATGAATACGAGCATGGTAGAAATTATCAACTCCTGTATTCAAAATCATTTAATGACTTCTTGATTCAAACTGTTGTGATAAACGACAAAGAACAAATCAGTTCGTTTGGGCATGGCCATGCACTTTCCAGTTATCATCATGTCAAAGGACCCATAAATATCTTTCCTAAAAAGGAGGTGCAATTACCATCTTGTTATATGTCGATTCAAAATACAAATTCTTTTGTACCCAGTAAAGCCTCGTATGACAACCATATTTCAGAATTGTCTAAGACGAACCAAAGCACATTAGTCAATGTATCCCAAACCAAATACCTCAGGCTTAAGGACAATCCTAGTGAATAATACTTTTGAACTTTTCAACCACGAAGTATTATCACGGTGGTCAACCCATATTCGTCGAGCTCCAACAGAATATCACCGATATTTGGTTTACACAAAACTTGTGTAGCTATCTTCAAAGAACTTCGAATCTACCACCAAATACCGTGATGACGTTAACGTCCCATCGAGGTTCCCACCATGACGAGTAGTCACGGATTTATATCTTTTGAATAAATAGACTTTTATTCATGGATATTGTAAAACATACAAATTCTGAATAATAATGATACTAACTCATGTATTATTCCTCACTGGACATAGATACTGAATTATTACTGGATCATTACTTATTCTTTGCGTTTGTGTTGATCACTTCAATAACTCTTAATTGTAACTTTTATCACTAATTACAATTAGTCATTTCTATTAAACTAAAGACATAAGATGAGTATCAAGAATACTATTACTTTTGTCTTTGCTAGATATTGTTCATGCAACATTTAGAACATATTCTATTCTTGCCTTTTTATATGATTCGGTAAACGTGGGAGGATTGGAAAAATTACTCCTTTAGTTTCTTGAATCTTATAAAACTTGCCTTGTAACTAAATTTCTTTTAGCTACTTGATTTGTAGATATTCTTACTAGTTAAAGAAATTTCCTTAAATGATTGACTTGTTCACTGGAATGTGAACATCCTATTAGATATGCAATAATTAATCACAAGACTTGTGATCACGCTATTAGGTTTGCAATAATCTAATCAATGATCATTTATTTCTCTAAACTCTTTGGCTAACGACTTGGTAAAACCTTGTTGTTAATGTCCTAACTAACTTACTATATTCATTAGTACCTCTAGTGAATATGTTAGTCATAGCTCCCACTAAATTTTATGGAAATTAAGCATCACTTAAACTACTACTTTTGACCTAGTCAAAACTTATAGTTTAACCCTTTAAGAATTAATTAATCATCAAATTCATCCTTTGGATTTGCGAATATCCAACATTCCTGATAAGGGAATCATGACTCTCGTTGATTACTGTATCTAACAAGTATAAGACACTTGAAACGATACTTCCAATTCTTAAGTGTATTAGTATCTTTTAAGAATCTTATTTAATGCCAAAGTCATTTCTTGGATTTCTCAAATATCCATTATTCCTATTAGGAAATTATGACTTGATTAAATATTGTATTTATTACAAGTATAAACGACTTGCAATAATACCTTTTAATTCTTAAATACTTTAATATAGTTTGACCCTTTTAAGAGTTCATTTAATGTCTAAGTCACTTTACTTAGATTATATGAATATCCAATTATTCCTATTAGGGAATTATGACTTCATTAAATTCCTTTATTACAAGTATAAAAGACTTGTAATAATACTCTTTAAAGTCCATCTTGATTATATCCAATATAATCATACTATATTAATACTAACACTTTGAAACTTACTATCATAAGTAACCATTACTTAAGATGTTTCAACTAGTTTCAATAACTTTTGAACCTTATGCTTTTCATAAAATCTCTTAAATACTTTAGAAGAAAAACTTCTAATTTCTAGTATCTAAGTGTTGAGCTTCTAAAACATTACTCATACAACAATCAAACAAGTATAAAATATGAAATATAAAGTAAATCAAAACTTGACTTACAATCTAGTCATAAAACCTTGACTAGTGTAATCATAACACATGCACACACTTAATATAATTCAAACATGGATTCTTTATTAAAACCAAACGAGAACTTATTTTAACATAAAATAAAAATTATCCAACAAAAGAAAAATTGTTTTACTGAATCCATAAAATACTGAATTATAAAAACTTGGTGCTTGTGGAATGACCATCTCATGCTGGTCACTATCACTTTCCATCTCCTCCTGCAATACACGATTGCAAAAGTTAGATTACTCGTAATGTACTTTACAAGTATCTAAAAGTGATTAAGAAGTGTGGTTGTGTTACCTAAGGAACTTGCGTTTCCTCCACCACCACTTGCACCCTTTGGAAAATTCTTTTTCCAATGCCCAGCCTCACCACACTTGAAGCACCGATTCTCGGTCCTCGTTGTGTTAGGCTTAACCTTCTTGACCTTATGTTTGATACCTTTACCATTAGGCACTTCTTGGCTAGGATTGGTTTTACCCTTTCCTTTACCATTAGGCCCTTCCTCATCGCTATCATCAGTCTTGCGACTCCTTTTAGAATTGGTTTTAATATTCAACTCAACAGCCTCGAGCATGGATCGTAGCTCGGGAATGGATTTATCCACATTACGTTTGCTGTAGTTGGCTACAAAGACTTTGTAGTCATCTGACAATGAGTTGAGTACATTGTCAATTGCTAACTGCAATGGCACGTGGTGACCAAGTCTAGTAAGGTGATCGATGTGCACTTTAATTTTCATGACGTGTGCACCTACTGATGCTCCCTTAGCCATTTTGCAACAAACGAGCGACCTACAAGCGTAAAATGCTTGTCCTGGTTCATTCTTTGCATCCTTGGCAGGGGCTTTCAACACGTTTCTTTCTTGGTCCACTCTATCCCTCTCTTGTCTGAGCATGATTTTGAAATCACATCTCCAATTGAGGAAATTTGACCCAGTCAACTCTTTCTTTCCTAGAAAGAAACGTTGCGAGAGTTTGTTGTAAGTTATCGTTGTGTCTGTTGCTGCCATCTACAAATCAAACCCAGTTTAATTAGTAATCATCAATAAACATTCTCTAAAATATATTATAAACCCATAATTAATATTTTAGGCCTAGGATCCATATATCACATTCTCGCCGCAAGGTTGGGGCACTTCCCGACGAGACATGATGTTTCTGGTAGGTAACATCCTTACCGAACGTATCAAGACTTGACACGATTCCTAGGGCTCGTAGAATCTTTAGACTTATAACTTATTACAACTTTGTACAATTTAATTATACATTTCTAAGTTAGTAATAAAGTCTAGTATGTTTATTCTACTCAAGTACTTTTTGGGCCGGGACTCCCGATTATCACCAAAGTAGATCATACCATCTAAGACAGTGCGATGTTCTGCGCCAGGACTCCCGATTATCACAGAATCTTACGCACCCTAACACTCGCAATGATTTACATCCATATCTAAGGTTCTTTATCCTTACAATATGAATATCGTTGAACAAGTGAGGTGTTCCATTAGGTGGATAGTACTTAGATCTAAGATTTTCTTGGGTTTGTTTAGGTCTTGAACCAAACTTAAACCTTATTCCAATCTTAATCCTTGTTTAAAATAGGTGACTTGTGAATTCAAGAATTCAACAAGACATCCTTTTTAAACCTTAAGAACTTTCTTTAAAACTTATAGTTTCAAGAATTTACGCGTTTTATATGTATACCTAAAACGAGGTGTACAAAACGTATTACTAGGTTTTATGGAAAACCTTATCTAGAATAAAACTTACTTGTTTTTATCTTTCTTGAAAAACTTAAAACTTATGTTAAACTTCTAATCCTTTTACGATTCATAGACTTGAATCATAAATCTAGTTTAACACACCTAGTTTTTCATATGTTTAATAATGAAATCAAACATTTGTTTTGACTTACTAGATTTCACCAAAACTTATGTCTTAACGACACACTTATAAACGTTGTGATTTTCTTGTGTAGCTCCCACTAGGTCAAACAATCATGATGGAACTTAAGCGAACACAATCACCGGTTTATACTTGGTGAAACTAATAAACTTATTATATAAAGACTATATATAATAATTCTTAGTTTGTTTAAACCTTTCTACATTTAACTTAAACTAGTTAAATATAGGTTCTGGTTATTTATACTTGATCATTAATCTAGTATATCACATGACTTGTAAAATACTTATATTATACTTGTATAATTATCTAGTTATAATAACTTATAACTTTATACACCTCATATTATTAATATATAACTTTGTATATTTCTAGTTTATCATATAATTTTAACTTGTACAATTTCTAGTTATAATGAAATCATAACTTTGTACTTTCTAGTCTTAATTATATAATAACTTATACAATTACTAGTTATACTATTATCCTTTAAAGATCAAAATAACATTATCTTTTAATGTTCCATGTACTCTTGTATTTAATATATATACATATATATTTACCTTTTAAAATAAACTTGTAATCATTCTAAAAAGAATATTACATCCAATTTATATGTATTTTAACTTGAACTAATTAAAATACGTATAAACTTATTATATCTTTTAAAATTCATTTTACCTTTTTAAATATTTAAAAAATCGAAAAATAATATATAAATATAAATAAATACATCTTGCTAATTTCTTGAACTAGAAATTAACACTTCTTTTAATTCTCATTTATTAATCTAACCCTAATCTTGTTTTTTATCAACCAAAACTAGGGTTTTGACTTTCTTGATCAAAGACATTATTTAATTAAAAGATTAATTCTAATCAATCATATTTAAACAATAAACTTTGTTTAAATCATAGGATTGATTATAACCTAATTTATTTAGACTTTTTAATTTAAACCTTTTAGACAATAAATTTTGTCTAGATTTCTAGGTTTAAAGAACTAGTTTCAATAAATCTATTAAAATAATAATTAAACCTATTAAACATAAACTTGTTTAATTATCTAGGTTTTAGATTATTATCCTAATTAATTATTTTAGATCATTAAACTTAAACTAGTTTAATGTTCTAGGTCCTAGATTATATGTAGGGTTTTTCGAAAAAATCCTTAAAATCTAGGAAACTTTTCCACCAATTAAACTAGGCTAGTTTAACAAACTTGGTGTCCAAGCATCCTCCTTGATCACAAAATCTTTGAGAAAAAGAAAGAATCCTTTTTGATCAATTAAACCAAATCTTGGTTTAACATACTTGATCCTAGATTTGGAAGATCAAACAATTAAGGAAAGAATCCTCTTGATCAAAAATTTTTGACATTCTTGATCCTAGGGTTCTAGGTTTCCGAAAAATTGCTAGGGTCAGGGAAAAGAAGCCTTTTGATCAATTAAACAAAGCTTGTTTAATGTTCTTGATCCTAGGGTTCTTTTTACCCATTTCGAATTTTCTAGGGTTTTTTCTAGAATCCTTTTGACCAATTAAACTTAACTAGTTTAACATACTTGGTCCTAGGGTTCTTACCCTTTTTCGTGAGTTAAGAAGGAGAAGAAAAAGATGGAACAAAAAAACTTAATAAATGTAAACAAACAAACTTTGTTAATCTAGTTTAGATCTCTAAACCACCGCTCTGATACCAGTGAAGGGTTTCATTGATACTGATTGACCACTTGGGTCACCCTCCTAGTGACTTGGTTCGAACCATACTGACCAAGAACATGAACTTGTTCTTGACCGGTTAAAACCAACTAGCTGATTTAATCCCTAAATGCGGAACTGAGATTAAACATAATCCTTAAACCCTAAAGGATTGGGATCTTGGAAATCTAGATTAGATTAACAATGGAAGAAACCTTGTACGAAATCCCAAACACACACACACACTTGTGTGTGTTTCGACCAACACCAAAGAACCCTAGGGTTCTTTGGTCGAAATCGTCCAAGAGGGAGAAGGGAGAAAAGGGTTTTCTCAAAACATACCTTGTTGTTTGCTTAAGATAGATCCACTGATGATGAACTAATCGAGCGATCTTCTAGTTGATTTATGCAATGAACTTGATCTTCAAATCTTCAAGACTTGAAGAACACGAAGAACACGAAGAACGAAGAACACGAAGAACACGAAGAACACAAGACTTGTGTTCTTGTGTGGGAGTGTTCGGCCGAAAAACCAAGAGAGGGAGGCTAGGGTTTTTCGTGATTAAGGAGCAAGCAATAAGGGAACCCCATGCCTTCTATTTAAAATAGAAGGACTTTCACTTAGGGCCCTTCTAGTTTAATTAAGATCAATACTTAATTAAACTTATCCTTTTACACATTAAACCCTTGTAGTTTATCTAGTTATTATTGTTACACTTAATTATTAAATGCCTAGTATTAATACACTTATAATTCGGTACCCATATACACGAATTATATATACTTGTATCATACTTTTAATAATTGATTATATAATAAACTTTATATAATCTAAAGAATAATATTATCCAAACACTATATGATTTAATAGCTTTAAATCATATTATGGATAATCTATAATTAACACATTGTATATTTACTCAACTAGTAAATGTACAAATACTTGTATTAATTAGTTAGTTAAACTAATCTAGTAATAAGTTAAACTTAACTTAATACTTCACTTGATTCATAATGACTATTATGAATCATTCCTCTTCGTAGTATCATTGCTTATCTTGCTCGTATTACATGCACTCACCGGTGTGACCCTTAAGTGTTTCGTAGGCATGGATGTATCATCATAGGTTGACTAACTGTGCACATAAATCCTTCAAGAAGGACTTTCACATAGGGCCCTTCTAGTTTAATTAATATTTAATCATTAATTAAACTTATCCTTTTACACTTTAAACCCTTATAGTTTAACTAGTTATTATTGTCCCACTTAATTATTAAATGTCTAGTATTATACACTTATATATTTACACTGAATATATGTTTGTATTAATACTTTTAATAATTAATTATATAATAAACTTTATATAATTTACACAATAATATTATCCAATTACCATATGATTTAATTACTTTAAATCATATTATGGATAATCTATAATCAACACATTGTATATTTACTCAACTAGTAAATGTACAAATACTTGTATTAATTAGTTAGATAAACTAATCTAGTAATAAGTTGAACTTAACTTAATACTTAACTTGATTCATAAATGACTATTATGAATCATTCTTCTTCCAAGTATCATTATATATCTTACTCGTATTACATGCACTCACCGGTGTGACCCTTAAGTGTTTCGTAGGCATGGATGTATCATCATACGTTGACTAACTGTGCACATAAATCCTTCAGACTCCCACTTGTGCAAGTTCGTAACCTTTATCTTAATGATACGAGCTACAGTGGCCTTCTAGATGGGCATGTAGGTAACTAACCCCATAAAAATAGCTTATGTAACCCTGGTATAGTTTTGTGAAAAACTCTTTAATAGCGTCTCCTAGTAAAGAACACTCTGTCTTTACTTCTTGGGCAACGTTGTTAGGTTCATCCCTTGCAGCACGATATTTGTGATAACGAATACGAGCATGGTAGAAAAATCAACTCCTGTATTCGAAATCATTTCATGACTTCTTGATTCAAATTGTTGTGATAAACGACAAAGAACAAATCAGTTCGTTTGGGCATGGCCATGCACTTTCCAGTTATCTCATCATGTCAAATGACATATAAATATCTCTCCTAAAAAGGAGGTGCAATTACCATGTTGTTATATTTTGACTCAAAATACAATTTCCTTTGTACCCAGTAAAGCCTCGTATGACAACCATATTTCAGAATTGTCTAAGATGAACCAAAGTACATTAGTCATTGTATCCAAAACCAAATACCTCTGGCTTAAGGACAATCTTAGTGAATAATACTTTTGAACTTTTCAACCACGAAGTATTATCACGGTGGTCAATCCAATATTCGTCGAGCTCCAACAGAATATCACCGATATTTGGTTTACACAAAACTTGTGTAGCTATCTTCGAAGAACTTCGAATCTACCACCAAATACCGCGATGACGTTATCGTCCCATCAAGGTTCCCACCAAGACGAGTAGTCACGGATTTATATCTTTTTGAATAAAGAGACTTTTATTCATGGATGTTGTAAAACATACAAAGTCTGAATAACAATGATACTAACTCATGTATTATTCCTCACTGGACATAGATACTGAATTATTACTGGATCATTACTTATTCTTTGCGTTTGTGTTGATTGCCTAATGATTCCTTAATTGTATCTTTTATCACTAATTACAATTAGTCATTTCTATTAAACTAAAGACATAAGACGAGTATCTAAGAATACTATTACTTTTGTCTTTGCTAGATATTGTTCATGCAACATTTAGAACATATTCTAGTCTTTCTCTTTTTATATGATTCGGTAAACATAGGAGGATTGGAAAATTACTCCTTTAGTTTCTTGAATCTATAAAACTTGCCTTGGAACTAAATCTCTTTTAGCTACTTGATTTGTAGAAATTCTTACTAGTTAAAGAAATTTCCTTAAATGATTAACTTGTTCTGAAGGATTTATGTGCACAGATAAGTACACGTGTCACCGTGTCCAATGTTATAAGGCACTAAAGGGTCACACTACTACACACCCAATAATGGACAACCGAATTAAGTAAGTTGTGTGGAATAATTAACTAGTTAAGTTAATTATAAAGAAGAGAATAAATAATAATAAGTTAATTATTATTTAAGAGGAAAGTTAAATATTAAGTTAACTATTTAACGGACAGTTAGTTAATAGTTAATTAATTAACTAGTAAAAGTCCAAGGGTTTAAAGTGTTAATAGGAAGTTTAATTATGTTATTAAACATAATTAAACTCCAAGGACTTAACGGTAACTTAATCCCTTATAAATAAGGGACTAAGGTTAAGGGTTACACACATTACAACAAATAATACCCTAATCTCTCCTCTCCTCTCTCTCTCGGCCGTTGACCAAAGGGAAGAACCCCATAGGGTCCTCGGTTTGAGGTTCGACCGAAACACACACACACAAGTCTTTGTGTGATACTTTGTTGGTACAACGCGGTCTTGCAGCGTGTTCATGTGGTGCAGTTGAGGTGGATCATTCTTTAGCAATCTAAAGGTAATGTTCTTCATATTATTCTTCTTTTGATCTCATTGATTAGTAGTAATCCGGTATGTGGGATTCAAGTTCTGCCATGTGAATCCTACAAGGTTAGGGTGCGTAGGGTCTTGTGATAATTGGGAGTCCCGGCGCAAGGCATCGCACTGTCTTAGGTGGTACGGTCTATTTTTGTAACGCCTTGAATTTTATTGTAATTAAATTAATACTTTTTATTAAATAAATTATGTGATTTTAATTATTTGAGATCTATGTGAGTTATGTGCTTTTATATGTATTTAATTTGTGTACATTAAATAAGGGGTGACTTTATTAATGACAAGAGTGTCATTTATTTTGGATTAATTAACCATGCGGGTTAATTAATATTATCAAGAGTGGTTATTAAGTGTGGTGATTAGTAATGAGATTATTTAAACCGATGTTAGTGTTTCCCGAGGCCGGCCGTAGGACTAGGCCTCAATCTCGTTTCACTTCGATTTCCTAACCGAACCGGGCCTTATTTTGTTACTCCTTGATCGATAGAGCCCGATTCCTATTGAGTAATCCTTCCTGCCATCTCTTTTATTTCCCATGAATCCGTTTGGTTGTGGGTCTTCTTACCACGTTTTAGTCCAAAATCCATAAGAGGCTTTGTGCACCGGCCAAGTAAAGAGAGGAATAGAGCCGAGCCCACAACCGAGTCACTTAGCAGTTTATCCCATCCCTTGTTCAATTTCGTTGAGGCCCACACATGAGTTAAAGCCTTAAGGCCCGATTGTCTAGAAACTTGGAGACTAAGTTTTTGCTATGTTAGGCTAGTAATTTCCCTCATCAATACTTACCAAAAACCGAATTCCCTCTTAAACTATTTTCTATTCGGCCGCTAATCACAAACCACCCCATTTGTTCTATTCATCCGAAACAGAAGGCAACCAGAGCACCTCCATCGTGAATTCTGCCCATTGCAGAGAAGAGGATCGAGTGGTGTAGCTTGTACATCGAGCTCAAACATTCAGCTATCCAAGGAAGAACTTTGAGGAATTGTTGTGGAGGATTCGTAAGTGTTAACTTTGTCATTCTTTCCCCCGTATCCCTTGTAACCCGTTTGTTTCTATTTTAATAAGTTGTGTTTTTATGATGGTGGCGTGAAGTCGGTCCAAGCAGCAATTGATCGAGCCAAAACAGCCTTTAATTCACAAGCGCAAGGGAAGATTACGAGTGGTGTTGGTTTTCTGATTCGTCGAAGATTCCGAGCCTGTTTGTGTCTCCTTCGGTAATACTTGTTTGGTTTCCTTCCGGTTTCATCTTTATTGTTTTCCCCGCTCATTGGTAACTGTTGTGTATGTTGTCAACGGATTAGGGCTGTGTAATTTCGAACAGATGGAATAGTACAAGTGTGGTGGTTTCGGTGTTCGAGCAAAACCGCAAACGAATTTCCTTACCTGCATTAACTTCGGTAGTTCCCTCGTGACTGGATTCCTTGTGTTGATTCATTCCTGTCGTTTACAAATCTAATCCCGTGGTGTGTAGGGCTGTGACCGAACCTTGGGGTTCGGGTTTTGAAATTCTGATTGATTATTGACGTCGGGATTTAAAACGGGTATTAAATATCAAACCGAATTTTTGGGCATAATCTGTTATCTATATTTGAGCTTGTTTTTAACACACTTAAAATACGTTTTTGGATTTTGGCCCACTTTGGTCACTAGTTTTCTGAGTCCTCTTTCCGTTTCCGCTGACGGCTCGTTGATCTGATTTACGGTTTATAAGTTATCGCTGTTTTAGTAAACCATCACAGAATAGTTTTCGGTTCAACTATTCTTGCTTGTGAGCCTGTTTTTAGCCCTTTCTGTTTGGATTTAGCTTCCGAGGTCTTCTGTCAAATTGTATTCCTCTGAGTCATTTATCTACTGTAAAAATTTGAATAAAATCTAGTGAACGGTTTGGGAGTTATGGCCGTTCCCGTGAGAGTGCTCTTAAGTTTCTACTAAAACTACTTGCGAGTCAAATTCTAATCCGAGCTTCCTTGTGCTATGTAGGACCTTTTAGGACCTGATTAGAGACGCTCTTTGGTGCTAAGGATATCTAAGAGAATACGTCTATTCGAGGTGGGTAATCTCACTCTAAACTTGCACTTACATTTGATTCATGATTACGTGCTATATGTCATGAACTGTGATTGATTGAGTTGAGCTTGTTGTTGTGAATGATCTGTTTACTTGAGATTTGATTTTGAGTTGTTATGCACTTGGGTTGTGTTATGTGGCTATATATCTATGAGATGATATACTTGAGCTTGAGCTGTTAGTTTTATAAGAGTACATGTTGTAGTGGGTCAACACGTTAATAAAACTAACTAACTATATTTGAGATTCATGAGGTTAGCCAACTTTTCCCAGAGTAAGCCAAGTACGATTCACGACTGTCAGCGTGGTACTGCGGGACACTGGAGGGTGTTGGAAGGGGGTGCTGCGGCGAGGCGCTGGTGGGCGTTGGGATCGTCACGGCATTGGCGAACCAAGTGAAATTTAATAAAAGGCCTAATAATCGAGAATTGAGTAGAGTCTTTAGGGATCACTTATGTGGTGTGGATTGTTTGTATGTGTATGTTTATTGTGTTGATTATTCACTCAGCGGTGGCTGACCCCAAACACTCCCTCCCATTTTGCAGGTACTACCAAGGGCAAGAGAAGGTCAATGGTTGATGAGCTGCGTTTCTATTTTTATATTTATGGATTTGGATTTAAAACATTTATTTCGGGTCAAACATGTTTTGTTTTAAAACCTTTAATTATTCCGCATTTAAACCACGAGACGGTTTTATATTTTTATTTATGAGTTGGGACCTTTGAGTTACTTGTACTTTTGGGGGGAAATGGTTTATTTTATTTATTAAAAAAATTCTAAATTTCCCCTAATTTTTGGAATGTTACAATTTTGGTGATAATCGGGAGTCCCGGCCCAAAATGCACTAGAGGGATTAAAACATGTACAAGTTTGTTGTTCAACTTGATATCCCGAACATCTAGGAATCGTTTCTTGTTTAGAGGCGATCGGTATGGCTATACCTATCAGAATTAGCGTGGCTCTAATGGGAAATGCCCAAACCTTGCATTAGAGGGCGTGAAATATGGATCCTAGTCTAACTATTATTCTTAAAAGGTAATAATGTTAGTAGTTACTTATTTATCTAATCATACTAACCGTTTGTTGTTTTTCTTATAGATGTTTGTACTGTCAGAAATTCCGTTTTACACACCAAATGAATCGCGAAAGTTCATCACTGGAAATTGGAAGCTTACTGGTCCGAACTACAAAGTTTGGAAAGTGCATTTTAGGAGTTACCTAAAAAAGCACAGAATCTAGTGTACGTGATGATGGATTTATGTGCACAGTTAGTCAACTTGTGATGTCGTCCACGTCTATAGGACACTCAAGGGTCACACTGGTGAGTGCATGTAATTCGAGTAAGATATGTAATGATACTTGGAAGAGGATTGATTCATAATAGTCATTTATGAATCAGTTAAGTATTAAGTTAAGTTCAACTTATTACTAGATTAGTTTATCTAACTAATTAATACAAGTATTTGTACATTTACTAGTTGAGTAAATATACAATGTGTTAATTATAGATTATCCATAATATGATTTAAAGTAATTAAATCATATGGTGTTGGATAATATTATTGTCTAAATTATATAAGGTTTATTATATAATTAATTATTAAACGTATAAATACAAAGTATATATATTTCGTGTATATAATATACGGTATATATTATTGTATTAATACTAGACATTTAATAATTAAGTGCAACAATATTAACTAGATAAACTATAAGGCTTGGAAGTTAAAAGGAAAAGTTTAATTAAGAAACGTTTCTTAATTAAATTAAAAGGACTTAAGTGAAAGATCTTCCATTATAAATAGAAAATTTAGGCTTCACTTTATTCCTCCCACCCAATACCCTAGCCACGAAAATTATACCCCCTCCACACCCCCTATTCGGCCGAAACATGCAAGAGGGAAGAACACAAGTCTTGTGTTCTTCGTGTTCTTCATGTTCTTTGAGTTCGTCGAATAAGTTTCATTACAAGAGCTTATCTAGAGGGCTTCCCGTTGTGTTTATCACTGGTGGATCTATCTTGAGCAATCTAAGGTATGAATTGGAAAAACCCTTTTTCCCTTCTTTCCCCTTGGACGAAATCGAACCAAGAACCCTAGGGTTCTTGGTTAGTCGACGAACACCACAAGTATGTGTGTGTGTGTTCGAGTTTTTCGTACAAGGTTTCTTTCTTGTTAATCTAGTTTAGATTTCCAACATCCCCAATCCTTTAGGGTTTAAGGATTAAGTTTAATCTCAGTTCCGCTTTTAGGGATTAAACTAGCTACTTGGTTTAACCGACAAGAACAAGTTCATGTTCTTCTCAGTATGGTTCGAACCAAGTATACTAGGAGGTTGACCCAAATGGTCAATCAGTTACATTGAAACTCTTCAGTGGTATCAGAGCGCTGGTTTAGAAATCTAAACAAGAATAACAAAGTTTTTGTTTGTTTAATTTCCATGTTTTTTATTTTTTGTTCCTTCTTTTTTCTTCCCATGGATTTCGAATGAGGATTAAAGAACCCTAGACCAAGAATGTTAACAGTTTGTTTAATTTGTCATAAGGATTCTAAACCCTAGTAATTTTGAAAACCAAGAAAGAACCCTAGGATCAATAACATTAAACTAGTTTAGTTTAATTGATCAAAAGGCTTCTTTCCCTAACCCTAGTATTTTCGAAAATTGTAAGAACCCTAGGATCAAAAATGTCAAAATTTTTGGTCAAGAGGATTCTTTCCTTATTATTTGATCTTCAAAATCTAGGAACAAGTATGTTAAACCAAGTTTTGGTTTAATTGGTCAAAAAGGATTCTCTCCTTTTTTCCTCAAGATTTTCGAGATCTAGGAGGTTACTTGGACACCAAGTTTATTAAACTAGTTTAGTTTAACTGGTGGAAAAGTTTCTTAGGATTAAGGAAATTTTCGAAACCCTAGAATTCAACCTAGGACCAAGAAAATTAAACTAGTTTAGTTTAACTGGTTAATAGGATTGATCAAGAACATAATCTAGAACCTAGAAAATTAAACAAGTTTATGTTTAATAAGGTTTGATTATTGTTTTAGTAAGTTTATTAAAACTAGTTCTTTAAACCTATTTAAAAGTGATTTTAAAAGATAAAATAGTTTGTACGTATTTTAATTAGTCTAAGTTAAAATACAAATGTACAAATTAGGTGTAATACTCTTACTAAGAATGTTATTAGTTTTTTAAAGAAATAAATTTTATATATATATATATATATATATATATATATATATATATATATATATATATATATATATATATATATATATATATATATATATATATATACATATATATATATATATATATAATACAAGATTAAGTGGAACAATTAAATTAAATGTTATTTTGATCATAGTTATAATATTAAGTAACTAGAAATTTGTATTAAGTTATAATTTGAACTAGAATGTACAAAGTTGTAAACAACTAGATATTGTACAAACGAAGTTATATTATAATTAGATGATACAAAAGTTATAAATATTATAATTAGATTGTATAAGGTTATAAGTAATTATAACTAGTTATTTATACAAGTATATTACGAGTTACGTAAAATACTAGATTAATGATCAAGGATAAAATAACATAGGAAATTTTAGAACCTATATTTAACTAGTCTAAGTTAAATATAAGAATGGTTTAAAACAAACTAAGATTATTATATATAGCTTATGTATATAATAAGTTTATTAGTGTTCACCAAGTACAAACTAGTGATTGTGTTTACTCAAGTTCCATCATGGTTGTTGGAATTAGTGGGAGCTACACAAGAAAGTCACAAGGTTTATAAATGTGTCCCTTGGACATATTTTGGAGAATCTAATAAGTAAATGTTTAATTTTATTATTAGACATGGAAAAACTAAGTTATGATAAATTAGAGTTATGACTTGTGTTCGTAAGTCACAAAGAATTAAAATCTCTATTTTAAAGTTTAACATAGGGTTTGAAGTTTTTCAAGTAAATAAAACAAGTACGTTTTATTAAGATAAGGTTTTTCACAAATCCTATTAATATCTTTTGTACACCTCGTCTTTAGGTATACAAAGTAAAATCGAACAAATTTAAAACTTAAAGTTTTAAAAGATATTTAGAAAGGCGTTGTTAAGGCAAAAAGCCTTGCCTCTTTGGATCTTAAGATAACAAAACAACCTAGACTAGCTTTGATTTAGATATAGAATAATATAGCTAAGTTTAGGTCTGATACTGAGTGATCAGTATTGGAACTCAGTATCAGTACTCAGTATCAGATAGTGATACTGAGTACAAGGACTGAGTAGAAGGACTGAGTGATACTCAGTATAGTAACGGACTAAGATCAAATTCCTTGATCTTAGTCATTTTCCTTACTTAGTCCTTCGGTTACTCCTTTGCTTAATCATGTAAGATCTCTATAACATTATAAATAGAGATCATCTTGCAAAGAAGTACTTACCAATTCACTTTACACTTTCATATCTTTGTAATTGATCAGTGGTCTTGTTATTCCGCAACAAGCCACACTTAGTGGATTTATACATTGACTATATTCTTGTGTTATCACTCTAATATTCTATCAATTAACATTAAAACAGGGTTGTTGTGACCTAACAACTGGTATCAGAGCAGGCTAAATAAACTCTTATTTAGTCGATCTATAACCCTGGCAGCCATTTCCTACATCTATCCCTCCAACACTCAAAAATCCAAAATGTCTACAATTGTTGCACCAATTATGTCTGGAAAGGGAGTACCCATCTTTGATGGAAAAGACTTCCATCAATGGAAGCTTAAAGCTCAGTGGTATCTTGAATCTATTCACCATGAGATGCTCACTGTGCTATATGATGGTCCCATCATTCCACAAACTGTGGAACCTGTTGCTGCTACTGATGATGCTCCTGAGGGCATAAGAACTGTACCTAAACTAAAGCACAACTGGACTGATACTGACCGTCAGTTGTATGCTTTAGACTCTAGAGCTAAAGGGGTGATTGGTAATGCTGTTACCAAAGAGATACTTAATGCAATTATGAAATTGCCAACAGCAAAGGCTATGTGGGATAGTCTATCAGTCACCTATGAAGGCACAGCAAAGGTGAAGTTACAAAGAAAAAGCAACATGAGAAGGAAATATGAAAATTTCTTCTCAACTCCTAATGAAGACATCACCACTCTCTATAACAGGTTCAATACTGTTATCCATGATTTAATCAGTGTAGGCATTGTGAAAGAAGAAGGAGAGCTTGTTCAAAAGTTCCTGGATAGTCTTCCTCAACAATTTCTTGACATGACAAACTCTGTCAATGCTGCTAACAACATTGAGTCATACACTCTTCAAACTTTGTATGGTCTAATGTTGAATCATGAGGAGAATAATGCTGCAAGACTGATCAACTGGAAGAAAACTGACAAGTCTTCCACTGGCATGGCTCTAGTTGTGCAACAGGCCTATACTGTGACTGAGCCAGATGAACCAGAAGTTGATCTTGCTGATGCTGAGGCAGAAGAGCTTGAAACTCAAATGGCTCTTATGTCTATGAAGCTGGATCAGTTGAAGAAGAAGAGGCTTGGTGTTAGCTCTTCTAATACTGACCCAAGATCAGGTCTGTGCTATAGGTGTGGAAAGCCTGGACATATTGCTGCAAATTGTCATAACAAGTCTTCTGAGACTGACCAAAATGACAAGATTGCATACCGAGCAAAAAGGTATAGAGACAAATATGTCAAGCTGAAGAATTGGAGCAAGGGCAAGAGGGCAGAAGGGAATGGAGCACCTCATCAAGCACTTTACTCAGAAGCCTGGATGGATGAAGAGTTAAGTGATGATGATGAAGAGATTGAGAATAAAGCCTTTATGGCTTTCACTGAAGATGACTTGAAGAGCTCCTTTGAAAAGGACATCAAAGAGGCTGAGAGGATGAGTGTTCATACTGATTGGGATTCCACTCAGTTGTACAAGGTAAGTTCCTTTCAAACTTATTCAGTGAATGAAAAAACCAAGATTTTTGAGTATATGATTGTTGATCTTAAAACTTCTGTACAAAAAGAAAAAGCTTTAAAATTAACAATTAAAGAACTTGAAAGGGTAAATAATGAAAACTTGGATAAATTAGCAAAATATAAAGATTTAGAACTAAACTTTTCAGATTTAAAAGACATTAACCAAAGATTAGCTGATAAAGCTCATTTACACAAACTTGAAAAAGAGAAATTTGAAAAACAGTGTAAATCTTGGGGAAATGCTTCAATAAAATTAAATAAATGTTTAAATCAACAATTCCCAGAAATGTGAGGGCTGCACTTGGTGTTGATCCTCAATTTAAGAATAGGAACAATTTTGCTGATTTATTTGAAGAGTTTTCTACTATGAACCCTATTAATTTTGTAAAAGCTAAAACTTTATGTGAAGTTGGATGTCAAACTGAGTCAGATGATGAGGAAAATGAAATTTTAGAAAAACCTATTGGTCCTTCCATCTGCTTAAAGTGCTATACTGAGCTACAAGAACTCAGTATTGAATTTCAAATAACGGAAATTTCTGATACCGAGCTACCAATAGTTCAGTATGACACTTCTGCTGTTCCACCTTTTGAATTATTATTTAATACAACAACTTTTGAATTATATAATGATAATAAGACAACTTCTATCTCACATGCTTCATCTAATACAGAAGTTGCAGGAACAGAAACATCATATACTGAGACATCTAAAGAACCTGTTAAAGTTGTTTCTTCAAAAAATGATAAACAAAAGACAACTTCAACTAGGTCTTTGGTTGGCAAAGACAAGAAGTCTACCACTAATAATATTAGAAAGACTTCTCTGCCAAATAAAAATAAGCAACCAGATCCTCCATCTCCTAAACCAGTTAAAAACAATGTTAATACACCTATTAGAAATAACAAAATTAACATTTTAAAAACACTTGGTGATCAGGTCAAATCTTTAAGTAAACAATTTGCAAAACTCGTTCATACTGACCTACCAAAAGTGAAACATTTTTCTAAAATACCATATGAAAATATGTTTAGAAATAGACCTAGAAAATGTTATAGATGTCATGATACTGGTCATAAGGGAGATGAATGCTGGACTGATCTCTCAAGTCCTAGGTACTCAGTACCAAAGAAAAGGAGAGAAACTAAGTCAGTATCACCAAAGAAAACCTCAAAAGGTTTCACTGAAGTGATACTGACCTCTCCACATAAGGAGATCAACCCCAAATATGTTTATCCCACCAAAGGTCCCATTCAAAAATGGGTTCCTAAAAAGAACTAACTCTTATTTTGTGTCTTGTGCAGGGTGACAGAAAATGGTATTTAGATAGTGGCTGCTCAAGACACATGACAGGCAGTATGGAGTACCTTCTCAATTATACTCCAGAGAAGGGTCCTTCTGTTAAGTTTGGAGATGACTCGGTGGGAAAGACAAGAGGTTATGGTGTGATCAAGGCAGGCAACATAACCTTTAAAAAAGTTGCCTATGTAGAGGGTCTTAAACACAATCTGCTCAGTATCAGCCAGATGTGTGATGATGACAATGAAGCTCGATTCAGGAAGGTTGCAGGAATCATCTACAATGATAAAGGGCAGCCTGTACTCATTGCTAGAAGAGAAAAGGATGTATATGTGGTCAACCTATCTGAAATAGACCCAACTATTTGAGTATGCCTGCTTTCTAAAGTCAAGCCAGAATTGCATTGGCTATGGCACAAGAAACTCTCTCACATCAACTTTAGAAATATCAACGAGCTCAGTATGAAGAAACTGGTGAGAGGATTGCCCACTATTACTTATTCAAAAGATAAGTTATGCTCAGCATGTGAAATGGGCAAGCAGAAGAAGAGTTCATTCAAGTCCAAAGTCAATCATTCCATCAATGAACCTCTTACTATGATACATATGGATCTTTTTGGCCCCATCAGCACACCATCTTTGGCCAAAAAGATCTATACTCTAGTCTTGGTTGATGAATTTTCAAGATATATTTGGGTCATCTTCCTCAAGACTAAGTCAGATGCAACAACAGAAATCATTGCCTTTATAAAAAGAGAGGAACTTCAAAAAGGCAACAAGGTCAAGCAACTTAGAAGTGACCATGGTACTGAGTTTAAGAACTCAGTATTAGCAGATTTCTGTGAAGAAAAAGGAATCATTCAAAACTTCTCTGCAGCCTACACACCACAACAAAATGGTGTTGTAGAAAGAAAGAATAGAACACTGATTGAAGCTGCAAGAACTTTATTATGCCATGCTGGACTGGCACTGAGTTTCTGGGCTGAAGCTGTAAACTGTGCAAACTTTACTCAGAATAGAGCTACTATAGTCCAATGACATCTGAAGACTCCATATGAGTTATATAATGGCAAGATTCCTAATGTGGAATACTTCCACATCTTTGGGAGTAAATGCTTTGTACTCAGTACAAAACAAAATCTCAACAAATTTGCTCCCGAAGCAAATGAAGGCGTGTTCATGGGCTATTCTCCACACTCTAAAGCTTTCAGAGTGTATATCATCTCAACCAAGATGATTGTAGAATCCATTCATGTCACATTCGATGAAGATCAGAATGAGCATTCTACCTTAGCAAGTGAAGACATAAGTGGCATAGATATTCTATGCAATCCAGAACACTCCATTGCTGAACAGCCTAAGTTTCATCCACACTTTATTCCTAATAAGTTTAATGAAACTGATCAAGTTCAAACTCAGTATCACTCAAATGAGACTAATACTGAGGTTCCCATAACAGAGGACCTCCATACTGAGTTTCCAACTAATGATCTGAACCATTCTATCTATGAAGAAGGTGAAACATCCAACACTTCACAAGAATCCACATCAACTCTGCAAAATGAGGATGAACAGCAACCTGCACTGTCTAATACTGATCAGAATTCCACTCAGTATCAGACAGACAACACACCAAATCAACAAGATATTGTTGATCCTATTTCAAATGCTCCCTTAGGAAACAATTTAAGGGAACACAGAGACCATCCACACTCAAACATTATTGGTCCTATTGAAGAAGGTGTCCAAACAAGAAGAAAATTAGAATTTCCAACCCGAGCAACTGCAAATTTTTGTTTCTTCTCAAGTTTCTTATCTACCATTGAACCAAAGAAAGCTGATGAAGCTTTATTAGATGAAGATTGGGTAGAGGCTATGCAAGAAGAGCTCACAGAGTTTGAGAGAAACAAAGTTTGGAACTTAGTGCCACCTCCTTCTGGCAAAACTATTATTGGTACTAAGTGGGTGTTCAGAAACAAGATGGACAAGGATGGTGTTGTCATCAGAAACAAAGCAAGGTTAGTTGCTCAAGGTTACAGGCAAGAAGAAGGCATTGACTATGATGAAACTTTTGCACCAGTTGCAAGAATTGAAGCTATTAGGTTGTATCTTGCATATGCAGCTTTTAAGAATTTCAAAGTTTATCAGATGGATGTCAAAAGTGCTTTTCTAAATGGAAAACTACAAGAAGAAGTTTATGTTAAACAACCTCCAGGTTTTGTTGATCCCAAATTTCCTAATTATGTTTTCAAGCTTGATAAAGCTCTGTATGGGCTCAAACAAGCTCCAAGAGCCTGGTATGACACCCTGTCTGAGTACCTTATTGAAAATAAATTTACAAGAGGTAAAATTGATAAAACATTATTTTCAAAAAGGAAAGGTTCTGACATCTTACTCATTCAGATATATGTAGATGATATTATCTTTGGTTCCACTGACAAGTCAATGTGTGACTGGTTTGCTAAGATAATGTCAACTCAGTATCAGATGAGTATGATGGGAGAACTTACTTACTTTCTTGGTTTACAAGTTGAACAAAAGCCTGATGGCACTTTTATAAATCAAAGTAAGTATGTGCATGACATGTTAAAGAAATACAAATTTGAAAATTTATCTTCCATGCACACTCCTATGGGTACTCAGGATAAGATAAGTAAGGATGAAACTGGTAAACCAGTATGTCAATCCACATACCGAGGTATGATTGGTTCCTTACTTTACTTAACTGCTAGTAGGCCTGATATCATGTTTGCCACATGTTTGTGTGCTCGGTATCAGGCTGATCCTAAAGAATCACACATGAAAGCAGTTAAGCGCATCTTTAGATATCTTACAGGTACTCCTAACCTGGGTCTTTGGTATCCCAAAGACTCAAACTTTGACCTTGAAGGGTACACAGATGCAGATTTTGCAGGTTGTAGATTGGACAGAAAGAGCACAAGTGGAGGATGTCAATTCCTAGGTGGAAGACTAGTTGGCTGGTCATCCAAGAAACAAAATTCGGTAACAACTTCCACAGCAGAAGCAGAATATGTTGCTGCAGGAAGTTGTTGTGCTCAATTATTATGGATGCAGTATCAACTCTTAGACTATGGGTTCAACTTTCATAAGACTCCCATTCATTGTGATAACAAGAGTGCTATTGCTATCACAGAGAACCCAGTCTATCACTCCAAAACCAAGCACATTGATATCAGACACCACTTTATTCGAGATAATGTGGAAAAATGTAAGGTTGAAGTAGATTATGTACCAACAGATGAACAATTGGCCGATGTGTTTACTAAACCTCTTCCTGAGGAAAGGTTTATGTATTTACTAGGGCAATTAGGTATGTTGAATCCTTAATCTTTCTTAAATTTTCTTTAAAACTGAGCGCTTAGTATCACTTCTGTTGATACTGACCACTTAGTATCACTAGTCTGTTATTATCAAAATTTAAATTTTTTATTTTTTTTATTAATTTCAAGAGTAAATTAATTGTTTTTATATTTTTAAAAATTTTTTAAAATTAATTTATTTTAACTCAGTATTGGGGTATTACGGCGCTCAAACCGAGCTTAATCCTTATACTGCTCAAACGGTAACCTTTCTTAATAAGAAAGTTACCGTTGGCAGAAGATAAGGCAGTCAAATCAGCCGTTTTTACTTCCCAATACCTTAATTATCTTTCAAATCACCTATAAATAAGCGTTTTTTTTACTTCAAATTTTTAACTGTTATTTCTTTCTTTCATTTTCAATTCTCTCTGCGATTAACGATTTCACTTTCTATTAGCAAGCAAACTTTTTCAAATCCAAATCACAGATGGTGAATTACACTTTTGTTGCTCCAGAAGTTGAATCGGAAATCAAATTCCGAAACGATGAACTGCCCAGGTTTGCAAGGAACAACATCACAGCAAACTTCAATATTCCACAAGCCTGGGCATGCCAAGAGTTCACAAACATTGTGACTTTTCTGAAGAATTGCCCAATTGCTCGTGCACTGACCTTGTCTCCTCGAGCAATTTACCCAGAAATTCTATGCGAGTTTTGGTACTCTGCTACACTCGATTCTCCAGATATGATTGCTGGGTGGGTAATTAGAGATCAAAGAAGTGCATTTGTTTCTACTGCCATCATTCGTGAAGCACTGAGACTTCCCGCCCAAGCTCAGTATGACCCATTTGTTGATAGATCAGAGGCACGCTCAGTACTGCCATTTTTGGGTCGAAGAGGAACAACGGGCACAATCAAAAGAAATGAATTTGGTCCTATGTGGGGTATTCTCATTACAACAATAATTCGGTGTATGACCCACAAGACGGGAGCTTTGGACCAAATAAACGAATTTGGGATGCAAATAGTACATGCTCTGTACTATGGAAGAAATATTGATTATGCTCGGCTAATTTTCAATGAATTAGCTACTTTGGTTCGGGCTAACACACGGGAATGCAATGTCCCTTTCTGGAGATTTTTATCACTCATCTTTCAACATTCAATGCCCACACATACTTATGATGAATTTCACAGTCCAAGGGTTGATCTTCCTCCACTCGGTGAGAAGATTTTCTTTTACAGGCCAAGAGAAGGAGAGCCTCTTCTAAGTCCTCCTATGTGGGCCATTGTTCAAGAACACATCGATGATGCAGAAGACATGTCTGATACTGAGTCAGACAATGATGATGATGATGATAATAATGATAATAGTGGTAATGGAGCACAGGCCGGTCCAGATATTGAGATGCAGGATGTTCCACAAGTTCAAGAACCAACTCAACAACATATCTCTCCACCTGCACAGGATCCTGATGCTCCTCATATTGAAACAGTCTTTGATACTGAGTCCTCCGAAGACACACCACTGGTCCTTCAAAGAAGAAGAAGGAATATTTCTCCTATCATTATGGGAAACTTATCATCTGAGGAGGTGCAGCCTGCAAATGTTCCATCATTAACTGCATCTCTTCAAGCCCAAAGCCTAGTTGCAGCCACCGCTGACCTTCCAGGTCCAGAACTAGCTCCAACTGCTCAACCAATTGAGGAACCTCATGTTCCTCTTGATGTGGAGATTCAATATGCACAAACTACACTGGAAGGTGCTCAGCATGACAGAGAGGTCGGTATTGAAGATGTTGGTGCTGCACATCAACAAACACATGATCCTGCACCGACCTCTGCAGATGCTAGAAGGGAATCTGACAGAGTCTCAGGTATGAATTTCTAAAAAGCCCTTAAACTTATATATATATATTTCATTCCCAAATAGAGACTAAGTATTGGCCAGTACCAACTCAATACTGACCAAAGTCTCAAACGATCTTTCAAATATATATCCTTTTATGGCCAACATAGCTAGCCCACTGCTGCTATGCAAAATTCATATACTGAGCACACAAAATTGATCATTGTCAGTCTACAGTTGTCTCAACATTTAAAGAGACAATGGTGGTTGATGTCATACTGACACCCACTGGTGCTGCTTGAATAATGTCCAACTTATTTTTGAGTTGGGTAGCATCATTCAAGAAATGATCACAAACCCTTAAGCCACAATATCCAAAAAATTTCCCATGGGGTTTAACCACATTTCTGTTATCACTCTAATACCGAGTGATAAACATTGAAAATAACAAGAAGCACATCCCAGGCTTCGAATTCCCAAACCCAAACCTTTTAGTAAATGTGACTTATCCTATACTGAGCTACTTCAATTTTCACACTTACTTTTACTAAAATCTTCTTACACATGCTATGCACAAGTCCACAATATTTCATCATAAACCAGATGAAATACAGACTTCACAAACTCTGTTTATATGATTATAGAATTAAACAACACCACAATTCTATTTGATAAACCTTTCTTTCTAACCAGTTTTATATTTTTGTTTCTTTAGCACCATCAGTGCAGGGCATTCAGGCATCTCAGGCTGCAGCAGACCAAGTGACTCTGCAAGCAATCATGCAGCACATTCTGGCCATCCAACAAACTCAAAATATAATACTAGCCAGAATGGACAAGATGAGTGGTGATATTGACTCAATAAAACAGTCAGTCTCACTACTTCAACAACCACAGCAGCCTCCACAAACTCCACCATGTTCACATGGTGACCACAATGAAGAAGGAGAAGGAGAAGGAGGTGCTGGTGATACTGATGCTGCAACTGAGCCCATGCCCTCCCCTACTCTTGAACAACCAGAAGGGGACATGGGTGGTGATACTGATCCTCTTCCCTCCTCGTCCAATGATAACAAAAAGGGGGAGAAGAGACAAAGAGATACGGAGGTTGATCAAACTGAGCCATCTGCTCAGGGGGAGAAAATAAGAAGATTGAATGAAGATCAACCTCCACAACAACAACATCAGCAAAGCCCTCATACTGAGCCATTTCGCATTCAGTATGAGAGAAGAAGACAAAGAACTAGGTCAGCATTACAAGTTCAAGAACCACTTGAGCCATCTGCTCAGGGGGAGACTCTCACTGACCAACCACAGCCACCTGTTCTAGAAGAAAATAACTTACAAATTGTGGTATATAGGCCTTTCATCTGGCCTATTGCTGATGATGAAGATGAAGAACCAGGTTTAGTGAACTATGCACTGAATCTGGTAGAACAAGAAAATTCTTCATCATCATCCTCGGATGATGAAGAACCAGAAAATCTGGTGATTAGAAGAAGGAGTTCCTTGTCAAGAAGACCCATCAATGCAATTCTAACTTCTTCTGAATCAAGTGAGGAACCTGCTCCTTTGGTAACAAGACAAAGAAGACCTGTTCATACATTGGACAGTGATACTGAGCAGGCTCCAAGACTGACTTCTCAACAACTCTGGGCAGAACAAGAAAGATTTTTATATGAGCAAGAGTTGGGAATCAAAGCTGAACCAGAATCTGACCCAGATACTGATACTCCTGGTTCTTCACATAGAATCTCAAGAAAGGGTCCAGACCATATTCAACATTATTGGAATATGGTTGCTGCTAGGACTCAGTATAAGGAAGAAAGGAAGGAGTTCTTGAGGACCAAAACATTTCCAAATGTAAGGGGGATACATTGGTTAAATCTGGATGTCAATAAAGTAAAAGTGAAGCTCAAAGAAGGAAGAATCACTATCACTTGTACTGGCTTAACCAGTCCCCCCATGAAGATATTTATTCATGATATTCAAAGAATTGGTCTTCAAGACTGGGTGAAGATCACAAGACTGATCAAAGAGCTTCCAAAGAAATCAACTTATGATCAAATAGTCTTGGATGAGATCTGTTCAGTAGCTGCAGTATGTTATGAGAAGGACTTATTTCATGAAATAGAGTACAGAACACTCAGTGTGATGACTGAGGCTTACTCAAACAACAGACCAGAATGCCTTCATACATACAAGTATCTTAGAAAGTACCCTCTTCCTCCTAACCTTGTCTTTCAGGATCAAAATAGTGTCATATATCCAACTTCTGGATATATGTATACTGACTCAGAGGATAGAGAGTGCTTCATTTCTGAAGAAGATCTACCAAGAGCTCAAATCAGTCACCTTGTTGGACTGAAATGGATGATCACCAAGAAAGAAGACTCTTGGTTCAGAAAGAAGATTGTTGCAGTTCTGAATAGTAGAAGGAATGAACTCAAAAGCAGAGAAGAGTTTGTCCACATCAAACAAGAAGTCTTCTATGAGAATGAAGCCATCAACAGCAAATGAAGAAGAAGATGTTGCTACTTATGCTGTTGTATTTTTTTTATCTCTTTGTAATTGTTTTGTTATCATTAGATAGGGGGATATTGTTAAGGCAAAAAGCCTTGCCTCTTTGGATCTTAAGATAACAAAACAACCTAGACTAGCTTTGATTTAGATATAGAATAATATAGCTAAGTTTAGGTCTGATATTGAGTGATCAGTATTGGAATTCAGTATCAGTACTCAGTATCAGATAGTGATACTGAGTACAAGGACTGAGTAGAAGGATTGAGTGATACTCAGTATAGTAACGGACTAAGATCAAATTCCTTGATCTTAGTCATTTTCCTTACTTAGTCCTTCGGTTACTCCTTTGCTTAATCATGTAAGATCTCTATAACATTATAAATAGAGATCATCTTGCAAAGAAGTACTTACCAATTCACTTTACACTTTCATATCTTTGTAATTGATCAGTGGTCTTGTTATTCCGCAACAAGCCACACTTAGTGGATTTATACATTGACTATATTCTTGTGTTATCACTCTAATATTTCTCTAAGTATAATATTCTATCAATTAACATTAAAACAGGGTTGTTGTGACCTAACAGGCGTCTTGTGGAATTCTTGAATAACACAAGTCGCACATTTTAAATAAAGATTAAAATTGGAATAAGGTTTAAGTTTAGTTTAAGACTTACACAAAACCAAGAAAATCTTAGATCGAAGTACTATCCACCTAATGGAACACCTCACTTGTTCAACGATATTTATATTGTAAGGATAAAGAACCTTAGATATGGATTCAAATCATTGCGAGTGTTAGGGTGCGTAAGGTTCTGTGATAATCGGGAGTCCCGGCGCAGAACATCGCAATGTCTTAGATGGTCTAATCTACTTTGGTGATAATCGGGAGTCCCGGCCCAAAAAGTACTTGAGTAGAATAAACATATTAAACTTTATTGCAACTTAGAAATGTATGATTAAATTCGTACAAGGTTGTAATAAGTTATAAGTCTAAAGATTCTACGACCCCTAGGAATCGTGTCAAGTCTTGACACGATCGGTAAGGATGTTACCTACTATAAACAACATGTCTCGTCGGGAAGTGCCCAAACCTTGCGGCGAGAATGTGATATATGGATCCAAGGCCTAAAATATAAATTATGGGTTTATAATATATTTTAGAGAATGTTTGTTGATGATTACTTATTAAACTGGGTTTGATTTGTAGACGGCGCAACAACTAACATGACACGTACCAATCTCTCACTACGCTTGTTTCTAGAAAAGGACAAATTGACTAGGTCAAAGTTTCTCAATTGGAAGCGTGATCTTCGGATTATGCTTAGGCATGAGAGAAAAGGAAATGTCCTAGAAAGAGCAATGCTAAATGCCCCTGACGCAACTGTTAGAAATGAACCAGTACAAGCATATTACGCTTGTAGAGTGTTCAATTCTTGCAAGATGGTTAAGGGATCATCAGTGAGTGCTCACGTCATGAAAATGAAAGAGCACATGGATCGTCTTAAAAAGACTAGGACACCCAGTACCGTTGCAGTTAGCAACAGAAATGATACTCAACTCGTTGTCAGATGACTATAAGCCTTATGTAGTCAACCACAACATGCATAACATGGAGCAATCCATTGATGAGCTACATTCCATGCTCAAGACTAATGAGTTGAGTTTGGGGACCAAGTTTAAGAATGATCTTGTAGTAACTGATGATGGTAGTGAAAAGAGAAAGAGGCGCAGTGGAAAGGGAAAGGATAAGACCGATCCCAGCCACGGTGTGCCTAAAGGGTAATGGAGTCAAACAAAAGGTCTATAAGGTAAAGCCAAGCAACGCAAGGACCGAGAAACGGTTTCTTGGTCGTGCCTAGGGTCAAAGGGCAGGAGGCCATGCTTGCTGCTTAGTTGACTTGACCAACTTCTAGATACTCCTTTCCTACTTGTAAAAGTTATTACGAGTAACTCAACTTTAGCAATAGTTTATTGCATGAGATGATGAAAAGTGAGATGGACTAACATGAGATAATGATCCCACAAGCACCACATTTTAATTCAGTATTTTTCGTATGGATTCAGTAAAACAATTTTCGTTTTTAAGTTGTTTTGAACAAAATTACATTTTCTATTTTTATGATAAATTTTGGTATTTTAAGTTTATCGTTGAATCCATGGTTGAATTATATTGTGTGTGCATGTGTGTTGATTATACTAGTCAAGTTTTATGACTAGATTATAAAGTCAAGTATTGACTTAATAATGATCTCATTGTTTATATTTGTTTGATTGTTGTGTGAATATCTTAGAAGCTCAAATTACTTAGATGCTAGTAATTAGAAAGTTTTTCTAATGAAAGTATTTAAGAGTTTTTATGGAAAGCATAAAGTTCAAGGTACATTGAACTTATTTAAAACATCTTAAGTAATGGTTACTTATGATAGTAAGTTTTAAAGTATTAGTGTTAATATAGTATGATTATATTGGATATAATCAAGATAGACTTTAAAGAGTATTATTACAAGTCTTTCATACTTGTGATAGAGGAATTTAATGAAGTCATAATTCCCTAATAGGAATAATTGGATATTCGTATAATCCAAGGAAAATGACTTAGACATTATATGAACTCTTAAAAGGGACAAACTATATTAAAGTATTTAAGAATTAAAAGGTATTATTGCAAGTCTTTTGTACTTGTAATAAATACAACATTTGATCAAGTCATAATTCCCTAATAGGAATAATGGATATTTGAGAAATCCAAGAAATGACTTTGGCATTAAATGAGATTCTTAAAAGATACTAATACACTTAAGAATTGGAAGTATCGTTTCAAGTGTCTTATACTTGTTAGATACCGTAATCAATGAAAGTCATGATTCCCTTCAAAAGGAATGTTGGATATTCTCAAATCCAAAGGATGACTTTGATAATTGATTAATTCTTAAAGGGTTAAACTATAAGTTTTGACTAGGTCAAAAGTAGTAGTTTAAGTGATGCTTATTTCCATAAAATTTAGTGGGAGCTATGACTAACATATTCATTAGAGGTACTAATGAATATAGTAAGTCAGTTAGGATATTAACAACAAGATATTACCAAGTCGTTAGCCAAAGAGTTAAGAGAAATGATAAATGATCGTTGATTAGATTATTGCAAGCCTAATAGCGTGGTCACAAGTCTTGTGATTAATTAATGCAAATCTAATAGGATATTCACACTCCAGTGATTAAGTTAATCATTTAAGGAAATTTCTTTAACTAGTAATGATATATCTACAAATCAAGTGACTAAAAGAGGCTTTAGTTACAAGGAGAATTTTATGAATTTAAGAAACTAAGGAGTTACTTTTCAATCCTCATGTGTTTACCAAATTCCATAAAAGGCAAGACTAGTATATGTTCTAGAATGTTGCAAGAACAAAAATCTAGCAAAGGCAAAAGAAATAGTATTTTTCAAATATTTGTCTTATGTCTTTAGTTTAATAGAAATGACTGGTTGAGTGATAAAGTTACAACAAAGGTTGTAAAAGTCATTAAGTAATCAACACGAACACAAAGGAATAAGTAATGATCCAGTAATAATTCAGTATCTTGGTCCATTTAGGAATGATACATGAATTAGTATCATTGTTATTCAGACTTTGTATGTTTTAAGAATATCCATGAATGAAGGTTATTTTATTCAGAAGGTATAAATCTGTGACTACTCGTCTTGGTGGGAACCTTGATGAGACGTTAACGTCATCGCATTATTTGGTGGTAGATTCGAAGTTCTTCGAAGATATCTACACAAGTTTTTGTGTAAACCAAATATCGGTGATATTCTGTTGGAGCTCAACGAATATTGGATTGACCACCGTGATAATACTTCGTGGTTGAAAAGTTCAAAAGTATTATTCACTAGGATTGTCCTTAAGCCTGAGGTATTTGATTTGGGACACAATGACTAATGTGCTTTGGTTCGTCTTAGACAAATCTGAAATATGATTGTCATACGAGGCTTTACTGGGTACTGAAGAAGTTGTATTTTGAATCAAAATATAACAAGATGGTAATTGCACCTCCTTTTTAGGAGAGATATTTATGGGTCCCTTGACATGATGATAAACTGAAAATGCACGGCCGTGCTCAACGAACTGATCTGTTCTTTGTCGTTATCACACAATTTTAAATCAACAGGTCAAGAAATGATTTCGAGTACAGGAGTTGATAATTTCTACCATGCTCGTATTCGTTATCACAAATATCGTGTTGCAAGGGATAAACCTAACACGTTACCCAAGAAGTAAAGACGGAGTGTTCTTTACTAGACGACGCTATTAATATGTTTTTTTAAACAATACCTAGGTATAAGAGTTTCTATGGCTTGGTTATCCTGTATTGCCTGCTAGAGGGCCGCTGCAGGACTAGTGTCATCAAGCTAAGGTTACGAACTTGCACAAGTGGGAGTCTGATGGATTTATGTGCACAGTTAGTCAACCTATGATGTCACATCCATGTCTATAGGACACTCAAGGGTCACACCGGTGAGTGCATGTAATACGAGTAAGATATGTAATGATACTTGGAAGAGGATTGATTCATAATAGTCATTTATGAATCAGTTAAGTATTAAGTTAAGTTCAACGTATTACTAGATTAGTTTATCTAACTAATTAATACAAGTATTTGTACATCTACTAGTTGAGTAAATATACAATGTGTTAATTATAGATTATCCATAATATGATTTAAAGTAATTAAATCATATGGTGTTGGATAATATTATTGTCTAAATTATATAAGGTTTATTATATAATTAATTATTAAACGTATAAATACAAAGTATATATATTTCGTGTATATAATATACGGAATATATTAGTGTATTAATACTAGACATTTAATAATTAAGTGCAATAATAATAACTAGATAAACTATAAGGGTTGGAAGTGTAAAAGGAAAAGTTTAATTAAGAAACGTTTCTTAATTAAATTAGAAGGACTTAAGTGAAAGATCTTCCATTATAAATAGAAGATCTACACTTCACTTTATTCCTCTCACCCAATACCCTAGCCACGAAAATTATACCCCCTCCACACCCCCTATTCGGCCGAAACATGCAAGAGGGAAGAACACAAGTCTTGTGTTCTTCGTGTTCTTCATGTTCTTCGAGTTTGTCGAATAAGTTTCATTACAAGAGCTTATCTAGAGGGCTTCTCATTGTGTTTATCACTGGTGGATCTATCTTGAGCAATCTAAGGTATGAATTGGAAAAACCCTTTTTCCCTTCTTTCCCCTTGGTCGAAATCGAACCAAGAACCCTAGGGTTCTTGGTTAGTCGATGAACACCACAAGTATGTGTGTGTGTTCGAGTTTTTCGTACAAGGTTTCTTTCTTGTTAATCTAGTTTAGATTTCCAACATCCCCAATCCTTTAGGGTTTAAGGATTAAATTTAATCTCAGTTCCGCTTTTACGGATTAAACTAGCTAGTTGGTTTAACCGGCAAGAACAAGTTCATGTTCTTGTCAGTATGGTTCGAACCAAGTATACTAGGAGGTTGACCCAAATGGTCAATCAGTTACATTGAAACCCTTCAGTGGTATCAGAGCGTTGGTTTAGAAATCTAAACAAGAATAACAAAGTTTTTGTTTGTTTAATTTCCAAGTTTTTTTTATTTTTTGTTCCTTCTTCTTTTTTCTTCCCATGGATTTCGCATGAGGATTAAAGAACCCTAGACCAAGAATGTTAAACAGTTTTTTTAATTGGTCATAAGGATTCTAAACCCTAGTAATTTCGAAAACCAAGAAAAAACCTTAGGATCAAGAACATTAAACTAGTCTAGTTTAATTGATCAAAAGGCTTATTTCCCTAACCCTAGTATTTTCGAAAATTGTAAGAACCCTAAGATCAAGAATGTCAAAAATTTTGGTCAAGAGGATTCTTTCCTTATTATTTGATCTTCAAAATCTAGGACCAAGTATGTTAAACCAAGTTTTGGTTTAATTGGTCAAAAAAGATTCTCTCCTTTTTTCCTCAAGATTTTCGAGATCTAGGAGGTTACTTGGACACCAAGTTTATTAAACTAGTTTAGTTTAATTGGTGGAAAAGTTTCTTAGGATTAACGAAATTTTCGAAACCCTAGAATTCAACCTAGGACCAAGAACATTAAACTAGCTTAGTTTAACTGGTTAATATATAAGATTGATCAAGAACATAATCTAGAACCTAGAAAATTAAACAAGTTTATGTTTAATAAGGTTTGATTATTGTTTTAGTATGTTTATTAAAATTAGTTCTTTAAACCTAGAAATCTAGACAAAGTTTTATTGTCTATAAAGGTTTTAATTAATAAGTTTAAATAAATCAATTAAAGTTATAATCTATCCTAGAATTTAAACAATGTTTAATAATTGATTGAATATGATTGATTAGGATTAATTTATAACTAAGAGATGTTATTGATCAAGAAAATTAAAACTAGGTTTTAATTGATCAAGAACAAGATAAGGGTTTAATTAATTAAATTTAATTAAGGATAAAAGAGAAGTGTTAATTTTAAAGTCTTAAAATTAACAAGATGTATTTATATTATTATATATAATTTTCGGATTTTTCAAATTATTTAAAAGTGATTTTAAAAAATAAAATAGTTTGTACGTATTTTAATTAGTCTAAGTTAAAATACAAATGTACAAATTAGGTGTAATATTCTTATTAAGAATGTTATAAGTTTTTAAAAAAAATAAATTATATATATATATATATATATATATATATATATATATATATAATACAAGATTAAATGGAACAATTAAATTAAATGTTATTTTGATCATAGTTATAATATTAAGTAACTAGAAATTTGTATTAAGTTATAATTTGAACTAGAATGTACAAAGCTGTAAACAACTAGATATTGTATAAACGAAGTTATATTATAATTAGATGATACAAAAGTTATAAATATTATAATTAGATTGTATAAAGTTATAAGTAATTATAACTAGTTATTTATACAAGTATATTACGAATTACGTAAAATACTAGATTAATGATCAAGGGTAAAATAACATAGGAAATTTTAGAACCTATATTTAACTAGTCTAAGTTAAATATAAGAATGGTTTAAAACAAACTAAGATTATTATATATAGCTTATGTATATAATAAGTTTATTAGTGTTCACCAAGTACAAACTAGTGATTGTGTTTACTCAAGTTCCATCATGGTTGTTGGAATTAGTGAGAGCTACACTAGAAAGTCACAAAGTTTATAAATGTGTCCCTTGGACATATTTTGGAGAATCTAATAAGTAAATGTTTAATTTTATTATTAGAAATGGAAAAACTAAGTTATGTCGATTCTCATTCTTAGTTCATTATCAGAGCTTACTGATAATCTACGTAAGAAACCATGCTATGAGTTTGTCCAGTATCTTGAGGAAACGTTTAAAGATAGTACTGAAGAAAGTAAGCAGTTCGTTTTGCAAGAAATCTTTTCATCAAATATGAAGGATGATCAACCATTGAGTGACCATCTTACTAACATAAGAAGGTTGCTAGATTGTCTCACCCTGGATACTGGCGCATCAAACTAGCAAGAACAAGTCTTGTTCTTGTTTGGATCTCTCACTCAATACTATCAGGACAAGGTAGTACGTTTAGTTGGGAATTTTGATTTGACTGTCGTAGGTGGATACCACTACTTCATAACCTTTACTGACGACTTCAGTAGGTATGGTTATGTCTTTCTTATGAGACTAAAGTCTGAGAGCTTTGACAAGTTTAAAGAATATCAGAGGGAAGTAGAAAACCAACCGGGCAAGAAAATAAAGTCACTTCGGTCGGACCGAGGAGTCGAATATTTGAGCCAAGAGTTCGACAATCATTTGAAAGAATGTGGGATTGTTTCACAACTCACACCTCCATATACACCTCAGATGAATGGTGTATCAGAAAGGAGAAATCGCACCTTGATAGACATGGTACGTTCAATGATGTGTCGCGCTCCCCTACCACTATCATTTTGGGGACATGCACCCGAGACTGCAGCATTCACACTGAATAGAGTTCCGACCAAGTCAGTAGAAAAGACTCCGTTCGAGCACTAGACGGGGAGAAAGCCAAAATTGTCATTTCTCCAGATTTGGGGTTGTGAGGCGTACGTTAGACGTAACTTCACAGACAAACTAAACCCCAAGTCAGATAAGTGCATCTTCGTTGGATATCAAAGGGAAACCTTAGGATACTATTTCTATCATCAGGAAGACAACAAACTTTTTGTTGCTCGGAAAGGTGTGTTCTTGGAGGAGAAGTTTCTAGGGACAGAAACTCCAAGAAAAGAAATAGAACTTCAAGAAATTGAAGAGAATGAAGATCCACCTATGACTTCTGTCGAACTAGTAGTTCAACAAAGAATTGTTGATCCCGAACCAGAACCACCGGTTGAGGAAGAAGAAACACGCAACCCTCGTAGGTCCAGTAGACCACGCCAAGAACCAGTTAGGTATCTTGGATTCATGATCGATGAAGATGATGGAAGTCTACTAGAACCATTGACCTACAGCGAGGCTGCTGATGGCGTAGAGTCTGAAAGATGGCTCGAGGCTATGGAAGTAGAGATGCAATCCATGTATGACAACCAAGTTTGGGTGTTATCAGACTTGCCACCACAGTCACGTGCTGTTGGATGCAAGTGGGTTTTCAAGAAGAAAACTGACATGGATGGGAAAGTGCATACTTACAAAGCACGACTTGTCGCGAAGGGTTTCACGCAAACACATGGTGTGGATTATTCTGAAACCTACTCGCCAATCGCCATGCTTAAGTCTATTAGAATTCATATAGCCATATCAGCATATTACGACTATGAGATATGGCAAACGGATGTTAAAACCGCCTTCCTTAACGGGGAGTTGAATGAGGATGTATTCATGATACAACCGGATGGTTTTACTGATCCAAAGAATCCTGATAAAGTATGCAAATTGCTAAAATCCATTTATGGATTGAAGCAAGCATCTAAAAGTTGGAACTTCCACTTTGACAAAAGAATCAATGAATTTGGTTTTGTCAAGAGTGAGTTCGAGGCGTGTGTCTACACAAAATTCAGTGGGAGCATAGTAATCTTCCTAGTCTTGTATGTTGATGACATACTACTCATAGGAAACGATATACCAACATTACAAAGAGTAAAATCCTAGTTAGGTAAATGTTTCCAGATGAAAGAATTGGGAGAAGCCGCGTTTATACTGGGTATAAAGATCTACAGAGATAGATCTAGGCGGCTTATTGGACTTAATCAAAGTACATACATTGACAAAGTACTGAAAAGATTCAGTATGAGTGATTCCAAGAGAGGTCTCATTCCAATGACACATGGCATTACACTGAGCAAAGCTCAGAGTCCTACATCTAGCAAGGAAATAGCTAGGATGAGTTTGGTACCATATGCTTCGGCAATTGGATCAATCATGTATGCAATGTTATGTACTAGGCCCGATATTTCTTACTCGATAAGACTTATGAGCAGATATCAAAAGAATCCTGGTGAACCCCACTGGTTGGTAGTCAAGAACATTCTCAAGTATTTGAGAAGGATGAAAGAAATGTTCTTGGTCTTTGGAGGTTCAATGAAAGAATTGCGTGTAACTGGTTACACAGATGCAAGCTTCCAAACCGACAGAGACGATTACAAATCTCAATCGGGATTTGTATTCACACTAAACGGAGGAGCTATATCTTGGAAGAGTCAGAAACAAGATACGATAGCAGATTCGACTACAGAGGCTGAGTACATTGCCGCAAATGATGCTGGAAAGGAAGCCAAGTGGCTTACAAATTTTATCGAGGATCTTAGAGTTATTGCCAGTATCTCTAGACCCATCGAAATATTTTGTGATAATAGTGGAACAATAGCGCAAGCTGTTGATCCAAGAGAGCATCAAAAGACCAAGCATGTGCGCAGAAATATCACCTCATACGTGAGTATGTTAGAGAAGGTGATATTATAATTAAGAAAATACCAACCGATGACAACGTTGCTGACCCGTTGACAAAACCACTAGCTGGACCAAAGCATGATAAACATGCACACGCTATAGGCATGCAGTACCTAGATATTGGTAGCTAGTAATTTTGATTATGAACCATAGATATGTTTGAAATCGATACATTATGTAATAACATTTCATGGGATTGAAATAGAAAGTTTTACGTAATATTTTCACATTATCTATTCTTAACATGTTTTAAACCTATCCTTGATACACAAAGTTTTGAGTATCTAAATGTCTGTGGTTGCTTGAATTTAGTGGGAGCTAGATTCTAGAGTTAACACCATTATGAATATTTATCTATTCATATTTATTGAATAGAGAAACAAGTGTTGTTAAAATAAATATGCATAGATGTTTACAGAGTTTGCTAAACATTAGACGTAACCAAAAGATCGAGATTACTTCATGGAGCTCAAGAATAAGTAATTTCGAGTAGATGTCCTCTGACCTGAGACTTTTTGGTTTGAGACACGATAACTTCTGATCTTTAGCATTTATCTAACGTCACACCGTAAAAGGGAGATCATAAGGAACTTGACTAAGACAGCGGAAGTCGTGGGAAAGATAACGCAAAATGTCAAGATGGAATTTGCACCTTCTTTAACTAGAAGAGATATTTCATGGCCGCTCGACGATTAAGACTACTGAAATGCGTGGCCGCGCTCGGAGAATGATTAGATCATTCGGTAATCCGTTACTGCAGAAAGTCGAAATCAGTGTCGAGAAAATTCGAGTATATAGAACAAGATCCCTGCTCCATGTCTATTACTCAAATTAAGAAATATCATGATGCGAAAGGGAAATCTGTTAGTGTTATTCATTTATGAATATTATCTCTGGATGTAAGAGTTCTTATAACGTGGTTATCCTAAATGTCTAGTTAGGGACCGCTTTAGGCCAACGATGATCAGTAAGTGATACTTAACTTGCACAAGTGGGAGTCTGAAGTATTTATGTGCACAGATAAGTACACGTGTCACCGTGTCCAATGATATAAGGCACTAAAGGGTCACACCACTACACACCTAATAATGGACAACCGAATTAAGTAAGTTGTGTGGAATAATTAACTAGTTAAGTTAATTATAAAGAAGAGAATAAATAATAATAAGTTAATTATTATTTAAGAGGAGAGTTAAATATTTAACGGACAGTTAATTAATAGTTAATTAATTAACTAGTAAAAGTCCAAGGGTCTAAAGTGTTAATAGGAAGTTTAATTATGTGATTAAACATAATTAAACTCCAAGGACTTAACGGTAACTTAATCATACTATATTAATACTAATATATCCAATATAATCATACTATATTAATACTAATATTTAAAACGTACTATCATAAGTTATTTAATACTTAAGATGTTTTAATTAGGTTCAATAACTTTTGAACCTTATGCTTCCATAAAACCTCTTTAATACTTTAGGAGAAGCTTTTAATTTCTAGTATCTAAGTATTTGAGCTATCTAAGACATTACTTATACAACAATCAAACAAGTATAAAACATGAAATATAAAGTAAATCAAAAACTTGACTTACAATCTAGTCATAAACCTTGACTAGTGTAATTATCACACATGCACACAATATAATTCAACCATGGATTCGAATTTATTAAAACCCAAAACTTTGTTTTAACATAAAATAAAAATTATCCAAACAACAATAAAAAAAATTGTTTTTAGTGAATCCATAAAAGTACTGAATTATAAAATCTTGGTGCTCGTGGGATCATCAACATCTCATGTCGGTCATCATCACTTTCCATCTCCTCCTGCAATAAACGATTGCAAAAGTTAGATTACTCGTAATGTACTTTACAAGCATCTTAAAGTGATTAAGAAGTGTGGTTGTGTTACTTGAGGAACTTGCGTTTCCTCCACCACCACCTGCACCCTTTGGACAATTTCTTTTCCAATGCCCAGCCTTGCCACATTTGACGCACCGATTCTCGGTCCTCGTTGTGTTAGGCTTAACCTTCTTGACCTTTTGTTTGACACCTTTACCATTTGGCACTCCTTGGTTAGGATTGGTTTTACCCTTTCCTTTACCACCATGCCCTTCTTCATCGCTATCATCAGTTGTGCGACTCCTTTTAGAATTGGTCTTAATATTCAACTCAACAGCCTCGAGCATGGTTCATAGCTCGGGAATGGAATTATCCATATTACGTTTGCTGTAGTTGGCTACAAAGAATTTGTAGTCATCTGACAATGAGTTGAGTACAGTGTCAATTGCTAACTGCAATGGCACGTGGTGACCAAGTCTAGTAAGGTGATCAATGTGCACTTGCATTTTCACAACGTGTGCACCTACTGATGCTCCCTTAGCCATCTTGCAAGAAATGAGCGACCTACAAGCGTAAAATGCTTGTCTTGGTTCATTATTTGCATCCTCGGCAGGGGTTTTCAACACGTTTCTTTCTCGGTCAATCCTATCCCTCTCTTGTCTGAGCATGATTTTAAAATCACGTCTCCAATTGAGGAAATTTGACCCAGTCAGTTCTTTCTTTCCTAGAAAGAAACGTCGCGAGAGTTTGTTGTAGGTTAGCGTTGTGTTTGTTGCTGCCATCTACAAATCAAACTCAGTTTAATTAGTAATCATCAATAAACATTCTCTAAAATATATTATAAACCCATAATTAATATTTTAGGCCTAGGATCCATATATCACATTCTCGCCGCAAGGTTTGGGCACTTCCCAATGAGACATGTTGTTTCTGGTAGGTAACATCCTTACCGATCGTATCAAGACTTGACACGATTCCTATGGGTCGTAGAATCTTTAGACTTATAGCTTATTACAACTTTGTACAATCTAATTGTACATTTCTAAGTTAGTAACTTTTTGGGCCGAAACTCCCGATTATCACCAAAGTAGATCAGACCATCTAAGACAGTGCGATGCTCTGCGCCGGGACTCCCGATTATCACAGAACCTTACGCACCCTAACACTCGCAACGATTTGAATCCATATCTAAGGTTCTTTATCCTTACAATATGAATATCGTTGAACAAGTGAGGTGTTCCATTAGGTGGATAGTACGTAGATCTAAGATTTTCTTGGATTTGTTTAAGTCTTGAACTAAACTTAAACCTTTATTCCAATCTTAATCCTTGTTTAAAATGTGTGACTTGTGAATTCAAGAATTCAACAAGACACCTTTTTAAATCTTAAAAACTTTTCTTAAAAATTATAATTTCAAGAATTGCGCGACTTATATGTATACCTAAAACGAGGTGTACAAAACGTTTACTAGGTTTTGTGAAAAACCATATCTAGAATAAAACTTACTTGTTTTATCCTTCTTGAAAAAAACTTTAAAACTTATGTTAAACTTTTAACTCTTTTATGATTCATAAACTTGAATCATAAATCTAGTTTAACACACCTTGTTTTTCACATGTTTAATAATGAAATTAAACACTTGTTTTGTCTTATTAGATTCGTCCAAAACTTATGTCTTAGCGACACATTTATAAACTTTGTGATTTTCTTGTGTAGCTCCCACTAGCTCCAACAATCATGATGGAACTTAAGCAAACACAATCACCGGTCTATACTTGGTGAAACTAATAACCTTATTATATAAAGACTATATATAATAATTCTTATTTCGTTTAAACCTTTCTTACATTTAACTTGAACTAGTCAAATATAGGTTATAAAGTTTTCTTGCTATTTATCCCTTGATCATTAATCTAGTATCTTACATGACTTGTAAAATATTTATATTATACTTGTATAATTATCTAGTTATAATAACTTATAACTTTATACACCTTATAATAATAATATATAACTTTGTATATTTTTAGTTCATCATATAATCTCAACTTGTACAATTTCTAGTTATAATGAAATCATAACTTTGTACTTTCTAGTTTTAATTATATAATGACTTATACAATAACTAGTTATATTATTAACCTTTAAGATCAAAAATAACATTTTCTTTTTTATGCTCCATTTAATCTTGTATTTACTATATACATATATATTTCTTTCAAAATAAACTTGTAACATTCTAATAAGAGTATTACATCTAATTTATACGTATGTATTTTAACTTATTCAAATTAAAATACGTATAAACTACTTTATCTTATAAAAATTTATTTTCTTTAAAATATATAAAAAATTCCGAAATAATATATATACATATAAATACATCTTGTTAATTTCTTGAACTAAAAATTAACATTTCTATTAATCCTTATTAATTAAACCCTAATCTTGTTATGCGGCAGGGAAGGGAGCCACTACGAAAAAGTTCCGGGAGTTACGAAGGAAGCTTCGAGCTCATATTGGTCTTTGACTTTCTTGATTAAAAACATTGTATATTAAAATATTAATTATAATCAATCCTATTTAAACAATAAACTTTGTTTAAATTCTAAGATAGATTATAACCTTAATAAATTTATTAAACTTTTTAATTCAAACCTTATAAACAAACAATAAACTTTGTCTAGATTTCTAGGTTTAAAGAACTAGTTTTAATAAATCTACTAAAATAATAATTAAACCTATTAAACATTAACTTGTTTAATTATCTAGGTTTTAGATTATCATCTTGTTTAATTCTTTTAACCAATTAAACTATACTAGTTTAATGTTCTTGGTCCTAGATTATATCTAGGGTTTTATGAAAATTCTTTAAAGCCTAGGAAACTTTTCCACCAATTAAACTAAGCTAGTTTAACAAACTTGGTGTCCAAGGAACCTCCTAGATCTCGAAATCTTAAGGAAAAAAAGGAAAGAATTCTTTTTGACCAATTAAACCAAATCTTGGTTTAACATACTTGGTCCTAGATTTTGAAGATCAAGTAATTAAGGAAAGAATCCTTTTGATCAAAAATTTTGACATTCTTGATCCTAGGGTTCTATAATTTTCGAAATACACTAGGGTTAGTAAAAGAAGTCTTTTGATCAATTAAACAAATCTTGTTTAACATACTTGATCCTAGGGTTCTTTGCCTATTCACGAAAATTCTTTCCTTTTGACCAATTAAACTAGACTAATTTAATATCCTTGATCCTTCTTACCCTTTTCGAAAATTAAGAAGGAGAAGAAGAAGTTGGAACAAAAATAACTTTAATAAAATTAAACAAACAAAAAAAACTTTGTTAATCTATTTTAGATCTCTAAACCAACGCTCTGATACCACCGAAGGGTTTCAATAAACTGATTGACCACTTGGGTCAACCTCCTAGTCACTTGGTTCGAACCACACTGACCAAGAACATGAACTTGTTCTTAACCGGTTAAACCAACTAGCTAGTTTAATCCCTAAAAGCGGAACTAAGATTAAACTTAATCCTTAAACCTAAAGGATTGGGATCTTGGAAATCTAGACTTGATTAACAAGAAAGAAACCTTGTACGAAAAACTCGAACACACACATAGCTTGTGTGGTTCGTTCGACCATCACCAAGAACCCTAGGGTTCTTGGTCGAATTCGTCCAAGAGGGATAAGGGAGAAAAAAGATTTCTCAAAACATACCTTGTTGTTTGCTTAAGAAAGTCCATTGATGACGAACAAAATGAGCGACCTTCTAGTTGATCCTTGTGATGATCTTGATCTTCAAATACTTGAAGAACACGAAGAACGAACAAAGAACAATTGAAGAACACAATGCTTGTGTTCTTCCTTGTGTATTCGGCCGAACAAGGGGGCAAGGGAGAGGGTAGGGTTTTGGTTTTGGAGCAAAGAATAAGGGAACCCCATGCCTTCTATTTATAATAGAAGGAATTTCACTTAGGGCCCTTCTAGTTTAATTAATATTTAATCATTAATTAAACTTATCCTTTTACAGTTTAAACCCTTATAGTTTAACTAGTTATTATTGTCCCACTTAATTATTAAATGTCTAGTATTATACACTTATATATTTACACGGAATATATGTTTGTATTAATACTTTTAATAATTAATTATATAATAAACTTTATATAATTTACACAATAATATTATCCAATTACCATATAATTTAATTACTTTAAATCATATTATGGATAATCTATAATCAACACATTGTATATTTACTCAACTAGTGTTTCGTAGGCATGGATGTATCATCATAGGTTGACTAACTGTGTACATAAATCCTTCACGACACACACTCTTGTGTGTGTTCGAGTATTTTGATCAGTGTGATTAATCTAGTATAGATTTCCAACATCCCCAATACTTTAGGGTTTAAGGATCAAGTTTAATCTCAATTCCACTTTAGTGATTAAACTAGCTAGTTGGTTCAACCGGTAAGAACAAGTTCATGTTCTTATTAGTCTATGGTTCGAATCAGTGTGACTAGGTGGTTGACCCAAGTGGTCAATTAGTGTTATGAAACCCTACAATGTATACATAAATAATTATACTCCCTCCGTCCCTAAATAAAGTTCTCATTTCTCCTCCAAGTTTTGTCCCTAAATAAAGTTCTCATTTCTCAAACTTAAGGGCCCCACTTAATATAATAATATTATTACCAATACTTTCACCACTAACTATCTCCTAAAACACTTTCTCTCTCGAATCAAATCTTATATTTTAATCAAAACTAATACTAAATACCCCACAACTAACTATCTCCTAAAACGTTGTGCCCAAGAGAAATGAGAACTTTATTTAGGGACGGAGGGAGTGACTTGTTAATTTTAAGACTTTAAAATTGACATACTTTTTAATCCTTATTATTTTTAATTAATAAACTCTAATCTTTTTTTTTAATCAATTAAAACTAGGTTTTAAATTTCTTGATTAAAAACATTATCATCTATTCAAATTTAAAACATAATTAAACCTAGGATTTAAACTAACTAGTTTTTATCCTTTAATCTTGATTTTAAACTTTGAATATTATTTGAATTTTAAATCAATCCTATCTAAAAAATATCATTGTTTAAATTTTTAGGATAAATTACAATTTCAAATAATTTATCAAAATCTTTAACCTAAACCTTTAAATAAAAACTTGTCTAAATTTCTAGGTTTAGATTTCTAGTTATAATAAACCGTTTAAAATTATAATCAAACCTTTTTATACAAAAACGTGTTAAAAAAGTATAGGTTTAGATTATTATTTTAAATAACTTTTTTAACCAATTAAATTAAACTAACTTAACATTCTTGGTCCTAGGGTTCTTTATTAATTTTCGAAAATTATGAAGGGGAAAAAAATCTTGGAACAAAAATTAAACTTGATAATTAAACAAAGAGTTAATTGCACGGATGGTCCTTTAACTTTACACCAAATTTCACCGATGGTCATTTAGTTTCAAAAATTACACTGATAGTCCTTATTTTTGAAAGGTTTTCACCAATAGTCCTTTATAAAAAGGAACGTCTATTTTGCAAGTTAAGTGAAATCAGGTGCTAGGCATGTGAGGGTATTTTTGTCAATTTCATCCCTCCCTTCTAATTTCATCCTTCGTAATATTCCCCTTTCAACCCATCACTTCCGTCCCCACCACCATCACAATTGTCAGGTCAAACCAAAATCAAATTATGGTTCTTGGATTCCTCAATTCTCTATGTTACTAATCAATTCGATCAATCTCCTAATGGGTAAAGGTGGTAGATGTTTCCCAAGCAAAAACAAAGCACCGGTTATTGTTCAATCGGATCTCGATCCTGCTCAAATTCCAGTAATTAATGACAGTGATTCACTTCAAATTACTCCGTAAATCCAACTGACATCAAGAAATTAAGACTTTTTATAGTGTTTTACGCCATGTACGGTCATGTTGAAAGTCTGGCTAGGAATATAAAGAAAGGAGTTGATGAAATTGATGGAGTTGATGGAGTTGAAGGTGTTCTGTTTAGGGTTCCTGAAACATTTCGGCCTGAGACTTTATCGGCGATGAAGGTTCCGGTGAAAGGTGATGATATTCCGGAGATATCAACTGAGGAATTGGTGGAAGCTGATGGGTTGTTGTTTGAATTCCGACGATGTATGGTTGTATGTCGGCGCAAATGAAGGTGTTTTTTTATTCTACAGGTGGGTTGTGGAAGGAACAGAATCTCGTCGGAGTTTTTGCCGGATTTTTCATCAACACCGTTACACAAGGGGGTGGACAAGAAACTACAGCGTAAGTTTTCTTGTTAGTTGATTCACATTTTTCTTGTTTAGCACGTGGGGTTGATTTAAAGGGGGAAATGAGAAGGGAGGGATTAAATTGACAAAAATACACTCATGTGCCTAGCACGTGATTATAGTTAACGTGCAAAATAGACATCCGTTTTCATAAAGGACTATCGATGAAAAACCTTTCAAAAATAAGGACTATCAGTGTAATTTTTGAAACTAAAGGACTATCCGTGAAATTTGATATAAAGCTAAAGGACCATCTATATAATTAACTCTTAAACAAACATAAACTTGTTAATTTTGTTTAGAATTCCAAACCATAGGCTCTGATACCACTGAAGGGTTTCACTTAGTGATACTGATTCTAACCACACTAGTATGAGCTTGAACGTGTTCATATTGGTTGAACCAACTAACTAGTTTAATCTCTAAAAGCGGAACTGCGATTAAACTTAATCCTTAAACCCTAAAGGATTAGGATGTTGGAAATCTAGACAAGATTAACAAGAAGATAACTTGAACAAAGAACACCAAGAACCCTAGGGTTCTTGGTTCGGTTCCGTCGAAAAAGGGGGAGGGAAAACAAAGCTTTTGATACCTTAGTTGCTCAAGCTTGATCCACCGGAGATGATGCAAAACGAGATGCCCTCTAGCAAACACTTGCAACGAACAAATCCTCAAACTCGATCAAGAACGAAGAACACAAGAACCCTATGGTTCTTGTGTTTCGGCCAAAAGGAGGAGAGGGGAGAGGAGGAGGAGGCTAGGGTTTCTCAATTGTGGATTTTGGATTAAATGAAACCTTTAGCCTTCTATTTATAATAGAAGAAGTTTCATTTTTCATTTCTAACCCTTATAGTTTAACTAGTTATTATTATTGTCACTTAACTATTAAATATCTAGTATTTGTACACTTATATATTTCGACATTTACATACCGAAATATATACATTATTTGTATTATATACTTTTAATAATTAATTATATAAATAAATTTATATAATTTAGTCAATAACATTATCCAAACACTATATGATTTAATTGCTATAAATCATATTATGAATAATGTATAATTAACAAGGGTTTTTGTATCTCGCACGTTGCTGCGGCCTTTAAACGAATATTTTTTATGTTTAAGTTTTGGTTTCCGTCATATTTAATTTCCTTACTTTCTTAATTGTGAACAACAAAAATTGTTGGATCATATATACTGGAATTACACATCAAAAAATAGAATTTCAACTATAACTTAAAAGACTAATAACAAAATTCAGGATAAAATTTAAAAGGGGATAAAAAACGACTAAAGAAAATATATAAAACTTTAAAGTAATTAAAAAAACTAATTAGATATAGTAAATATTAATGTCGCTCTTACTTGTTTGTAAATTTGTTTATATATAAATAGATTTATTTTTTAATGCGTAAAAGTAAACTTGTTAATAAACATTTTTATTGAATTAACCCAATTTTGTTGTGAAAAAAAATTGAAATAATTTAAAATTCTATTGTAGTCATTTATTAAAACCAGAGGAAAAAAATATTATGAATCAAACTAATATACATAAAGGGGTGTTTTGAAAACCTTAATAAGGTAGAGGTGATTGAAAGTTATCTTTTAATAATAAGGGGTGAAGTGTAAAACAAAAGAAACTAAAGAACAAAAATTACTACTAAATGCCCTTTTCGAATAAATCACTGATATCTTGGGTAAAAACATCCATGAGTATATTAAAATTCAGGCGCTTGATAGCAAATTGTATTACTATTCATAGTGTATTTTAGCTCTATGATAAATGTATTATAAGTACAATACATTATAAATTTACTCAACTAGTAAATATATAAATACTTGTATTAATCAACTAGCTTAATTAATATAGTATAAAGTTAAACTTAATACTTCTTGATTTATAATATCTATTATAAATCATTCATATCCGAGTATCATTGCATAACTACTCGATTGTTACATGCACTCACCGGTGTGACCCTTGAGTGTCCTATAAGTCTAGATGTGACATCATAGGTTGACGAACTGTGCACATAAATCCAACATTGGAGACATTCCAGTTAGCCCGCAAAAAGGGTATCTAGATAGATCGGAGGTATTCTGGTTATCTCGATAATATGTAGGTCACTTTGGATTGGAGGCATTCCAACTATCGTGACAGAATAAACCTTGATAGATTGGAGGCATTTCGGTTACCCGATGGCATCACATCTTGATAGATTGGAGGCATTCCAGTTATCTTGATGACCCGACCAAGCGATGAATGACATTGATGACCCGTTATGAAACTGATAAGATTTGCTCCTATTGCTTAATGTTATTATATGATTGTTGACTGTTTGATTTAAAACCCAGGCTCACTAGACATTTTTGTCTCATGTACTATGTTTGTTGAATTTCCATGTACTCATGCCCGGGAGTCAATGATTTGAAGGTTATGCTAGTAAAGGCCTTCGAAGGATTAGCATAAGGTTTGCGATAAAGGTTTCATTCGAGCTATGGGTATGAACTGATATATAACACCTAAATTTTTGTAAACTCTGATAACACTTAAGTTTTTGTAAAATCGCATTTTTACTAATATGATGAACTTAGTAAAAGTTGTAAAATTATGGTTTAGATAATGTTTTAAAATTACGGGTGTTACATTTTCCTCTTTAACATCACTCTATCACTCGCTTCATATTTGAAGCGAGTTCAAAATCTCTTCATATTTGAAGTTAGAAGATTGTTCCTATATCCATGGATCCCGCAAATGTCGTGAATGTGAATTTTAGTGGAATATGGGTCTTACTAATTTAGAAGGCAATGATAGAAGGTATAGTTAGAGTTGACACTTTATTTAGAAGGAATGTTTTTATCATTAATAAAAGAATTTTAATAATGACAGCCCTTAAGACTATTATTATGAGTGAATAATGTCATTTATAACTTTAATTAATTACATCTAATTACTAATCTAAATATATGATTTGATGAGGTAGCTATAAATAAGGAAGTTAATGAGATAAATATGAGTGATTAATTAATATGTAATTAACTAATATTTTATAGAAGCCACTAAAATGTTTAATAAAAGGGTTTTCTAGTTGTGCCTAAGGGGCATACATTAAGATTATTTAACTAACTTAATGTTTCCTAAATATGTATCCATGAGCATTAGGGGAGAAGGACCTTTAATAAAATAGAGAGAGATTTATAAGAAAATTGATTTCTCATAATCTGTAATAAGAGCATCTCTAATACAAAATTTTTATAAAGTTTTTTACCTTTTGTGTAAGTCATTTGAAGGTAAATGAATTTCTAAAAAAAACTTTTTCTTCACAAACTTATTATTTTATATAAATTAATACGCATTGAACCAAAAGTTTTTTTAAAAGAAGTTTAGGTAATTAGATTTCAATTCCAATAGTCTTTTCCGATGACTTACTCCGAACCATTCCTTAGTTTATAACTTCATTTTCCGTAAGCATCATACCGATCGAAGTATCAAAAATCCACCGGATCTGTTGAACTTTACCCAATCTGCAACAAGAAATGGCCGCAATTTACAGCCTTTACATCATCAACAAATCAGGGGGTCTCATCTTCTACAAGGTAAAAACCCTAAATCCCAAATTCAGTTTTGATCGATTTCAATTTGAAGCTTGTTTAATTAACAATTAATGGGATACGATAGGATTACGGATTACAAGGAAGAATGGATACGAATGATAGCTTGAGAGTCGCAAGTTTATGGCATTCGATGCACGCAATCTCGCAACAATTGTCCCCAATTTCTGGATGCTCTGGTATCGAACTTCTAGAAGCTGACACATTTGATCTCCATTGTTTTCAATCTCTTACTGGTATGTTGTTAATTTTTTAACTAGATTCATTTTGATTTAGTCAGTTTATGGTATATATTCAAATGATTGGGGAGATTGTTTGTGTTTGGAATTTCGTTCTAAAACTGTATGTGTAATGCAAACTTTTTGATGAAGATTTTGTATCTAGGTTAAGGGCATGTTTGGGAGAAATCTTATGCTTATTAGCTTAAATACAGTTACAAATTTATGCTTATGTAAGCTAATAAGCTTATAAGCACCTTAAATAAGCTTTTCCAAACAATCCTCAAGTATCATCATGTTAGTTTATGTTTTTGTAGGAGCTATATGGTCTAAATTAATCATGATCTTTTGTACGAAAATGTTTAAAAAGGGGAAACAATTAATCATGTCCCTCATTATTTTTGAGGTGATTTTGTAACCGCAAACTACCTAATAAACCGTATGTCTTTTGCTATTACAGTTGGGAAAAACACCACTAGATACACATATTCGGTTTTGGATGTTTTGAAAATATTATTGGCAATTTATAAACTGAAATAGTAATTGATTTTACATGAGATTTATAGCTAAAGATGTTATAACTTATAATGGAGAAATATTTGTCAAAGTTTCTTTTCATCATTTTAACGATTTGAATACACTCAAGACAACTTTTGACCTATATCGTTTTTGCTACTTTTTTCTTTATATATATATGTTACCCTTTTCTCATTTCTAGATAGCATATATTATTGTTAAGACCACAATGCATTTTAGTACTCTGAGTAGGTATTCTACTACCTTGAACTATTAAAGGTGCATTATGATACCTGAACTTGACAAAATGGCGATTTAATATTCTGACTCACTAATTTTGTCTTTGTTTTCTCACGTGGTTTGCTTCTAATATCAATAAATTGAGATAAACTTATATTTTTTAGTCCGTCAAAAGTTCCAACGAAAGTAAGTCAAGTAAGAAAACGCAATCAAATTTAACGAGTCAGGGTACTACATCGACCATTTTGTCAAGTTCAGTGTACCATGTTACGCCTTTAATAGTTCAGGTAGTAGATGACTGGTCAGCCAAGTTCAGGATACTAAAATATATTTTGGCCTATTGTTAATAAGTTGTATAATTTCTTTTTAATTGTGAAGTAAAAACCCAAATAACCGTTTTAGCAATTTACGGTGAATTTCATATTTTGGCAGGAACAAAGTTTTTTGTGGTATGTGAGCCTGGAACACAACATATGGAGAATTTGTTGAAACATATTTATGAATTATACACAGATTATGTTTTAAAAAATCCATTTTATGAGATGGAAATGCCGATCAGATGTGAACTCTTTGATATCAACTTAGCACAAGCAATACAGAAGGACCGTGTTGTGTATCTTGGCCGATGATTAAAAAAAACAAAAGAAGCTTATTATGCAAACAAATCCATCTTTGTGTTTTAATGGGATTTATTTGAGCATATGAAATGAATAATGTTCGGTAATTGATGTTATGTTTCTTGAATATACATTTGTTACTTTGGAAAAATGGACCAACTCCTCACTGTTAGTGTTTTAAACTTGAGGAATTAAAAAACTAGGGGATTAATCGGATTTTTTGAGCTTGTGTTTATGGATTGAATATTTTGCAAGAAATTGTGTTCGGAAACAATAAAATTAGTCATTTGAGAAAATATACTAAACTGATGTAGCGATGACAACAACGATATCCAATTCCTTTAAAGGAGAGTTATGATAAAGGTAAGATGTGGATATTCATACCTTTACAATTGCTTTAAGGGACACCTCCAACAAAGATATGAGTGAGATTATATGTGTGTACATGATGTATGTGTGCATGCCTATAAAAACATATATAAGTGTGACAATGTGAGTAAAAAAATGTATATGTAGCGTGTGCGCACGATGGTGTGGTGAGCATGAAAAAAATAATGTAAATATGTGTTTGTGTGCACGTGGAGCGTGTGTGATATTCGTGGGATATCGATTTTTTATATTATGTAGAATACATGTGAGTGAAAAAATGTATATGTAGCGTGTGCGCGCGATGGTGTGATGAGTATGAAAAAAAAAACATGTAAATATGTGTTTGTGTGCACGTGGAACGTGTGTGTGATATTGGTGGGATATCGATTTTTTATATTATGTAGAATATTAACTACTCCATCCGTCCCAAAAAAAAATTCTCATTTCTCATTTAACTTTTGTCCCACAAAAAAGTTCTCATTTCTCACATTTGATGGGCTCCACATAATAAAATAGTATTATTATTATGGACCCCATTACTAATATCCACTAACTATCTTTCTCTATTCAAACCAATATTATACTTCCTCCGTCCCACAAAAAAGTTCTCATTTCCCTTTGACACAAGTATATAGGTGATAGTTAGTGGTGAGGTCATGGGCAATACTTTTGATTAAAATATAAGGTTGGTTTTGAGAGAGAAAGATAGTTAGTGGATATTAGTGGTGGGGTCCTTAGTAATAATAGTATTTTATTTGTGTAGCCCATCAAATGTGAGAAATGCGGACTTTTTTGTGGGATAAAAGTTAAATGAGAAATGAAAATTTTTTTTGTGGGACGGAGGGAGTATATAATTAAAATTAGGGTTTAGGGAAACATAACATAAAACATCATTAGATAGTAATATAAGTGAATTTTATATTTATAATTGATGTATTGGAAAGGTTTAGGCAACTCATTAAATATTTGTTTTAAGCTTTCACCTCATCTTAGTCAAATCTTGACCATCTTGGTGAGATCTCGACCAGATTCTTGACCAATCTCGGCCAATCTCGGCGAGATTCTCGGCGAGATTCTCGGCTGTGAGATTTACCACCGAGATTCTCAACCGAGATTATTTTTAGGTCCGAGATCTGAGATCCCACTGAGATCTAACCGAGATTTACCACCGAGATTCTTAACCGAGATTATTTTTAGGTTCAAGATTTGAGATCACACTGAGATCTCACCGAGACTGATTGCCAGAGTTGAGATAAAGATAAATTATAGACATATATTAGACTTATATCTCAATATGTTAAGGAATTTTATTCAATTAATGTTTCTTATCATATATTTTGCATAAGTTAGAATGTGTTTGGGAAAGCTTTTGAAAATGCTTATTGAATTATTAGCTTGTTCAAGAAGCTAATAAGTCAATGTGAAGAAGCTAATAAGTAAATAATTTGTTTGGCTAAGGTAATAAGTTCTTTTTAAACGACTTTTGAAAAAGCATTGAAAAGGAATTTATAAAAAGTAAGGGAGCCCTTACTTTTCAACCAACTTATCAACTTTTCACTATAAATAAGTCAATAAGTCAATAAGCTAATACATCGGAAGGGGTTGGTTAAATCGGTTTCATAAAAAACTCTCTAGATGGAGGGCAAATTAGCTTTCTATCGGTGCGGAGATCGATGCTTGTTAAGTCGGTTCTCGAGGGGTTAGGGATTTACTACCTCTCCTTATTTAGTCGGTCCTATGGTCGGTTATTTACTACCTCTCGTTATTTACTACCTCTCGTTAGGGTTTCATAAAAAACTCTCTAGATGGAGGGCAAATTAGCTTTCTATCGGTGCGGAGATCGATGCTTGTTAAGTCGGTTCTCGAGGGGTTAGGGATTTACTACCTCTCGAGGGGTTAGGGCAACTTAGCTTGTTAGGTTCTATGGTCGGTCCGTGACCCCTGGATGCCGAAGGCGTCCTTGGGGTAATCTCGTAGTTCCTACGGGGTGGAGATGATGGGGTCGGTCCATGGATTTTCCTTCATTTTGCCGCATTTCGCTCAAAGGGTTGAAGGGAGATAGTGCATCAAGCGCCAAAAAAAATCGCAATTGAGCTTGAGAATTTAAGAGCTCTTTGTTTTTCTTGGGACGAGATGATAAGGGGAAAAAATGCATTGGGTTATATAGGAGGGTCTTATGACATCTTATGAAATTGGTGGTTTAAATATTGGAACCTTAAATTCGTTTAACATATCTCTTCTTCTTAAATGGAGATGGAGATTTGTTAATTGTACAAATTCGATTTGGATGAAGGTGATTCGTGTTATTTATGGTCCGGATGGGGGGTTTGATTGTACTTCGGGCCATATTCGGGGTTTAGGGCCTCAACCTTGGTCTAGAATGTTAAAAACCTATTATAATTTGATAGCGAAAGGGGTGGATGTTGGTGATAAACTTCTAAAAAGAGTTAGCAATGGTAATTCCACTAGGTTTTAGAAACATAGATTGATAAATGTAAAACCTTTAAGGTTTTTCGTCGGTTGTTCCTTTTGGAGAAAGATAAAGTACGTAAGGTGTCTGATAGAATTATTAAGAATGTGTTGTCATGGGGTGGAGAAGGAGTTTAAGGGGAAGTGGAGAGATGACTCATGTTAATGAGTTGGTATCTTTGTTGAGATAGGTGAGAATGATGATTTTTTGTGGTGGTATCAGGGGCGGAATTAGAATTTTTTAATAGTAGTAGCACAATAAATTTTTTCAAATATAAAATGAAAGATAAAAAAGGTTCTAAAAATATGATTGCATTGAATATAAAAAAATAGTGTAAGATCTTGCATTCTAAAGTTGACATCTCCGTGTAGATATTTTTTAGAAACGATGTATTACATCACAACCTAAACATGCGCTTTATGAAGACACACCACACTAAAAATAAAATTATAATAGATTGTAGATACACAAAGTACATCACAATTTGACATTGGCATACTAAAATAAATTATAAATACATGATCAATACATCATTTGTAATTTTGTAGCCTATATAACCAATTGAGATAAATAAATATTATACAAAATCATAGGCAAAGAGAAAAGGTTGTAGGCGTTAGGTAAAGTATACCTAGGAGATAAAATAATATAAAAAATGATTACTTACAAATTTCGACCGAGAAGACAGAACAGTCGGCGTGTCAGACTGAGGGAGGAAAAATGTTTATTTAATTAGGTTTAGGTTTTGAGTTGGGCTTTGTGTTGGACTATTGCTAATATTTGGGTTTTTATTTTAATATTGTTTTATGTTATTGGGTGGTTTTTTAATCTGATAGTAGCACCATAATACTAAAAAAATAAAAATTTTGTGCTACCCGAAAAAATTTGAGTAGTATCCCGTGCCACCGTGTGCTATTATATGAATCCGCCCCTGGGTGGGATATTGGATGTAATGGGGGATTCGAAGTTAAGGAGGTGCGAAAATGGTTGGATGATATTATGTTTCCAAGTGGTGATAAGTGTACTAGGTGGAACATCTTAGAAAAAATCCAATGGATTTAAAACTGATTTTTCGGTAAATCAATGACGATTTTTTTTATATATATTTTGTTGTGGAGAGTTCGTATTGATCGTATTCCTACGAAAATTAATTTACTTTATAGAGGAATTCAAGTTCAAGATGTACTGTTGGTTGTGGTTTGTGTGGTTTTGATATTGAAGATAGAGAACATGTATTTTGGAAGTGTGATGTTGCGGTACATATTTCGGATTCTATTTTTTGTTGGTTGGGATTGTCTCGTCCTAATGGAGATGGTTTCGACGACTTAATGGAATGGCTGGCTTCGAATTTCTCTAGTAATAAAAAGTCAATGGATGTAATAGAAGAAACGCGGAAGGATATGTTGATGGATTCTATAGAAGAGTTTGCTTATAATTGGATTTGTAGTAGGCGTAAAAATTGTATTTTTCTTGGGTAGATTGACTTTTAAATCCGTTAAACTCTTTGTAAATTTTCTAGCTTCTCCTCATTAAAGATAGATAGGTACGTTTGTTTTCGTTATATTCAATGTCGTTTAACAAAAACACTTTCTTTTAAATTACTTTTCAAAAACAAAAAGTTAATAAGCACTTTCTAAAAAGAAATGATATTGATTCATACCATTTGTGCCTACTTATGTGTCTACAAATTTTATCATGATAAGTGTCAAAATCGAAGGAAAAGATGAGGAAAAAGAATTAATGGATTACATATGTCAAGTTTAGAAATGAGTAGGAATGTAGGTAACCAGTTGGTGTAGATCAATTGGCTATCAAAGGAAACCTTGGGAGGTTTTCCTTCACAAGGTCTCAGGTTCGAGTCTTGTAGAAGGCTTTTCATCAGATGAATAGGTGGTGGGGTTTATTCCCCATATGTGGAGGGTTCGAGGGAAGACATACTGCCCCTTGTGGATGTCATTGTCTAGGCTCGAACCACTAACGTACTAACTGACCGTTAAAATAAAAAGAGTAGGAATATAGGTAGGAAAAAAAAAGAAGAAAGAGATATCATTTCTCCTTTCTAAAAGAACTTTTAAATATCAAAAAGCTTATCCAACCATCCACATGACCACTTCCAATAATAACAGTAATTTTTAGTTTTTGTTAAATTAGCGCTACGTTAGCTCACACTGCAAACGACTTAAAACTCACATACCTATGCTAACAATACCTTTTTTTTTTCGGTTTTAAGACCCCGTCATTATAAAATAACACACAAAATGCCAAATACCTCATTAAAATACATTGAGCCCCACCATTACTTCAATTTAACTCTTCCCCAAACTGAATTCTTCAGCCAAATTTTGCTAACTCACGGAGCGTGCCAACAAACCCATAGTTGGCACCGGTCTTAGACGCCTGCCAACGGTTAGCGCCGGTTGTAGCGCCGGTTTGGGGGAGGACTTCCCACCGTTGGCACGGCCTTGCAGTGGTATCGCCGGTTTGGCACCCGCCAGTTTGGAGACGAGAGGCAAGGCTTCCGCCGGTTTGTTGGGTGGGTCCAAAGGGGTATTTTGTGTGTGTGTTTTGTAATGGTGGGTCCCAAAAAATTAAAGAGAAGTTGTATTGTTGGCATTGGTACGTCAGATTAGTGTCGGTTGGAGGATGAGCTGACGTGACGCTGAGTTGACAATAATTGACGGTATCAGTGACCGTCGCCATTGGGAGCAGTCTTATACAAAATTACAAACTCATTACAAACTCATGTAATAATACGAAGTACATCGGATTGAAATAAATTAAATATTTAAAAGGAGGAACAAGACAATACGTTTGTTGACGTATAAAGCAGAGAATGCGAAAAATTGCTTCAATTCATGAATTCAATCGCAACAAGAAATTTTGGTCTTTGCTTTTAACCTTTTTCTCTTCTCTTCTGCACAACCAAAACTCCCCAATTCAATTTCAGACCAAATATCTTCGTAATTACGTTTCACCATCTGCAAAACTACCCTAAATTAACTTAAATACCCCTTAATCACCTTCATAAATCTCTCCAGTTTCTTGCATTTTCCGCCTGCGCAATGTTCAATCGACCATACAGAAAACAAAAAAGGATTGCGATAGCTTAGCAAAGAAAAAACCCCTAAAATTCATCCAGTATGGAAGGTATCGGTTCAATTTGAGATCACTTTGAGTGAATTTTTAGTTTTTTTTCTTAATTTTATTATTGCTTTGTTGTTCCATTGTCGATTGTATGCATCTGCTTTGTTATTCATAGTTATGATTTGCTATTTCTGCTACTTTCTCGTTTGCATTTTTACAAATTATATCAATATTTTTAGATAAAATAACGATCAATCGGTTGTGCTTTTGGATACACTCAATCGGTTACAATAAAAAGCACACTTTGACTCTTTCAACTTAAAATATGATTATTATTTTTCCCGATTTTTTTTATTATTAGATTAAAAACCATGTAAGAAGTATGCAAAATTGGAGAAATTGGTGCTAAATTAATAACCAAATTAAGACCAGTTTTTCATTTGAGCAATTCTAGGTTTGGACTCTAAATTCAAAGTGTAGTAGGTGTTTTTTTTATCTGCGTTAGGTTACACTAGATTTTGGGTGATTAATTCAGCTTTTTTGGTAAACATATAAAGTATAATGTTTTAATGTCTATGAGAAATTAATACTTTATAATAATTTGAATTTATGTGGTTTATAATGTAGAGCCTCAAGAAGTTCATACTGATGAGAACAGAGGTCTTTCAGAGAAGAAACCTAAGAGAATTGTCAAGACAAGACAACAAGTTGAAGCACTTGAGAACTTCTATAATGGTATGCTTTTTCTTGTTACCTTATTTATTTACTTAGTAATTGATTTATTTATTTATTTTTAATAAGTATGTTGAGTAATGGATCATAGTGGATTTGGGCCAAAACAGGTAGTTATTGCCTATTGGTACTGGTCAAAACGGGTCGGATCGGGTCAAGCTGGGTTAACCCAAGACACTTTTGGTAAACACTTGCGATTTAGGAGGTTTTATGCATTAAAAACACACTTTGGGTGACTTTCAAGTTTCAACACGTTTCACTTTTAGCCAAAAGTTATTAGAGTAAATTATATAAATTTCCCATGCCGTTTATATGAAATTATGGTTTTCATCACTCAACTTCTTTTTTTACACGCTAATTTTGAAACTTGTAACATCAATGTTCCCAAATTTTGAAACTTGTAACATCAATGGTCCCAAATTTTAAAACTTGTAACATCAATGATCCCTAATTATGAAACTTGTAACATCAATGATCCCTAATTATGAAACTTGTAACATCAATGATCCCTAATTATGAAACTTGTAACATCAATGATCCCTAATTATGAAACTTGTAACATCAATGATCCCTAATTTTGAAACTTGTAACATCAAACGTCCCCTAATTTTAGAACCTGTAACATCACTAGTCCTTAATTTCGAAATCCATGTAACATCAATGGTCTCTACTTTTTGAAACTTGTAACATCAAAAGAACTCGAGGGACGAAATCCATAATTTCATGCGAACCACAGGGACAATTTATGAAATTACTCAATAATTTATGTAACATATTTAAGGTAAAAGACAACCCAAATCAAGTTAACTAGTCAAAGTTGATACTTTTCCAAAATTTAATGTTTTTTTTTTTTTGGTTTTTTTTTTGTTGCAGAACATAAGTACCCAAATGAGGCATTGAAACTAGAACTTGCAGAATCAATAGGATTAACAGAAAAACAAGTTTCTGGTTGGTTTTGTCACCGAAGACTAAAAGACAAAAAAACACCAACTGATGAAATCCAAACACTTGGGAAACAAGACCGATCAAGTGGTGTCATACAAGACCGTGGCAGTGGTCTCAGACAAGATTCATGTGGCAGCACAAAACAAGGAGATACCAACAAACATTTTGATCCAAAAGAAGTTGAAAGTAGAAGATTTACAACTGAAAACCTTTTACCAACACAAATTCAGTTTGACCAAAGTCAACATAACAACAATATGAATGATGATGATGATGATACATCTTCAGGTAGTAGTTCACCATTAAATGTGGATCATTTTACATCAAAATATCCAACTCATAATGATGTAAAAAGTGTAACGGGTCGAACGGGCCCATCTGGATATTTAAAGGTGAGAGGTCAAGCTGAGAATGCTGCAATTACAGCTGTCAAAAGGCAATTGGGTAGACTTTATCGAGAGGATGGCCCGCCACTTGGTGTTGAATTTGAGTCACTTCCTCCTGGGGCCTTTGAAAGCCCGGTCAAAGTTCCAGTCAACCGTAAGTAGTAATATAACTTAATTTTATATTATAGCATGTCATAATAACCATATTATTCTTTTACCATTGTTTTTGTATATATTTCTCCATATATGATATGTTTTTACTTTTTACTTACCTTGATATTCTTTCAGAGTCCTATTATGCTAGTGACCACCATATACCAGATGGTTCTCGAACACTCCAACTACCTAATGCAATTGCAAGCAAGGTATGTGTTTTTTCAAGAAAAAATTTGAACTTTAGTCTCTTAACTAACAGAATTTCAAAAGTGTTCCAATCGTGTGAAATTTACCTTCTATTATAGGTAAGTTTAAGAGAACTTATATAAATTTAAGTGTTCCAATTATAATAGAAGGTAAGTTTCACTTTATTGGAACACTTTTGAAACTTTATTATTATTATTATTGACTATTGAGTAAAAGCAAAGTTTGAGATGGAACACTTTTGAAACTTCATTACTATTCAATGAAAGTAATACTTTAATTAATGAATTAAATCATTAAACATTCACCCAGAATTAGAGTAGAAAATATTAATTTTCAGATATTGACCGATTGTGGAATTTAATTGCATTTATTAAATCCAATCTTTGTTGAGTAGATGTATGAACGATACAATCCAAATCCAAATCCAAATCCAAGAAGCTATCACCACCCTATGGATTTGGATGAATCGGGTTTAGAAATAAGACATGCGTCCAAACACCATGAAATACACTCTAAGCATAAACACTCATCATCTGGGAGAAATTTGCAAATGGAAATAAATGATGATTCTGGTGGAGAAAATGAATTTTATGAGAAAAGAATAAAACATGTTTCTGGTTCTGGAGTAAGAAGACCACATTCTGTATCTAATGTTTATGGGAAAAACATTGATCCACGTGGGCCCCACAAGGTTAAATATGATCTGAATGTTAAAAGAGGTGAAATTGAAGACAGAGGGATGTCTAGGAAGATACCTAAGGTGCTAATCTTCAATTTTTTATTTTTTATTTTTTATTTCTCTACCAAATCACTTGTTTTTTAATCTAAAGCTCTTACATGATATGTAAATTATTACTTCTTTTGAATATGATTAAAATAATTAAGTCATTCCAGTTATTATCTATGTTTTCTAATATGGTTAATTATGTTTTAATCCTCAAACTTTCACTAATTAGGTGTTTTAACCCTTAAACTTTATCATATGATTTCGTTGACTTAGTGTTTAACTCCAAAAATTTTGTTGACTTGGTGTTTTAAGTTTCAATCTTTTTTGTTTAAGTGGTCAAATTGTGTTGAGGTGTAACATTTTTTAGGTTAAATATGATTTAATTCTTAAATTTACACCTATTTGACGGTTTAACCCTAACTCTTGTTCTCAAAGTTTCACTTTTAACACACTATTATTAGTGTTTAAAACTTAAAAAAAGAGTATTATTTTTTATAAAAATAAGGGACTAATCATTGTGAGAAAAAAATGTTTAAGAAGGTTTAAAATGGTTTTTGTAAATGTTAACTTGTGAATTAAGTAAGTCAAGATGGCTGCTTTTGTAACAGGTTTACCAAAGTTTAGGTACTAAATCATGCAAAAAAAACTCGCCAAATCATTTAAAAATTGAGGATTAAAACATAATTAACCCTTTTGAATAAAATGATTTCATGCATAATTAATGTTACATTTAATGTGTAGGATGACTTATTGAATGGAGAAAGAAGAGGAACTGATGATTACTCCAAATTGATTTCTGTTAAGATTCAACAAGGAAATAATATGAGGGTTAGTATCGTAATTTGCACTAATTCTTCAACTCTTTAATTGATTATGTAGTATTGAACTTTAAAATTTTGACTTCAAACTTTTTTTTTTAATACATAAATTGAAGATTCCTAAGAGAAATAGGGATGATTTCTCACATCAAGTGTATCCAAGAAAAGAGGCACTGGTTGATGTACCTCCAAGGACCAACATCACTAAAAGGTATACTAAATATTTATTTTTATTATTATTTTTTGTGATAAAACATTTATAGGCAATAATGGGTTATTCCATGCAGAAAGACCAAAATACCCTCAGTTGAGTATTGCAGATGCCTTCATACACATGGGTTAACGTTTTTGGGTTATTTTTTTGTCATGCGGATAAAATATACTCCCTCCCTCCCAAAATTATTGTCCACAGATAAAAATCACACAGTTTAATAAAAGTGCATTTATTACACTGTGCAACCAATAGAATTCTATCTTTACTACCTAACTGTTTTTTGATTGGTTGAATTTTTAAGTGGACAATAATTTTTGGACATTTAAAAAAGGAAACATGGACAATAAAATTGGGACGGAGGGAGTAAAAAAATAGATTAACAGGAAACAAATCAAATTAGGTCGAAAGTCACTCAGAAGTGTTATTTAATGCATAAAACCTCCTATATCATTTTATTTAAAATACTGGATTATGTTTGTAGTAATAATACAACTGTTATAATCATATTTGACATGCTAATTGTTCATAAGAAAAATCATATTTGATTTTTTTTCATTTTTTCATTTTGGCTTAATTAAATTAGAAAATAATATTTTGTGTATATTTCATATACATACATTTTTCAGGTCAACTTTGCAGATGACTTGTAGTTTTAGTGATGATGAAAGTGCAGAAACAACCTCTTCAGGCGATTAAAAAATAGGTATCATGAATGTAATGTTGTGAAACTGAACAAAGTGTAGTTATTTAAAAAAATAGGCCAACAAGTTATCTTTATTCACCTAAAACAATTTTTTTTTTTCCAAATTTTATCTTTCTTTGATGACTAACTAGCATGTCAAATCTATGTATATACCTATAAACTTTGAGTTTTGGTTGATTAATGATATTAAGCATTTTGATTAAGTTGGATCACAAATACTTCTGATAGATACTTAGAGGAGCAGGATTAGGACAGGAGTCCTATGCAGTTATTTCAGTCAGATTTTAAATATCAGTCAAGTACTGTGATTTGAGATAACGTTATGTAAATATTAAATATATATACTCCCTCCGTCCCACAAAAAACTTCCCATTTGACCTTATATTTTTGTCCAACAAAAAACTTCCCATTTCATACATTTGATGGGCTCCACATAATAAAATAATATTATTACTAATGACCCCACCATTAACTATCCACTAACTATCTTTCTCTCTCCAAACCAATCATATATTTTAATCACAATTATTACCAATGACCCCACCACTAACTATCACCTTAAAACTTGTGCCCAACTCAAATGAGAAGTTTTTTGTGGGACAGAGGGAGTATATTATATGTAATTCAAATTACTCCCTCCGTCCCACAAAAAAATTTACATTTCTTCTTAAAATTTTGTCCCACAAAAAGTTTACATTTCTCAAATTTGGGGGGACCACATAATAAAATAGTATTATTACCAATCATTCCACCAATAAAACATTTTCTCTATCCAATCCAACTTTATATTTTAATCAAAAGTATTACTTTTGACCCACCACTAACTATCACTTAAAATCTTGTGCCAAGAGAAATGTAAACTTCTTCGTGGGACGGAGGGAGTATTATATAGCATAAAATGTCATTAGATAGCAATATAAGTGAAATATTTGTTTATAATTGATGTAGAAGTTTTAGACTTTAGACGACTCATTAAATTTCGTTTTAAGCTTTTACCTCATCTCGGTCAAATCTTAGCGAGACTATCAACCAATCTTGGCCAAATCTCAAACAATCTTGCTGAGATTTACCACCGAGGTTAGTTCTAGGTCCGAGATCTGAGATCTCACCGAGATTGACTGTTGAGGATAGGTTCATGCAAACACCGGTCGGGACCACCAAACCGGATCGGACCGTATTAAACTAAAGTGAGCCTTACCAGTTCTAGGTTTTAATTGTTCGGTCCAAAACCGAAAATAAGCAGAAAAATGTTGAAGAAACTTTCTCCGTTCTCGATTCGATTCCGGCCGGTTCTTGGCCCGATTCGATTCTGGCATGTACTGGTTCAGTCCTCGGTCCGACCGAAACCGTTATATTGGTTCTTGGTTGAGTGGTTTAGTTCAGTTCTTGAACCATGTACATACCTAGATTAGGATACATGGATAGAGTAGATATGTGAGTTTTTTTTTTCTTTGACAAATAGTTGTCTCTATGCTACCTAGGTACAAAGATAGAAAAATATATTTACCATAATTAATATAGAGTTCGTTGAACATACTCGTACATAGTGAGTAGTTATTTGCAGAACTCGAAAAATGGGTAAAACCAGCAAACTCAATCTAAACCATTGAATTTCAAGATTAACTGTTAAGATCGGTTATGATATTTTCGTAAATAAGTAAAATTATATTTATGGTATTAGTTAAATGAAAAGGGTATGTTAGGTATTTTGAAAAACTAATAAATAAGTAAATAAAAAGAATTGGAAACTGCTTCCCAGGGCCGGTCCAATGAATTTTGATACCCTGGGCGAAGTGAGGAAAAATGCCCCCGTAAACTTGACAACACATGAAAAATGATATAAATATAAATACATATGCAATTACTCTAATTATTATAATAGGAAGATGAAGTACCTTACCAAGAACATCTAGACCACCATGATCTCTATAAAACACAAAAAAAATGATCCTATGAATTAAAGAAAAAGTGAAGCACATGAGAATAAAAAAGATTATCACCATCTGGGCTATTGATTATGATTCCACACCTAGGATTTTATTAGTTATTTGCAATGTCATGAGACATGAAAACCACAATGTTTTCTGGAGAAGAAAGGGGTTGTTTAATTGATTTTGAACATTATTAAGCATAAATGTTATTGTAATGAGGAAACAACCTAACATTTGGTGACGAGAACTTATCAAATAAGGATTAATAACGAACAATTTCTAAGCATACAAACATGATCAAATATAATACCTCTATCATATAGGATAGTAAAAATCTTTTGGCCTGCAACTTTCGGAGGTTATCATTTAGACATTTACTTGTTTACTATTATTAAATTTCTTCTACTTATTCATTCAGTAGCTTCTGGTCAATCTTTGGTAGGATATAACATAAAGAAAGTAAATAATGTCAAGAGATTGTACCGGTGGTTTTTCATAGGTCTTCATCTATGACCAAATATTTGTTTGCAGATCATTGTAAGTCTTCACAGTTAAAGTAATACGAGTACTAGTTATAACATAAAAGGAGGGAATTTATATAAAAATTACAGCGGGCTTGATTTTGTGTTCTTTTATCTCCCTTAAGAGCTTCCCTGTGCCCTCCAATTTACTACTAACTTTAACATACCCATTAACTATTGTGCTATAAGCCTGTAACAAATTAGGTAGAAGATCTCAACTTTCCATATCTTGGAAGAAGTGAAGAAGCGACGATTGCAATTCTTGATTCTCCTATGCAATTGCCCTCTTTGGCTCACAAATTTCGTATAGGGTTAATATCCGGGCCAAAAAATTATACATACATATGGGACAGCTGGGCTAAATTTCTGCCCCTTTAATTATGATGTCCTGGGCCTAAGCCCATCTCGCCCATGTATTGGGCCGGGCCTGTCGCTTCCTTTAATTAAGGAATCTCTCCCTCTTTTGCTTGAACACTTAGATCTTGTCGTTTTCCGGAGCACACCACGACCACCTTTGAATCAGACTCACTTTCCGACCGTCTTCCTGGCCGCCGAAACCAGTATCCCGCTGCCACACGCTACCGTCGTATGCGTCCGGAATGTTGAGGTTCGCGACGATAATCCCTTTTTCAGGCGACATAGCCGGCTCCAATGAAGCGGAAGAGAGGCGGCTGGTGCTTCCATTTAGTTTTATTTTTTAGCGGTTTAGATTCAAAGAAGAAGGTAATTTTGATTTTTAATTCGTATATGTTAGATCTTTGTTATTGTAGGAGCTAATAACAATTTTATTAATTAAAATTACAATACAATTGGGAAATGACTAAAACAAATACAAGAATGAAACAAGAATGTGTAGAAAACAAAGATGAAACAAGTTTGGTTGATTCTTGTGAAATTCACGATCCCCTTAAAATAGATTCGTTGTCTATTTCCCAGGGTAAAACAACCGAGTAGTTTTACACTACCGAATATAATCCAAGCCCGAACACTTATCGAAAGTTCTTGCGTTTAAGGAACACTATCAATGGAGAGCAAATGTGTGATGCTTGTAAGTGGGTGTAGACAAGTTTGTGAATGTGTGCCTTTTAAATGAACCACATCATCTCTATTTATACTAAAACATGGTCATGGGTATAATGACTTACACTAATGTCATTATGGTCATTATTTCAATTCAATACAAAGAAAATAAAACCAATGAATTCAAATATATTTTAATGACATGCATTAAAATTATTATTAATCAATAATATCATTTGAATACACCCCACTAAACCGAGTCGCAAAACCGAACCCCCATGAAACCCGGGAGACGAGTGTGGATAGGTTCAAGTTCCAACTAGTTCATTTGTTTTATTTCTTTGTTCCATACACCCCATTTAAGAGTCGATATCTCATTCACTACAACTACATTTTGGACATGTCAACCATTAATTATATATAATAAATATATATATAATTATATGTGTCCAAAATTTTCCAACAATCCCCCACATGAATAGAGATCGATCGAAAACACAATAAAATTTTGATAAGTTTCCAACAGTTAAGTCTTGCAAAGGATAGGTAGGTGTTACCCTTTGAACCTTCACTTGAGAAGCATACTTAGTCTCCTAGCAGTCAGTAGACGCGATGTCCTTGAACTGAACCGCCTTTTGTGTAGACGACAATATACATTCTCACAAGACTCTCCCTGACTTGTTCATATCCTCTTATCGTGCCCGTTTTGGTCATGAATACTAGCCTGGTTCTGCGAGAGCTATTAGGAATTGTGCCCTAACAATTCCCTTCGAAGTGACCCCACTTCTCCCTCACATAGGTGATTCTACTCAAGGAATCATTAAAAGCCAAAATGTTTATCCTCATTGTCACCGAAATAGGAATGGACTAGGAAGTAGTAAATTTTACTCCATTTAAGAATGTTTGGAGGAATTCCGTTACCCCCACAGTGACATCCCTTAGTTTATGCAATTAGGTTGTCCTATTGAACCTAGATCTTGGGATCTCCAGTCAACTAGGTTAGGTTTTCCTTCACGTAAACATTATTCCAACGGCTTTAGTCATATTTCTTTATAACTAACTCTCTACTTAAGCCTTTTTGTAAGCGGATCCGCGATTTGATCATTTAACTTTTATAGTCAATCATGATAACTTCACTTGAGAGTAGTTGTCGTATCGTGTCTTACCATTATACATTGTACAAATGTAAATGTAAGGCAACGGCATATACCGATTTATACATTAATTATATGGAATATCTTCCTTAACTGATGTAGCTTTAGGAAGATGAATGAATACCTTAGCAAGGTAACGTTCGTAAGTATTTATAAGACAGTTTTCTTTTAGACCAAAATTCGTACGATGTTTCATTTTACCCTCACGGGATATCTTATATAAAAGATCATTAGTCGACACACGACATACCCCCACATTTGTACAAATTAGTAAATCAATTGCTTCAATTTTATTTTTCATTAAGTAAAATTAACAATATAATTTCATTCGTACATATCACTATGTAGTAAAATCATCAATATACATTATGATTTACTTGTGACCACCTTTAGTAGGAGTTGATTTTAAATCACACACTTTTGTGTGAATCATATCAAAGAGTTTGGTTATTACTTTCAACCAAATGGAAGGATGATTTTGTCACATTGTTACATTTGTGAATTTGAACCAATATGGAATGTTGGTGGTATGCAATTTAATTTATTAAAAATAAATTTAATTAAATTTATATGGCATAATCAACCATGTTAAATATTTAACCATTAAAATAAAAACTTATTAACATCTTTATTAAAGCATGTTTAAAAGTTATCACATTTGATGTAACACCTCAAATTTTAAAACATCATTTAAAACATATTTTTAAATAAATATTACAAAGTCCAATATCCCAAAATACGGTTTAACAAAAACCATTTAAAAGTTTATCAGAGTATTAAAACCGGTGTTACAAAACAATATCATAACCATAGGATAAACGGGATCTACCTACGAGCTCCCGAGCTGATCAACACTAGGCCACTTCTAACGGGACCTTCTAATCCATCGATCCTGAACCTGAGTACATAGCCACAAAAACAAAGTAGTACGTGAGACAAAATAGTCTCGTGAGATACATGGGTTTTTCGACCCATTCTCAAATATAATAAAAGTCATAATATTCATTTCTTTTCTTCATTCACTTATTAATTATCAACTTATATTCTTACCGTTTATTCGTATTTACTAGTAAGCTAAGCGTAAGCTTACCCATCACGTAGTCACATACATGTAAGCTATCCATAAGCTTAATCTTTATCACATACGCTACGGACCTCTCCGAAGCAAACTCCCCCGATGTGGGTTAACTAGGTAAACTCCCCCGTTTCCGGGTTAACTGAAACGCCCTCGTTTCCCGGTTAACTAAAACTCCACCGTTTCCGGGTTGACTATTTCTCGACAGGCTACTGTTGCGCAGGGTGGTACCTCCCCAAGTAGGTGTCACTAACTCCCCCAACTTGAGTGGGTTAACTATGATCCGGATCCTTTTCTCAACACATATTGAAATCATCAAATACGGGCCTATGCCCCAATAATACATACTCAAACATAATTTAGAATACATCTATTCTAATTGTCATATTATTCTCATTTCTTATCCAATTTCAATATTGACTTTGCCAAGTCCTTTATTAAATAAAACATGTTTATCATTTATAATAATCATATTACTTGAACTTCTCATTGACTAATATACAAATCTAGTCACTTTATACTTATTCTCCTAGCAATTCAATCATTACTTTTATTAGTATAATATACTAATCAATACTTGATACTTGAAAATCATTGTTATTAGCTTTATTAATACATATTATTAATAAACCAAATATCTTACTTTCTAATTCATACTCTAAATCATAAATCATATTAATAAAGAATTATTAATCACTTTTTCATTATCATAATCTCTTTCAAAATCATTAGTCATTTAGACATACTTAGATAGTCTAATATTGGTATTTTCATATCTTTTCAATCGTATCTTTATTAAAACATTTAATTAATAAAGACCCATAAAACACTATAGTTTTCAAAATCATTTGCTATGTACTCAGTAAAAGTCTCATGTACTCACCTTAGCCAAGCTAACTCCAAATCATGTCTAATAACACAAATTCTTGCTTTCCAACTTGTGAAATGTCACCAATCTATAGGTCTTCTTGACCTACCATCAATATCATCATAAAATCTAGTTATTATCCATAACTAGTTACCAATAACTTCATAACAACCTTCTTAACCACCAAGTTCATCCAACTTGGTGGAGCCCAAAACCCTAGTTCAAGATTTCCATCATCAAACCCCAAATCCAACAAGAACACAAGGTTCTTAAGCTTACAAAGAGTATTCTACACTTATCTTAGTCATCTTCCCCAAAGATAACTTGGTAGGTTACCCAAACCACCATTTTTCCCCGAATAAAGCTTACAAACTAACTACCAACTATCAAGGATCAAGAATCCTTACCTTTGATGTTTAGATCCTTCAATATGGTGAAAATTTGAGCAAGAAATCACCAAAAACTCCTCTTTCTCCTCAAAAACGGCTCCAAGCTCAAGTGGGTTTTGAAAATGAGAAAACCCTAGCTAAAACCCTCTTTTTATACTTCCTGCACGAATTAGTAATGCTAATCTTAAAATTCGCGTTGCTAAAATTCGCGGGTACCCAAACTCGCAAATGCTAAAATCAGGATTAGAGATCTCTAAACTTTGCTGCTTGAAAATGCACCTTTGGCCATCAATACTCGCTATGCTAATCCCCGGATTAGAGATCTCTAAAATATGCTAGAACAAAATGCACTTTTCCAACTTGGTCTTTTACCCAATCTTAACCCGTTTCAACTTTAACAAGGGAATACACATACCAAACGATGTCCAAATGACACGAAACCAATTCCCACATCTTTTAAATAATTTATCCTTATTTATAATATTTTTTCCATAATTTATTCGATACAAAATTTCGGGTCGTTACATTTGATTTTAACATTTTTACCAACAATTCCACATTTTGATAATACAATATTATCGCATTCAATCACAACCCGAAAACAAACTTAGTGAGCAACCATCCAGACACAAGATTATTATGAATCCCCAAAATATATAATATATTGCTCAACATGACATCATTTCCGGAAGTCATCCTTAAGATAACATTTCCTCCACTTTTGATATATGTGGTAGTCGAGTTTCCCATAAAAGGTTTTTGATCATTTTCAACATCTTTTAAAATGATCAACATGCTTTTATCAAAACACACGTGACGGGTTGCACCCGTATCGACATACCACCCATTTGAATCGATTCCCACCAAATTCACTTCCGACAAATCGGAAATCATGACCACAATATGCACATCTTCCTTCATGTGCATTATCATGTTAGGCATTATCAAAACATTTGTCATTTTTTTTACCAAATAAAAAATTCAAATTTGACCAATAAGCCTCAATAATCAAAATGTTTCACTTAGTAGTAAGATATATTTCAATTATCATCTTTTTCTAGAATCAACTCAAGAAGCCAAAGACTATCTTGTAAGCCAAAGACTATCTTGTATCTTACTCACTACTATAAACCAAAATTTTACCAAGTCTCACAATTTGAAAGCAAAATTCTAGATGCCAAAGCAATCCATAGATATTACAATCCGAAAATTTTTAACTTTTAACAAATTTGAGAAAATTCAAGTAACCAAAGCTATTTTGAAAGCTTAAAACAACAAAACCTTTACATTTCAAAATTTTTATAATTTCCAAATATCTCACATTATGAGACTATATTCAAGAAACTAAAGTAATCTTGATATGTATAAAATGGAAATTAAAATTTTCGAAGAAAAATCTCTATATTCAAGAGTAACAATAATAATATAAGATTCTAATCCAAAAACATGTAATTTCCAATTAGTTTTACAAATTAAAACCATATGCCAAGAAGTCAAATCTACCTTGAGATGAAGAAAAAGGAAATCACTTGAACATATATTATTTTCTTAAATTCAAAGATTTTATAACTAGCAATTATAAAATTTAAATCCAAAGATTTTATAATTTCCAAGTACAATTTTCTCACTATATGAGATTAATGTCAAGAAACCCAAGTTATCTTAATACTTGAAACAAAATAAATTAAAACATTTATATCCAAAAAACTTCTAATTTCCAAGTATCTCACTCCATGAGACAATATTCAAGAAACCAAAGTAATCTTGATAGGTATAACTTGGAAATTACAAAAAGTTTATAAAATATTTCTCAAATAAATTCTTTATAATTGAAGAATTACAACAATATTATGAAATATAACTCCAAAACATTTGATTTCCAAATAGTCTCACAAATTGAAACCATATGTCAAGAAGCCAACACTACCTTGACATGAAGAAAATGGAAATCAAATTCATTTACAAATCAATGTAGTTTTGATATTTTAATAATCAACAAGTTTCAAATGAAACAAAAATATTTGTAAGATTTATTTCAAGTATCATCTCTAATACTCAAGAAGAAAGACTATCTTGAACCTCACAAACAAATGTGATTACAAAACTTTAAATCAAAAACAATAATTCTCCCAATTATAAATTTTAAATCCATAAATTTGATTTAATAATATATCAAACAACTCAACACGATTTGAAGTTGAGTTAATCAAGATGCCTAAGCAATCTTACGAGCTTGATATTATAAAATATAAGTAAACGAAATTTAACAATTCTATAATAATATTAACCAATCCTCTTGTTTTCCATAAACCTTTCAATCAAAACTTTTTTCCGAATCGATGCTAATAAAAACAAAAAGTCTTAAAAAATCTTGTATTTATAATCGGTATTAGCGAGAGAGGAAAAATCTATTTTAAGTTTGTAGGAGAAAATACCAATTTTATTAATTAAAATTACAATACAATTGGGAATGACTAAAACAAATACAAGATTGAAACAAGAATATGTAGAAAACAAAGATGAAACAAGTTTGGTTGAGTCTCTGTAACGCCCCAAATTTTATAATGACGTTTTATTCTTTTTAATCTTTTCTTTTGTGTCTTTTGCTTGATATTATTATCATCATTATTATTGTGACGTTGCAATTATTATTATTATTTCTGTGACGTTTCATTATCGTGACGTTTCGGTTACGTTAATTGGGTGATATTTGTTTTGTGACGTTTTATTATCACGACATTTAATTCCCGAGAGTTCGAGTGCCAGGTCAAGGCCGGCCGTAGGCCAAGGCCGGGCCCGAGTCATGGTATATTTTCGCAACATGGAGTCCGCCAAGAGTGGAATATCGAACCCGAGTTGAGTTTATTTTAAATGGCCAAGAAAGGCAAGGCTGACGCCTTTTGTTTTTAATTCTTCTGGTCCGGACCAAGTATAAGGGAGAGCCCGAGCTTTAACAGTCCAAGCCCGAGAATCCTTGCCAATCGTAGTCTGTGAGCTTGAGGCCCACATTGCAAGACTTTTAAACAAGACGTTATTTTTTTTCTTACCCTAAAGGTGCCGACATCCTCCCTTTCTCTAATTATTTTCGATCAGCAGCTCATGAGCATCCTGATTATCGTATTCTTCTTCCAACATTCAAGCAAGCAGCCAAGGTGGGGTTTCTTTGTGTTCCTTCTTCTGCCCGATCAAGAAGCTGGTGTAGAGAGGGTTGCTCGTTTTAAATGCAGCAAGCAACTAACCGGTTGTAAGGCTGTATTTTGGCCCTTCATTTCTTGTTCCCATGTTCCATTCGAAATCAGCAAGAAACAAGTGTCGATCGACGTAGAAGAGACCCGTGAAGCTAGTAACTGTTCGTGGCATTCTTCAAGCCAATCGGAGACGTCAAGAAAGCATTGGGTCAGTTGCGGGATCGAGCAGACAAGTTTATTAATTTGCAAGCGTGGGGCTGTGCTTTCCCCTTCGCAAAATTCATGAGCGGATTTATTACCGAGCCGGACTTCTTACTTTAATTCGGTAGTCACTTTGTTCTCCTTTATCCTAATGCTTCTATTTTCGTTTCTGTGTTTCCTAGTAGCGAATTGATTATCAAATTTACATATGTCTGCTGCGGTCGTGTTGGTTCGATTGATGATTGTTGTATAACCGTTTAATAAATTCAAGTCTTTTTAACCGAAAAGGAAACCGAACCCCTAGGGTTCTTGGTTTCCCAATCGGGGAACTTTTACCCTCAAGCTTTAGAAATTGTAATATACCCTGGTAAATAACTTTTTCAAACTATCGGGTGAAACTTATGGTGTCGGGTTTCCGAGTCGGGGTTATAAAAGCGGGTTTTAAAGATCATAGATTTTGGCGGATTCTGCCCTCGTATTCACCACTGTTTTTGAGCTGTTTAGATTAATCTTTTCGGTTTTTGGCCCATGTTGGGACCTTGATTTTTGAGATAGCTTTCCAATGCCGCAACCCTCTCGTCTATCCGAATTACGGTTTAAAAGTTATAGTCGATTTAGTATGCTGCTGTTAGGAAGATGACCTGTGCAGCAGGTCTGTCTTGCATCACTGTTTTGAGACACTTAGAGTCTGTTTTGGCCAGTGACCGTCTCACAGTAGATTGTAGTTCTGATTGTCTTCTAGCCCTGGTAAAAATATGGGGAAAATCTAATGAACCGTTTAGGAGTTATAGCAGTTTCCGTGAGACCGACGGGTGCTGCCAGTTTTTCTAAATTGAGTCCTTAGAACGGATTGTAATTCGGGTTTCATTTTTATGCTTTTAGGATCATCTAGGAATAACCGAGCAGCGCCTTAGAGTATTGAGGATCCTTTGGAGCTTACGTTTCTCGAGGTGAGTATTCTCACCGTGTATTCAGTTTTAACGTTGTACATGCATGACTTATGTGTTATATTTCTGTGATTGATCTGATATCTGAGACTGATTTGTATCTGAGCCTGATTTGTTATCTGAGACTGAATTACTATCTGAGATTGATCTGTTATTCGAGTTAACTACTATTTGAGTTTGCGGTGATTTAGCTTTCTGAGTTCTGAGTTTCTGAGATTAGAGTTAAAACATTAAACATAATATATCTGACTTGACACCGAAGAGCACTGGTGTCAGACGTTTGACTTGGCACCGAAGAGTACTGGTGCCAGGCTTTTTGACTCACGCCGAAGAGTACAGGTGTTGAGGTGGTGTGAGGCGGGTCGAGGTTGATCTCTCGTCCCAAGTCACCCGAGCGCGCTATATAAATCTGAGTAATAAAATCTGAGAAATAAATCTGAGTAATTAATCGAGTAGATTCTGAGTAGGAGTACACCGATGTGCCTCATGTGTTGTATGTTATGATTGTTTGCATTTTGAGAATTATTCACTCAGCTTCCCCAGCTGACCCAAACTTTCCCCCACATTGTTTCAGGTACCAGCAAAGGAAAGGAGAAGGTGGACGGTTGACCGCTGTATCTTTTCATTACTGATGTGGACATCATTTAATATTTTAAAACACTTTACTTTATCTTAACTATTTCCGCAATAAATACGTTTTAAATGTTAAATATTAATATCTGAGATTTATTTATGGGACCTTTTGATTATAATTTTGTTTTCAAAAATTTTAAAAATCTTGTAAATTTTAGGGTGTTACAAGTTGGTATCAGAGCTCTGACTTGAGAGATTTGGGTTCGCAAGGGGCGAATTCAAACTCAAGTTTGAGTATCGAGTTTTTAAAACGAGAAAAGAGTCAAATATTTTTTTCTGAGAAACGTTTCCACATCAAACATACAGCATGTCACGTCGACCTCTCGCTTCCTATTGCCGGTAATATTTCAGAGCTTTTATTTATTTGGGAATTTCGTTGTATTCTGAGTTTTGAAGAATGACAAATATGAGAATTGCTATCATTAATTCGAGTATAATTTCGATATAATTCTGAGTGTATTTCGCGACTAAGATCGCTTTTCTGAGTATATTTTTCGTGTGTAATTCTTAGTACATCCGCGTTATACATGCTACTATAATTACATAATATTTTATATAATCTGTGAGATTTTATAATTCTGAGAAATTCTAACCAATAAGGGTAATAAATGAATATAAAATTATGATATAAACTTCATAAATTATTTAACGAGGACATGTTTTGGGGTGAATAAGAAAAGAGGAGTAATAAATTCTTCATATTGATAAAATACTAAAACCTTTCGTTTTAGGGAAAATACTTAATGAAAAGAGTTATTGAAACGAGTAAACGGTGAAACGAATAAAAGAAAGATGTTTTTATTATCAAAAGAATATTTTTGTGACAGTTCATCAAGTCCAGCAAAAGTGAAAATACCGAGAACATATTTTAAATTTTTTTAAAAATTGATAATTATTTTACATGATTTACATTTGAGCTAGACGAGGAACGTTAAAAAAAAAAAAAAAAAAAAATTTGGATTTTATTCTTATCCGTTATTTCAGAGTCGTTTTAGTTTTTAATATTAGAACTTTAGTTGGATTAAGCATGTTTTTTTTAAATGTGAATTAACATTTGAGATTTTATTTAGTGGAACCTTTTCACTTATTTATCCAAATTTAAAAATTTAAAATTTATGAAATCTTTGGACAATTAAAAAGGAGAATGTTTTTATAAAGAGATGAGACATGATGTATTGGGAAAATCTTTTTGCTGAGAAAATAATAAACCGAGATTTATTAAATTGAGATCAAATGAGAAAACTTTTAAAGTATGTGATCTTAATAGCTGAGACTGAAAATCCATAATTATTTTTATGAATTCAGTGAGAGATTATTTATTTAACGCAGAGATATTGAATAACCTATGTAAGTGTGTTATACCAATTAATCGAGGATTGCCAAGTCAAATTAAACAGAAATTATTCAAGTTTATCTTAAAGGGTATTTATTAAAAGTGAACCAAAGGGAGACTATCATCATTGATTCGGTGTTGATCTATTTAAAATAAATTAAAAGAGTTTATGAACTATATTATGTTCTGAGTTTAACTGTTGAAAACATAATAAAATATTTTGCTGAGTGCCTTTTGCTGAGTGCATTTCTGAGTAATGTTTATAAGATTTCGAGTACATACAGCTGAGTGCATATCTGTATTTATCAGATATTGAGAGTAAACTTTTCTTCCTTCTGAGTGTGATTTGTTTGTGGATTACTTTTATGTGGGAAGTTGTGAACTTTGGGATTGACTCGTGACCAAACAAAAGCATGTGTCGAAAGTAATAGAGGGCCCCTATTACCGTACACACAGGACTTTTGGTTGGTTAGGGGGAGATTTTGAGGGGAACAATGGACCAATGCTTGTTATGGTGAATTTAGTATGTGTATCCTAATTGTTTGTGTGACTACATACTTGCTTGTTTATTTTGGTAGACAATACTAGTTCCAAACTCGAGGACAAGTTTTTCTCCAAGTGGAGTTGAGTAGGGGTAAAAAAGGAAAAACTGACAAGAAATGAATATCATTAATTATTATTTATAAATATTATGAGCATGATGCTTATGCAGAGAGATTTTGTTGGTATGAATTTAAAGTGCGAAATCTAGATACATATAATTGATCAAATAAAATATAAGAGTAACTATCAAATCAAGCAGTTGAGAATAATTAAATTTATTCTATGGGTAATTATAGAATTTACAACAAAATGATAGATCGGGTTTACTGGGGAAATTAACAAATCAAGTTATTTGGGTGGTTATAAATGTGATAATGAGAAATCATGAAATTAAAGTGATGAGAACTTATTTATGAGTCGAATATGAGAAAACTGCTACAATGAAATTTTGAGGAAAATGAGTTAGAATGAGATCGGTAATTTGCTGGTAATGAGTTATTACTAAAACGAGCTAAATGATAAAATTTTATTTTGATTAATTATGGAGTAATTTTGAGTTATAAGAAATTTACAAATCGAGTTACATAAGCAACTTAATAAAATGAGTCAAAAGAGAAAAGTATTAAATTAACTGGAAGTTTTATTCAAATTTTAGAAGTATTATAAAGTGTTATGAGTTTTGAGGTATTATAAAATTATATGAGAAAACTCTATTTATGAATAATTATTAAACTTGAGACGAGAACAACTATTCAATAAATTTATATTGAACTTTGGAGAAATTTCGAAAAGACAAGAATGTACTGAATTGATGAACCATGAGTAAACCGTAAGAATTAGAATAAAGTGTAACTGCGAATTGAGTAAATGGGAACTAAGGAATTAATTCGTAATTGGAGTAACGAGAAATCATTATAAATAAGAATATGAAAATTCAATTGGAATTTTAGTGGGTAACATGAAATTCATGAGTAGATATGGTCAAAATAATTAAGAGACATTTTAAATTGTGCAAAATCAGTAAAATCGGTCTATTAAAGGATCGTTAAACTAGATGAATGAGAAAACATCTATTAAAATATTATCGAGAAACCACTAAATGTAATAGAATGAGAACCTATTAAAGGGAATTAAATGTCAAGATCGTTAATTTGAGCTATTTAAAGGGTTATCAACATCGGTAATATGCAAACCTAGTAGAGTAAGGTGACAATATAATGTTAATGAAAAGTTATTTTGAGAACCAATAACACGGTTGAGTGAGAGTATATCATTCCAAAATTATAAGCTGGTAAATTGGAACACGCGAGTAGTCATAAGAATGAGCAAAAATGTGATTTATATCTAATGCTATTGCTAGTAAATACTATTACTTTATGAGTTTATCTGAGTTAGATTTCTGGTTTTGCTTCCGAGTTAAGATTTCTGAGTTTGCTCTCGAGTTATATTTCCGAGTTTATTCCTGAGACAGATTTTGAGTTATACTTCTGAGATATGTTTTAAGTTCATCTATGGGTTACACTTCTGAGTTATATTTCCAGATCATATTTTGGAGTTATATACCTGAGTATATGAGAATTCTGTGTGATATGTATATTCCTTGCGATTGATTTGCATGGTTTTTATGGTGTAAACCGCTAAATTATTTATTATGCTGTTAACAAACTGTTGACCCATAGAGTAGAGGACCTTCCGAGTCATTTTGGTGGAAAATTGTCGTTAATGAATTTTTTTTTACCTATTGCTAAAATGTGTAAGTGGTCATTCGATGGAGTTGTGCGGGAAGAAAATTTTCCATAAAAACTTGTTATCGTCATGAGTGATCCGAGTGTGATTGTGCAAATGGGTTGGATGACCTGGTACTACGCTGAGCATTGGGTATCGTCATCAAATCAATAGTAAATTTCCAAGTGGAGTTGAATCGGTGATTCAACGCGACGTTAATCGCTGAGTGCAACAACTGTATCCGAATGCGGGAGTAAGAAGACGCCTTCAGTAGAGTATCGTGGTGTATTTTATGCTCATTATCAACATTTTCTCTGCATACTGAGATCCATAGTGAGCAGCCTGACCTTACTTCTTTTAGCCTTATCGTTTTGCGCCACTAGAGGCGGATAATTGTATGAGCACTTACGTGATCTGGAGTTCATTTCCTATTAAGTAAATTCACCATGAAGAGCCTCTTTCTATTCATAACTTTATCGTTTTTATTCTTCTTTTCCATTTGAGTATGCATGCCGTAGGTCATCCTGATGAATTTCCTTTTCATTCTTAACCTTATCATTTTGTTTCCTTTCCCCATTCGAGGACGTGTGCCATTGGCGAGTATGAATTGAGACGCGAGATTACTACCTGAGTTTCTTCCGAGCAATGACTTCGGGGACGAAGTCTTATTCAAGTGGAGTTGAGTTGTAACGCCCCAAATTTTATAATGACGTTTTATTCTTTTTAATCTTTTCTTTTGTGTCTTTTGCTTGATATTATTATCATCATTATTATTGTAACGTTGCAATTATTATTATTATTTCTGTGACGTTTCATTATCGTGACGTTTCGGTTACGTTAATTGGGTGATATTTGTTTTGTGACGTTTTATTATCACGACATTTAATTCCCGAGAGTTCGAGTGCCAGGTCAAGGCCGGCCGTAGGCCAAGGCCGGGCCCGAGTCATGGTATATTTTCGCAACATGGAGTCCGCCAAGAGTGGAATATCGAACCCGAGTTGAGTTTATTTTAAATGGCCAAGAAAGGCAAGGCTGACGCCTTTTGTTTTTAATTCTTCTGGTCCGGACCAAGTATAAGGGAGAGCTCGAGCTTTAACAGTCCAAGCCCGAGAATCCTTGCCAATCGTAGTCTGTGAGCTTGAGGCCCACATTGCAAGACTTTTAAACAAGACGTTATTTTTTTTCTTACCCTAAAGGTGCCGACATCCTCCCTTTCTCTAATTATTTTCGATCAGCAGCTCATGAGCATCCTGATTATCGTATTCTTCTTCCAACATTCAAGCAAGCAGCCAAGGTGGGGTTTCTTTGTGTTCCTTCTTCTGCCCGATCAAGAAGCTGGTGTAGAGAGGGTTGCTCGTTTTAAATGCAGCAAGCAACTAACCGGTTGTAAGGCTGTATTTTGGCCCTTCATTTCTTGTTCCCATGTTCCATTCGAAATCAGCAAGAAACAAGTGTCGATCGACGTAGAAGAGACCCGTGAAGCTAGTAACTGTTCGTGGCATTCTTCAAGCCAATCGGAGACGTCAAGAAAGCATTGGGTCAGTTGCGGGATCGAGCAGACAAGTTTATTAATTTGCAAGCGTGGGGCTGTGCTTTCCCCTTCGCAAAATTCATGAGCGGATTTATTACCGAGCCGGACTTCTTACTTTAATTCGGTAGTCACTTTGTTCTCCTTTATCCTAATGCTTCTATTTTCGTTTCTGTGTTTCCTAGTAGCGAATTGATTATCAAATTTACATATGTCTGCTGCGGTCGTGTTGGTTCGATTGATGATTGTTGTATAACCGTTTAATAAATTCAAGTCTTTTTAACCGAAAAGGAAACTGAACCCCTAGGGTTCTTGGTTTCCCAATCGGGGAACTTTTACCCTCAAGCTTTAGAAATTGTAATATACCCTGGTAAATAACTTTTTCAAACTATCGGGTGAAACTTATGGTGTCGGGTTTCCGAGTCGGGGTTATAAAAGCGGGTTTTAAAGATCATAGATTTTGGCGGATTCTGCCCTCGTATTCACCACTGTTTTTGAGCTGTTTAGATTAATCTTTTCGGTTTTTGGCCCATGTTGGGACCTTGATTTTTGAGATAGCTTTCCAATGCCGCAACCCTCTCGTCTATCCGAATTACGGTTTAAAAGTTATAGTCGATTTAGTATGCTGCTGTTAGGAAGATGACCTGTGCAGCAGGTCTGTCTTGCATCACTGTTTTGAGACACTTAGAGTCTGTTTTGGCCAGTGACCGTCTCACAGTAGATTGTAGTTCTGATTGTCTTCTAGCCCTGGTAAAAATATGGGGAAAATCTAATGAACCGTTTAGGAGTTATAGCAGTTTCCGTGAGACCGACGGGTGCTGCCAGTTTTTCTAAATTGAGTCCTTAGAACGGATTGTAATTCGGGTTTCATTTTTATGCTTTTAGGATCATCTAGGAATAACCGAGCAGCGCCTTAGAGTATTGAGGATCCTTTGGAGCTTACGTTTCTCGAGGTGAGTATTCTCACCGTGTATTCAGTTTTAACGTTGTACATGCATGACTTATGTGTTATATTTCTGTGATTGATCTGATATCTGAGACTGATTTGTATCTGAGCCTGATTTGTTATCTGAGACTGAATTACTATCTGAGATTGATCTGTTATTCGAGTTAACTACTATTTGAGTTTGCGGTGATTTAGCTTTCTGAGTTCTGAGTTTCTGAGATTAGAGTTAAAACATTAAACATAATATATCTGACTTGACACCGAAGAGCACTGGTGTCAGACGTTTGACTTGGCACCGAAGAGTACTGGTGCCAGGCTTTTTGACTCACGCCGAAGAGTACAGGTGTTGAGGTGGTGTGAGGCGGGTCGAGGTTGATCTCTCGTCCCAAGTCACCCGAGCGCGCTATATAAATCTGAGTAATAAAATCTGAGAAATAAATCTGAGTAATTAATCGAGTAGATTCTGAGTAGGAGTACACCGATGTGCCTCATGTGTTGTATGTTATGATTGTTTGCATTTTGAGAATTATTCACTCAGCTTCCCCAGCTGACCCAAACTTTCCCCCACATTGTTTCAGGTACCAGCAAAGGAAAGGAGAAGGTGGACGGTTGACCGCTGTATCTTTTCATTACTGATGTGGACATCATTTAATATTTTAAAACACTTTACTTTATCTTAACTATTTCCGCAATAAATATGTTTTAAATGTTAAATATTAATATCTGAGATTTATTTATGGGACCTTTTGATTATAATTTTGTTTTCAAAAAATTTAAAAATCTTGTAAATTTTAGGGTGTTACAGTCTCGTGAAATTCACGATCCCCTCAAAATAGATTCATTGTATATTTCACATGGTAAAACAGCCGAGTAGTTTTACAGTACCAGATATAATCCAAGCCTGAACACTTATCAAAAGTTCTTGTGTTTAAGGAACACTATCAATGGAGAGCAAATGTGTGACGCTTGTAAGTGGGTGTAGATAAGTTTGTGAATGTGTGTCTTACAAATGAACCACATCATCTCTATTTATACTAGAACATTGTCATGGGTATAATGACCTACATTAATGTCATTATGGTCATTATTTCAATTCAATACAAAGAAAATAAAACTAAATGAATTCAAATATATTTTAATGACATACATTAAAATTATTATTAATCAATAATATCATTTGAATACACCCCACTAAACCGTGTGGCAAAACCCAGTGGCAAAACCGAGTGGCAAAACCGAACCCCCATGAAACCTGGGAGGCGAGCGTGGATATGTTCAACTTCCCACTAGTTCATTTGTTTTATTTCTTTGTTCCATACACCCCACTTTAAGAGTACCTCATTCACCACAACTACATTTTGGATATGTCAACCATTAATTATATATAATAAATATACATATAATTATATGTGTCCAAAATTTTCCAACAGTTATAAATCAGAAATGGAAGTTATGAGGTTATTAAGTCAGAAATAATATAGATCGAACATTTTCATGTCAACACCGGAGGTGGTTCTGAAGATGAGGTGGGGTTTTATTTTGTGTTTATAAATAAAATAAAATATCGAGAATCATATAATGGTAGTTACAAAAACAAAAATATCAAAAGCTTTGATCATATCATGTTTATTAGTATGATAGTGTATATCAATATTTTTCATCATATATTTATTTTATTTTTAGGTACACATTATTATAATGTTTTACTTTTTTACTCTTTTAATTATTATTTCAATTATACCAAACTGTTATGTTTTACTAGATTTGAATATTATCCAACTTTCAGTTCATTGAAGCATATAAATTTTCATAAATTTAGCTAAGTGAATAGAATATTTTAAATGAAGTTAAGTAAATTATAAAAGTTTATTATATTAAAGCATGCATTATAAAAGTTAGGAATTAAAAACATGAATTATAAAAGATTAAGGTTGAAATAATACATTTAAGATTTTGTTAGTAGTATAAATAATAAAAGGTTAAGGTTTATTTGCAGAAATTATATAACTTAGGGACTGAAATGTAAATGCTTTATGATCTATAATAAAATAACAATAGCCGAATAGTTAGGGGGGATCGAACCTGGTTCTATCGTGAGAAAGGAAGGAATTTTACCAATTGAACTATAGGAATTTTGATACTCATTTTCATATTCACTTCTATATAGTATACTAAAAAAAATGCTTCAAGCAATCACAAACCAATGAACAGTAACATTGGTATGGCATTTGTATACATACAAGGATGTTTTCCCCCGCGCGTTGTGGCGGGTAATTATTATTATTATTATTTTTTTACTTTTTTGGCATAAAACTATTTATAGTCTTTACATTTAAGCACATGTTAAATTAAGATAATAGTTATAACTCTTTTGGTCATTAATAAATAGTTAGGAGGTAAAAAGTAAAGATAGCCTTTTATGTTAAATCAATATCGGAATCTATGGTTTTTACATATTTATAAGAAATTGAGAATTAAAGAAAATGTGAATTTTTAAATGAAATAATACATATGGGGTGGTTTTAAAAAAAAATTAGCTAAAAGAATAGGTACCACGTACCAGAGCTTGAATACATATGAGGGTTGGTTTAGAAATTTATTGCAAAAAGAAGAAATCAAGGCTCGACCTCTAGACCTAGAGGATGCATGTTCAACTTCATACAATTGTAGCAGAAGAAAACATTGAATTCTCAGACTCCTTGGTTCCTTCAATCTACACATGCAGAGGTCGACTTCCTGAACTCATCGGTTCCTTCAACTCCTCGGTAAACTTCAAACATGATTAAAACTAATTGCAATGTCTTCTCCAACACACCTCCTCCATTCTTCATTCTATATCTTTCAACGTCTTTCTCCTCTCTGCCACCACCTCCGTCACATCTCCACCGCCTAGGGTAACAACCTATTCTTTTTCTTTCTTTTGGAAATTATCGGTTTATAAAGTGCTCTTATTTGTAAGTATCATTTTTCACGCGCACCTCAAATTCCATCACCACCCTCTCAACACTCCCAACTTGTTTAAAGTTTAATACATTCACATGTCAGTATCCATTTCTTCGTAAATCTGTTAAAATTTTCATTACTTTTAATATTTCTTTGCTTAATTGGGCTTTATTTATTTTGTTTTCAGGTGTGTGTAGGAGCAAGAAGGTAGAAGATGAAGTATTAGCTGGCCTTCCTAAACAGTTTCATGATGACGTAAGTCAGTCAGATTGCTTATTTTCTTTATATTTTCAGTATTTGGAAAACGTTGTCAGTTAAAATGCTATTATTTCTGTTAATTTCTTGTAATTTTTCCAAAAATTTTAGCTTATATGCACTGTGAGGTTGTTTGATTCGTTATTTTTAGTATTGTATTTGATAATCTAGCTAGGGATTTTGTAGCTAAGAAATTTCAGGTTTGTTAATTTCTTGAAATTTGTCTAATTTCCGATGTATTAGGGTTCTAGGTAGTGGTGAGCATGGTCTAGAAACTGCATCTTGCTTGTCAAAAACATTTCTTATAGATTAAGAACTGTTGATGTTCTAATTTTCAAAATTAAGGGCTATTCACCTAATAAGAAAAAGCCAAGGGGTGAAATTAATAATTTCATACAAACCATAGTGATGTTTACATAACCTTATTTGATTATTGAAGTGAATAAATATTTTACAAATGTCCAATGTGAAATTGCTGAAAAGATCATTTGATCAAACTGTTTGCTAAGCAATTGTCATCTAGCCAAACATCATCCTTACAAACACCGTGTAATGAGCCACATACGGATATGGTTGAATCAAATAAGACTGCAGACAGGTGCACTGCTATGAAGAAACTGGAGATAAATATCGGTTATTTCTGCATAACTTACGGTTGCGGACATTTGCTTTCGTGGTGATTGCACCGAATCCTCTTATCATGAAATACTCAGGTGTTGCACATATCTGACTATTTTGAACACTTAAATTCTCTTGTGCATATATGTTGGGTTTTCTATGTATCTAGCCACAATTTACTCAAGGCGGAAATCAAGAGTAACTTGATTAGAACATTGACCCGATAAAACTTTTGAACCGTTATGTTTACAATTTTAATGCAACTAGAATTATTTAATAAACTAATTAAATAATAAATTCAAAACTTACATCGTTATGGTTTGGCCAAGGAGGCAAACCCCTTGATCTAGTACGAGCCAGATTATCACAGCACTAGGATTCAAGAAAGAATCCCTCTATTGGTTCACACCCAAGGTTGATCACGAACATGACAATATACCACTAGGTAGTATAAAGCACCTTGAGAAAACGAGAACCCCAAACAAACTGAAAACTATTTCGGTCTCCGGCGACGGCGGCAGCGGCGGAGCAGCGGCGGAGCAGCGGCGGAGCAGCGGCGGAGCAGCGGCGGTCCGGCGGCGGTTCGACGGCGGCGCTAGGCGGGGCGGCGGCGGCAGTCGGTCGGCTGTGGTGGTGTACGGCCGGCGGTAAAAAGGGAACAAGCAAGTGTGTTTTAGGTTAAACCCTTAACCCTCTATTTATAAGGTACCAATCCTAATTAGAGTCAAACTCTAATTAGGTCAAGCCCGTCACCACTTAAGCCCGATCCGAACTAATGCCAAGCCCGAAACAATTAATTAGTCAATAACCCATTACCTAATTAAACCTGTTAAGCCCAATAGTCTATTTAATTAAACAATTAATTAAACACTACGTTTTTCTCGTGTTCGTTGATTCCTCGAGGGCAACCCGAATAGGACTCTAAAATACCCGAAACGTAATACCAGTTTATTTGATGTGTTGGACACCAATTCCAACAGTATCCCACTTGGACATCTCATCAACTATAAACGGTATGCGTAAGTGTATCCTTTAGAGTGTGCATTACTATGTGCAGGTGCTGAACTCTGAACTATCAGAAACAGTCCTATGATAAGTGATCATATGTCCTTCGTTGCGCGATATCATGTAACTAGTGACATGGACTTGTCAATCACTCTAGTTACGATTATGTTTCCTGATTCGAGATTTATGATGACGTTTTGACTACATAATTGAACTTTCAATTTAGTCATGACCTGCGCAGGTACTTCAGTGTCACATCAAATCAACAGGGGGCCCATTGATATCTCCTCTATCACTTTGATCAGAGGGAACGAATAAACCTCAACTACACCATCTTCCTTCATAGTCATCACATGACGCATGGAACTAATATGTATAGCTACCAGTTACGAATAGCGTTGGAGTTAGACCAATGCATCACGAAATCGTACTAAGGAAATGATGCATCTTGGTTTGAAGACTCATACGATATTATCGCCTCACAATTACCCATGATGAAGTCCATGGGGTAATTCTCTGAGCGTGGGTTAGTCCAACATTTAAATACACCTTTCGCGCCCCTTTGTCAAATAGTAAACTTCCGCACCTCTACTTCAGGTGGTCACTTCATATTCAGCAATCTCCATGAAATGTTCATACCTTTGAACAATCTACTAACTCTCCCATGACATCTTAATTCAGTTCTCATTCTCATGAGAACGACTGACTGTGGACGTTTAAGTAATCTCTTAGATTACTTTGGAATAGGTTCTAAACATGCAAAATGTTGAAATGGAATAATTAAATACTATATGAATGATAGAACACTTGCAAATTATTTAATCTCCATAAATAAATCATCAATTCATACAATTTAATTTTCACTACAAATTTCAAATGAATAACACTTTATGATAAGTCACTATGAAATTTAATTCCTATCGCCCTCGCATGATCATCATGCTTGGCACGACTCAGTGCTTTAGTGAAAGGGTCAGCCGGGTTGTTTTCCGACGATACTCTAGTCACTATGATGTCACCTTCCTCAACACACTTTCTCACATAGTGATACTTTCTGAGTATATGCCTGGTTCGACTATGATCTTTGGATTCTTTAGTCAAAGCGACTGCACCTTCATTGTCACAAAAGATTTTCAATGGGTCCTTGATGCTTGTTACGACACCAAGATCACCAATGAAATTCTTCAACCATGTGGCCTCTTTTGCTGTCTCATTGGCAGCAATATACTCAGATTCACATGTAGAGTCAGCGACTGCCTTCTGCTTGGAACTCTTCCAAGTGACAGCTCCTCCATTTAACAAGAACACCCACCCAGATTGTGAGCACGAGTCATCTCTATCCGTTTGGAAACTCACGTCACAATAACCTTCCACAACAAGTTCGTCTTTCCCACCATACACTAAGAACATATCCTTTGTTCTCCTTAGGTACCTGAGAATCGTTTTCACCGCAGTCCAATGATCGTTGCCAGGGTTGTCCTGGAATCGACTCACCATGCTCAAAGCATATGAGACATCCGGACGAGTACATATCATGGCATACATGATCGATCCAATCGCCGAGGCGTAGGGGACTCGACTCATTTTCTCCAGTTCTTGCTTAAAATTGTGACTTTGACTCTTAGACAATGTTATGCCATGGTTCATGGGTAGATACCCTTTCTTGGAATCAACCATACTAAAGCGTTTTAGTATTTTATCCAAGTATGTACTCTGGCTCAATCCTATTAGTCGTCTTTCTCTATCTCTGTATATCTTTATACCGAGTATGTACGTTGCATCTCCTAGATCCTTCATTGCGAAACATTTTCCCAACCAAGATTTCACATCTTGCAATGTAGGAATATGATTTCCAATAAGGAGTATGTCATCCACATAAAGTACTAGAAAGACTACAACGCTCCCACTAGCTTTAATGTAAACGCATGACTCATCTTCATTTCTAGAGAAACCAAACTCCTTGACTTTCTCATGGAAGCAAAGATTCCAACTACGAGAGGCTTGTTTCAATCCATAGATTAACTTTTCAAGCTTGCACACTCTATCAGGATATTTCTTATTGATAAAACCTTCTGGCTGTGCCATATAGACATCCTCAGTAAGTCTTCCGTTAAGGAAGGCGGTTTTAACATCCATCTGCCAAATTTCATAGTCACGAAATGCAGCTATGGCAAGTAATATTCTGATAGACTTTATCTTGACTACTGGTGAAAAGGTTTCATCATAATCAATCCCATGAGTTTGAGTATAACCTTTTGCAACCAACCTAGCCTTATAGGTGTGCACATTCCCATCAATGTCAATCTTCTTCTTGAAGATCCACTTACACCCGATGGTTTTAATGCCAGGAGAAGTCTCAATCAAGTTCCATACTTGATTGTCATACATGGAATGAATCTCACTCTCCATAGCCACTTTCCACTTTTCGGCCTCAGGGCCTTCCATAGCTTCCTTATAACTCGATGGCTCATCGTCATCAACCGGTAAACTATTACCAGTAGATGCATCGCCTTCAGCAATATTGTAATCATAATAATCACCAAAATGCTCAGGAGGGAGAACAGTTCTAGAGGATCTACGTGGAACGGTAGGAGTTACATCATTTTCTTCAACAGGAATCTCATCCTCTGGTTGAGTGCTAGTGTCAACTATAGGTTCCACTACATCTTCATTGGTTGACTCTTGACACTCTTCAAGATCAATTTTGCTCCCACTGTCTTCTTTGGATAATAGCTCTCTCTCTCATGGAAGAATCCTCTTCGAGATACGAACACTTTGTTCTCTTTCGGATTATAAAACCGATATCCAAAAGACTGTCGTGGGTAGCCAATGAAGTAGCACTTCTCTGATTTGTTATCTAGCTTGTCGTGAGATTCATGTCTTACATAAACTTCACAACCCCAGATTTTCAAATGTTTGAGGGAGGGAGGATTCCCTGTCCACATTTCAGAGGGAGTTTTGGCAACCTTCTTAGTTGGTACAAGGTTCACGATATGTGCTGCAGTCTCTAAGGCATATCCCCAGAAATTCACTGGAAGTGTTGATCGACTCATCATTGATCGCACCATGTCTAACAAGGTTCGATTTCTCCTCTCCGACACTCCATTCAGTTGTGGAGTTCGTGGAGGAGAGAGTTGAGATACTATTCCACAACTCTTTAGATAGTCGATAAACTCTTGACTAAGATACTCTCTGCCCCTGTCAGAGCGGAGCATCTTAATCTTCTTGCCCAATTGATTCTTTACTTCTTTTTGATATTCTTTGACCGTTTCAAAAGTATCAGACTTATGTTTAATCAAATAAACATAACCATATCTACTGAAATAATCAATAAATGTGACGAAGTATCGTTCACCATGTCTAGTGTTAGATTTGAACGGTCCACACACATCAGTATGTATGAGGTCCAACAAATCTTTGCCTCTTTCAAATGACCCTGTGAATGGTGCCTTTGTCATCTTGCCAAGTAAACAAGATTCACACACATCATCAGATTTCAAATCAAATGATTCTAACACTCCATCCTTTTGGAGTTTAGCTATGCGTTTCTTGTTTATGTGTCCTAAGCGACAATGCCATACACATGACTTATCCAATACACCTTTGGATGAATCAACATTTAATATTAGATTTCTATTGTTTACGCAACCAACATTTTCATATATACCAGCACAAGGAATAGCTTTAAAATAAAACACATCATTTTTATAAACCAAAATAGAACCATTCTCATTATCAAAAACGAAATTAAAACCATCCTTAAACAATGCGTAAAATGAGATAATGTTGCGTGCCATACATGGCGAAAAAAAAAACATCTAATAAAATAATTGAACGACCAGTACTAAGCATGAGCTCATAATCTCCAATCATGGTAACAGCAGTCGAGACTCTGTTTCCCATGATTAGATTCAGCTCACCATGCTTCAGCTTCCTATTATTCTTTAGTCCTTGCATATCAGTGCAAATGTGAGTACCACACCCCGTATCAAGGACCCAAGAATTTAGACGTAGAAGCACTGTGAAGTTCAATATAATTGTACCTAAGATGCCATACTCTTGGACCATGTGATTCTTCACATCATCTAGGTACTTTGGGCAGTTTCTTTTCCAGTGAACCATTTCATTGCAATGAGAACACATTAAATCCTTTTGTGTTATTAGTGAACTTCTCGTTTTCTTAAGCTTTCTATGGGTATGTCCCACCTTAGCTTCCCATTTTCCACTGGGGTGAGAAGGTTCACTTGTCGTAGCACCATTTGATTCAATGTTTAAGATATGAGTATTAGAATTAGGGTTATGAATGCCTAACATCTTTGCTTCAGCAATTATTAGGTCATTGCATAACTCTATGAGTGTAATGTCTTTATTATTCTTATCGTAGTCTGATACGAATGAAGAATATGCCGGAGTAAGCTAGTTCAACACTATGTCAACTTGCTAATTCCGTAGACACATTTACACCCTATTCTTTCTGATATGTAGCCTCTCACCATTTTGATGAGGCTACGTACAAACTCTCCTTTTCTCACTTTGCAATTCGGAATGAGTCTTAGGGTTTCAACAACAGCTCATGAATTATTCAGATAATCCACATAGTTAAATTTCGTAATACCGTTACGAGATGAAACTTTTGAGATAGAAAATCGAGGACGATTTTACGGTGAAAGTGGAAGTGGAAGTGGTGGTTGAGGAAGTGGGACATTGTTGTTATTGTTATTGTCATTGTTGTTGGCAGACATCTACAAAAGAAACAATTTCTTTGTTAGTGTATTCATTAATAATTCTTATGATAATTTTCCCAATCTTTATTCATAAGGCTAGGATACAACCACTAGTTATTTGATGTGAAGAGGATGCCGTATTTCACACCGAATAATCTCGTGTCGTAGGCAAACTATTGTCAATTTCAATCTTATGATATCCCTAGTTCTTTGAGATTCATTCTCTTAGGAGAATGGCATGTCAATCTCGAATCAATGCTCTTTCTAATCTATATGACAATGATGACGTGGATGACATATTAGAAGGTGAAACAACCATAACACACCCACGTAGATTCCCAGCTCAAGTTCGCTTGGGTATCGCGAGAATCGTTTCACTCACAAAATAATCTCATAATTAACGTACCGGTTAACCACATGAGTTCCGTTAATCAGACTATAATACGAGCGCGTGATATTTTATGGAGAGCACACGATGTTCACATTAATATTAAACGGGAAGGTTTGTTTAATTATATGATTATACTTTTAGTCTTTGACATCACCCTATTATGCCTGTTCGGTAGTTCCATTCTAAGACAAGGGAAGCGGCGGGGAAGGTCAGCGCAAGGCTTGTTAAAAACGCAACCCCGTTTAGAGATCTATATCTCTTCCTTTTCATCCTTTATATATCCTAGACTATGGGTGAGCCTACTAATGACATAAGTGACGATGTACTTAACTTTAGTCATAATATATATAAACTATTATATAATTATATTCTATGACAATTAAAACCTTTTAATTTCATTTACTAAAGTTATATACTCCCTCCGTCCCACAAAAAAGTTCCCATTTCTCCCAAAATTTTTGTCTCACAAAAAAGTTCTCATTTCTCATATTTGATAGGTCCCACATAACAAAATCTTATTATTACTAAGTGCCCAACCATTTATATCCACTAATTATCTTTCTCTCTCCAAACCAACTTTATATTTTAATCAAATTTATTACCAATTACCCCACCACTAACTATCACCTAAAAACTTGTGCCACACACAAATGGGAACTTTTTTGTGGGACGGAGGGAGTATATAGTATAATTAATTTTATAAACGTGCGAGGACGCGACGTTTTAATTACTATTATAACTATATCTTATATAATATTTAATAAACTATTATTACATAATATTATATATATATATAAGGGAGGAATGTCAAATTATAATGGAATTTTGAAATATAGATATATATATATATATATATATATATATATATATATATAGTGAAGGATTCTATACAGAACCCATATTATATACAGAACCCGTAGAACTCGATCTTAAACCATTGAATTTTAAATTAACGGTTAAGATTGTTTAAGTTTTTAACAAATCTTAATTTTGGTAAATATTAAATGTAAAGGGTATTATAGGAATTGCGTAAAAGAAAAAAGACCCTCCTAAAAATCCTCTCTCACCTTACGTTCTTATCTAAATTCAACAACCCCTCAATTTTTGGTGAAAAAAAAAACCCTAAGTTCTTATCTAAATTCAACAACCCCTCAATTTTTGGTGAAAAAAAAACCCTAATCGAGATAAGGATTCCCAGATCTTCAACCTTAAATGTGCCGACTTCAACCTCGACGTCTTCTCCGACCAGTCTCCGGTGTTTTTTACCGGGAGTGATTAAGGTTAAGAAATATATAGAAGAGTCACCTTCGGCCCCTATCGGAAGTGACGTCGCCAACAACCGCAATTGGGAGGTGAACTATATCTCTTAGTTTAATTCAGTTACTCCAGTTAGCTACAAAGTGATATAATAATTTTTCATTGGATATGAATCGTTTCTTATTGTGCTTTATTGAGATTTTTATAGTTCTTTATTGATTTATGATTTTCTCCCATAAATTTTAACTAGATTTATGAACTAGCTTATTCGTTCTTTCATATCAATTAAAATTGTCCATATATGATCCAAGTACTTGTGTATACGCGTTGTAAACTTCTCAATTATGCATAACATCCTATTCATATCTGTTTTTTTTTTTTTTGGGAAAGGGCTCATGTTCTGGTTAGTAGTAATTCCATTATATTGAATTGATTTTTGTCATATGCTTCACTATATTCTCAAATTACATTTAATATGAAATATCCTTTTTCTTTATTATGTCAGTATTATAAGCCTAGCTCTAGCAATGATCGTATTATGTAATGCTTTATGTCAAAATGGGTGCAAACTATTAGTAATTTTTTTGATATGATCACACATCTAGGCAACGTGTATCCACAACTTGCATATATGTAGGCAACGTGTATCCACAACTTAGCATATAGTAGGGATGAGCATTTGCACAAAAAAAAAAAGGATTGAAATGAAACCAACTGAAATTGAACCATACAAACAAGCGGTGATTGGAAGACGATAACTTATGCTTTGTTTGCAATTTTGATTTTATATGTTACCATATGTGTTTTGTGCTCATATACATATGTGTTTTTTTGCAGGTTATTCCCCGTACATTCATGTCGGAGATAAAGTAATGATACATCTATTGTTGGTGGATTGAAAGATTAAGGACCCAATGACTTTTAAAGAAGGCAACAAATGAAACAATTATTGATGATAAAAAGAACACCAATGGAGAACTTTTTTTGTACATAGTTGTCGTTATTAAATGTTAAATGTATACGCTTGGATACATAGGTGTTGTTTTGTATATTTATGTTATTCTGTGTTATTTGTGTCTTTATGTTACTCATTATTTGTAGATACATAAGTGTTTTTTGGTACATATATGTTATTCAATATTTTTTATTGTTAAATATCATAAATATTTTTGTAGATACACAAGTGTATAATTAAATATACATATATGCATATTCGTAATATATACATATATGCAGATTAGTAAATATAACATAAATGTATCATTAAAATTTTGAATTTTATTCCTAAATTTTAGGAAATTTAACAAAAAAGGAAACAAATAAAATTGTAAAATATCTTAAATACCCTTGAACCATTAAATGAATTATATAATCAGAAATTAATTTATTAAATTCTGATTGGTTGAAAATAGTTCTATGAGTTCTGTAAATAATATGGGTTATGTATGGAATTCAACCCTATATATATATATATATATATATATATATATATATATATATATATATATATATATATTCTAATTCAACTATTAATTAATATATATCATATATATAATACTTTTAAATATTTATCTTAATTATAAACAATTATAAAACAAGATAAAACAAATTTAAATATTCGAAAAATCCAATCCTTATTATTAATTTAAAATTCCCGAAAATAATTAATAAATATATATATATATATATATATACCGAAAATAATTTCGGATATATATATATCCATATTTATCAAATCTTTTAAATTTTAAATCATATCTCTTTTAAAACCTTTTAAAATTTTCGGATATATCCCATATCCATAATTTAAATATCCCTAATTTAAATTTCCAAATCATATCCTTATTTAAAACCCCTTTTAAATAATTATCTAGATTTACCAAATCAACTATTTTAGGCATATATATATTCCGAAAAATACATATACCCATAAAATGATTATCTCTTTTATTTAAATATTAATTAAATATATTTATATATTATTTTATATATTTTCGGAAAAATATATAAATATATATAAAATATTACTTCCTCCGTATCAAAATAAGTGACACAAATTGGCTTACACGTTTTTTGAGGTAAAAGATTAAAGTAGAGGTTAAAATAGATTAAAGTACATAGTTAGTGGAGAATGGGTCCCACTTTTCTTGAATAAAGTGATATTAATGAGTTTTAAAAGTAAAAGTAAGGGTATAAGGGTAATTTCACTTTATTAAAGTGGATAATTAGTGGGTATGTGTCCCACTATTTTTACCAAATAAGGAAAGTTTTCAAAGTGTGTCACTTATTTTGATACACCCCAAAATGGAAAGTGTGTCACTTATTTTGATACGGAGGAAGTATATCAAATCTTTTAAATAAAACTAGATACCGATAAGATCCTTTTCCTTTAAATTCTTGATAATTCCAAACTTTTGAAATCATCCTAATTTAATATTTAATAAAAAAAAACGTTTTTAATTATTAAAATATTAATTTCCGAATTTTCGGAAATTATTTAAAAAACAATTTTAAATTTCTGAAAAATAAAAAAAAAACTTTTTATGGATTTCGAATTTTCGTCTAGCACAATTAGACTTGTAAACCAATGGCGCTCTGATACCACTGTTGGGTTTCCTATGCATCTAGCCACAATTTACTCAAGGCGGAAATCAAGAGTAACTTGATTAGGACATTGACCCACTAAAACTTTTGGACCGTTAGGTTTACAATTCTAACACAACTAGAATTATATAATAAACTAATTAAATAATAAATTCAAAACTTACATCGTTATGGTTTGACGAAGGAGGCAAACCCCTTGATCTAGTACGACCCAGATTATCACTGCACTAGGATTCAAGAAAGAATCTCTCTATTGGTTCACACCCAAGGTTGATCACGAACAGGACAATATACCACTAGGTACTATAAAGCACCTTGAGAAAACGAGAACCCCAAACAAACCGAAAACTATTTCGGTTTCCGGCGACGACGGCAGCAGCGGAGCAGCGGCGGTTCGACGACGGCGCTAGGCGGGGCGGCGGCGGCAGTCGGTCGGCTGTGGTGGTGTATGGCCGACGGTACAAAGGGAACAAGCAGGTGTGTTTTAGGTTAAACCCTTAACCCTCTATTTATAAGGTACCAATCCTAATTAGAGTCAAACTCTAATTAGGTTAAGCCCGTCACCACTTAAGCCCGATCCGATCCAATGCCAAGCCCGAAACAATTAATTAGTCAATAACCCATTAACTAATTAAATCCGTTAAGCCCAATAGTCTATTTAATTAAACAATTAATTAAACACTACGTTTTTATCGTGATCGTTGATTCCTCGAGGGCAACCCGAATAGGACTCTAAAATATCCAAACCGTAATACCAGTTTATTTGATGTGTTGGACACCAATTCCAACAATATAAACATTTAGCTGTCACTTGCTAGGAGACTTTTGTTTGAATACTTGTTGTTTTAAGACTCTTTAAAGTCTCTTTTCTCTCTTGTATTCGATTGTTTTGATTTTCTAAAGTACTTTTATATGAACGTGGCATGAAAACAGTGCTTGTTTGCAACGCATTTACATGGTCATTATACGGTTGCTAATTAGATACCAAATTACCAAACTAAGTAACACTCCAAGATAAATTACAAAAGATAATTGCTACCACAAGGAAGTTACGGAGTATTTTGATATAATACAAACCTCATTTTAACATACTCCAATTATAAAAAAAATTGGTAATTTGAGGTGTATTTGCATTAATAAAAAAATTGACACCTGAATACGTAAACTTATGACCTTCATGTTCTTAACAAGAACCTGAATTGTGCCATTAGGATAGATGCCGATAACCTTACTGCAATGCTATATTATCTTTATTATTTTTTAAACATATATCATTTTATTCAATACCTCTCATTAGGGGTGTTCAAAAATAACCGAAAAAATGGGTACCCGAAAAAATATCCGATATCTGAAATCCGGATACCCGAAAATCCGGGTACCCGAAAATCCGGATACCCGGATTCCGGGTAACCAGTTTCCGGGTATCAAATACGTGTAGTGTTTTTCTAAAAAACCGGGTAATTGGGTACCCGGTACCCGAATTTTATTTTTCCAACTTATTTTTATATATATTTTTATATTATTATTAGACATTAATTATCATTAGATATGAGCATATGCTTGGATCATTTTGACAAATGTCTAAAATTTAAAACCCTATCTCAATTCTCACGTACAAACCATCTAATTCTCACCTCTGTCGTTGAATCATGGTTTTGAATCATTGGATGTCTTTAAAGATTTGGTCAGATTCATTACTAGTAACGATTTTTATTTAAAGAAAATCATAACGTAAATTTTTAATAACAAATTTATTAATAAGATTTAAAGAAATTAAATATATAAACAATGGCGACTTCTATTTTGTGACAAAGAAATTATATTTCCGGGTACCGGGTACCCGAAAAGCGGGTATCCGAAAATCCGGGTACCCGAAAACTGGGTACCCGGAAATTCGGGTACTGATACGGGTACCTAAATCTACTACCCGAATTTTCGCGTACCCGGTTTTAGGGTACCCGGATTTCCGGGTACCCGGTTTTGAACACCCCTACCTCTCATTATAACTTATCATTACTCACCACCACTACCACCTGCCACAATCACTATCGCCGCCACCCACCTTCACTACACGCCACCACTATTGCAACTATCACCATCCATGTTGCTAACGCATAATGTAGTTACAGATACCCGCCGCCGCATTGCGCGGGTACCTGCTAGTGTTACTTTTATATACTTCCTCATATTCAAATAAGTGATACACTTTCCTTCTAGGGGTGATTCAAAATAAGTGATACAATTTGAAAAATTATCTTATTTGGCAAAAAATAGTGAGACCCACATCCACTAACTATTTACTTTAACAAAGTAAAATGACTTATTAATCCTTATTTTTTTACTTTTAAACATCATTAACCTCACTGTATTCAAAATGTGTGGGACTCATTCCCCACTAACCATCCAATTAATCTAATTTAACAATCATTATAATATTTTTGCTCAAAAAAACCGTGAAACCAAAAATGTATCACTTGTTTTGAATCGGAGGAAGTATGTTTTTTTATGTATGTCGTACATGAATTTACATGAATGTTCAATACATAAATGTTCGCATAGATCTTCAATACGACATATATGTTTATAACAATAAAACATACATGTTCAATACCACAATAAAATTCTAGTTAACCCTTCAATATAACATATATGTTTATAGTGGAAAAAACATACAGTTCAAAATGATAAAAAATAATGGTAAACCCTTCAATATAACATACATTATATTGTAAAAACTTAAATGTTTAACTGGATTTCAATAAATTACAATTAAAAATTAATTTCTGATTATAAAGCCTTAATTTAGGAAATTCAAAAAAGGAAATAAAAAATAAAAATTTTAAATGTCGTAAATACCCCTGAACAATTCCTATGAATGAAATAATTCGAAATTATTTTACTAAATTCTTATTGACTTAGAAGAGTTATGCAAATTCTACCCTAAAAATGGGCTTTGCAAATAACTCGACCCCTCGTATATATATGCTTACTTGTTGATATACTCTTATATGCCCATATATATCTACTAATATCTAAAATATGTAGTATATCAATCTTAGTTTTCTAATAACTCGAATTTATCAATATATCTTTACACCTCTCAAATAAAAAAAATTCTTAAAAGGATAAGTCAAAATAAATTATATTTCTTAGTAAATAAATTAAACAAAATTAAAATCAAATGAGTAGTATTTAATATCTAGTGTATGATAAATATTTTATTTTTAAATAGTATGAAAGTACATATAACACTAGCCAACAAACATAAAGATGTTCAACTCAAGGCCTTGTAGTCTAGTGGTATTAGAGATTGTGTAAGGTGTTGCCCATGACCTATAAGTCATGAGTTCAAATCCCGTTGTGGATAAAAAAGAAGTACTTTAGGTGTCGTTAAAAAAAAACATAAAGATGTTTAACAAAACCAATAAAGCAGATTAATGTTTACAGCAAACGGATAAATCTAAAAAGTTTACCCAAATTGATAAACATCTACAAATTGACTTATGCTGCATATGTAATAATTATCAGATTATAAATACTCGCCGCTTATCATGAGTACCTTGTTAGTATTTAGATACCTTTAGGCATATGTGCTTATTTGCTCACTTGTATCTTCTTTACTCACATATGTAGATGCCGAGTCATTGGTCAAAACTGGTTCCGGTGAAACCGGTTGTGTTTTGGACTCATTTTTCGACAAATTTACAGTAATCATTTCGGTGTCTAAACTGGTTTGGTGCCTAAACCGATTCGCGTACCAGTTTGATCCGGTTTTAGCAGGAATTCTAGAAAAAAAACTGATTCTTTTTGTATACGTTAATAGGCCTGTGCAAATTGGACCGAGAACCGACTAGGACCGCAGAACCGGATCGGACCGAACCGAGCTACATCGGTTCGGTTCTCATATTTATGAAAATTTGGTTCTCGGTTCCAATCGGTTCGGTTCCAACCGGTTCGATTCGGTCCAAAACCGAGAAAAACCAAAAAAAGTCGAAGAAATTACCTCGGTTCTCGGTACGGTTCGGTTCCGGCCGGTTCTCGGTCCGGTTCGGTTCGGTTCTGAGCATCATTGGTTCGGTCCTCGGTCCGGCAAAAACCATTTTTTTGGTTCTCGGTCTTAGTCGGTCCGGTCCGGTTCTTGGACCGTGCACAGGCCTAACGTTAAGATGCCAAATAATAAAGCAATAAAATAGACTTTTAATCATTGAACTAGGGATAACATAAGTATAAATGGTTACATCGAAATCATGTTAAAAATAACACGTTAAATAAGTTCGTCTTCATAATACAATAGTTGCGTCATTTATTCTTCTTGCCCGAAATTGATGCGTATTTCTTCTGCGTATTGAAGTTCTTCTCTAGTTAGAGGTGCCGACATCTCTGTCGCTATTTTCAAGTTATGTATTCTTTGTTCAATGCCCTCAAACTCGCCTTCAACTGATGAAACGTTTTGTAAACGTTCCCTGCGTATAGATTGTCCTTCAAGCCAACACAAACTTCTACCGACAAAGTCGTGAGCTTCGATCTCCTTGGTGATATAAACTTGCCAATAACACTAGAATCAAGCTCCGAAGCTACCGTAGAAGCTTGAACACTGAGTAGATCACAAGTCATAGCGCAAAGAATAAAAATTTGGGTTCCATTTCCTTTCCACCAAACCAAAATATTAAAGTTTTCAAACTTTTAAACACTCATAACCCCCATAACATTGGTCATTTTATACCTTTCAAGCTCGCTACAAGTAGTGTAAGCCCGAGCTCGTTTGCTATTTTCATTTCTTAAAGTGTTTTAAAGCATCATCATCTTGATGACCAGAACCCGAACCCAAACTCGGTGCGTCCTCTTGCGTAATGGTATGAATGTGTATTGTTGGACTATATTTTAGCAAGTAAGCATCAAATATATATTTAAAAACCTCGTTATAATGATTAATCGCTTTTTGTGCATATTGTTGGTCTTCTTCATACAAACCCAAACAGTTAATAATATTTTTAAGTAACCCCCGACGAGTTTATAGTGGGATTTAAAAGAGTCGAAGATGTTATAATGGAAGACGTTTCTTTAAAATATTTTCAAGTATTTCTTTCACTGGTGCAACCATATGTGCAAACATGGTGCTCCTCAATTCAAAATTATTTATTTTACTACACACTAAATAGATTTGATTAAAAACTAATGGACTTGTGGGATAATAAATTCCCAAACAAAAAAGTGGTTGTGTTTTAAAAAACACCAAGTAATTCGGAAACACGTTCGACTACTTTCCAACTCGACTCCGGATAATGTATAATCCCATTGAGATTCGGCTGGAAAGATGGTCACGAAACATTTTTAAAGTACTTTTTTGACGCAAAGCGCATTAAAACATATTACAAGTTGAATTCCATCGAGTATGTATTGTAACGACCCGAAATTTGTAGATAAATAAATTTTAAAAAAAATATGATAAATAAGGATAAATCATTTAAAGAACGTAGGAATTGGTTTCGTGTCATTTGGACACCGTATGAGAAAGTTATGGACGAAACCGTGTCGAAGCAAAGGTCGAAAAGTGCAGCCTGGGCTGCACAGCCCAAGATAGCGACGCGATTTTTGGGATAGCGACGCGATTTTTGGCTGTTTCCACAGAAAGCCGAAATAGCGAAGTCTTGGATCGCGATTTTGGATCGCGGGCAAAAGATAGCGACGCGATCTATAGATCACGACGCGATTTTGGTGTCTGATCAGCATTAAAGTCGGGAAATGCTCATTTATTGCAGACCAAAAGCCCTAGTTTCTCTCCCAACGACTTTGTATACGTTTTTGAGTGGAAAACACCATTTGGAGCCGATTTCTTCATCAAATCTCGTGATTCTTCACTCCTAGTTGAAGATTAAAGGTAAATCTTCACTCCTCCATCTTTGTAGCTCAAGATCTATGGATCTTGAAGCTTGGGTTTGAAACCCTAGTTCTTGGGGTTATGGGTTATGGTGATATAAATGGTGTATACACTTGATAGATGATATATTGACAAGGAAAACAAGTGTATGATTATGATCTGTAAGAATCTTACGGGTTGGTTAAACCTAGGGTTTGGTAAATCACCATATTTGGGGGAAATGGATTGATGGGTGTTATCTAGAGATAAATGGATACATTATTAGTAGTATGTGATGTTGAACATCTTGTGATTATTGTATTAGGCTTTTGGTGAAATCTTGGAAAGTTGATTGATTGTTGGAGCAAGGAAAACCGGCGGAAAGAATACGGTTGGAGCATTTATTTGCTAAGGTGAGTACGTGTGGACTTTACTGAGTACATAGCCATTGAAATATATTTTCTTACTTGTGATTTGGTCTATTTGATTAATTGTGTAGACTATTAGTATGTAGAGTTAGTTATATATTATTATGAATATTATGACTAACTTGTTTGATGAATTATGAGATAGCCAAGGGCTTAGATGGAATAACTCGAGAAGTTATGACGTGTGATAGTGTGGCGGTGATTCGGGGGATCCCCGGTCACTTTGGATGGGGCTGATTGGGCATCGACCCATGGACCATCATGTGTTAGGAGGCTTGCTACCGGACGAGATCCGGCTAGAAGTCGGGTAATGGTAGATTGGGCGATTCCCTCTTACCGTTACCATAAGGCTTATTAAGGCGGGGGATCCCCGATTAATAAGTATGTGAGATGACGGGTTATTTGGAGATGTTCCGGATAACTAGATAGACTTGTTAGGAAGGCAAGGATGATAGAGTCACAATAGGGTGGCTAAATGTATGATGATGAGATATATATTTGTTTATATATATATAATGTGATACTTGTTGTTTTATCGGGGTCTAAACCCATGTAGCTCACGAGACTTTCTTGTCTCACGTACTACTTGTTTGTTTTGCTATGTACTCAGGTTCAGGATCGGAGATGTAGGTACGCATGGATAGAGATATGCGGGGCCTAGAATAGAAGAACATTAGAGCGGATTTATGCTTAGCTTTGGTTTTGATATATTTTGTAACACCGAAACTTTATACTCTGATTTCATACTAAAGGTTTTTGTAAATCCGTATTTTGGGACGGTTCTTCTATTTATAAAATGATATGTTTTGGCAAATGTTTTGTCTTAAAAATTGAGGTGTTACAACTTGGTATCAGAGCTATAGTTTAAGTGAATTAGGTTGGATGACCATCCTAGTCTTAGACTGTAGCATTAGGAATATAAGATTCGTTGAGATCATAGGTTGACCTTGAGACTTTATGTTAAGTTTAGGGTTGAACCTAGGGGACCTATAGAAGATGTTATATCTATGGAAGTTATTGTGGATAAGAAATGCGAGTCTTATGTGACTAATGGATCGTACCAAGAGTACTAAATTGTTTGGTGTCTTTCATATAGACTTGAACGAAAGAAAATGGTAAATTCTCGTAGAAGTGGAAAGGCTCCACAAGATCAAGGGGATAAAATACCCCGTGTTGAGGTTATGGTTGAACAAGGAAGTCAACCGTCGATGCATGAGGAGTCGGGGGTCGGAGCTGATAAGACCCCGGTGACTATGGCGGACCTCCAAACTATCATTGAGCAAGTCAAAGGGATGGTGGCCGAAGAAGTGCACCGTATTATGAGAAACCGTGAAAAGTCGGGAAGTGACCGTGAATCCGAAGCTAAATCGGATGATAGAGTCGAGGGTAGTGGTACCCGAAAGGATAAGTCCTCAACTGGTGGTGGTGATGCTAGGGCAAGGCCCGATGAAAAAGATGGTTGTTCTTTTAAGTCCTTTATGGCTTGTAAGCCCAGCGTGTACACGGGTAGTTCGGACCCGAAGGTGACTATGAGGTGGATTCGAGAGACCGAACGGGTCATCGGAAGTAGCAAATGTAGGGAAGCTGATATGGTGGCGTATGCGTCACAATTGTTGAAAGAAGATGCGATGGTATGGTGGGATATCGTCTACGAAACCCTCGGAAGGGAGGTGGTGAAAAAGATGTCATGGGACGACTTTACCACGAGATTGAAGAGAAAGTTTTGCCCCGAAAGGGATTTGGAGAAGATGCATGAGAGGTTTGTAAACCTAAAGAAGGGTGATAGGTCGGTTGAGGAGTACTCAAGGGAGTTCACGGGATTGCTCCCGTTTGTTGCAAGAACTTATTTTGAGGAAAGATCGAGGGTAGTCCGTTATGCTTGTGGGCTACCTTGGGAGTACCAATTGGAGGTAAAGAGAGCGGTCACACTTGATGAGGCCATCGGTGCCGCCCGGGGCGTGGAAGAGGTGAATGCGACGAGGGTTGCCGAAAGGGCCCATGTAAGCGAGAAAAGGAAGGCCGAGAGTGGCTCGGGAACTTACAAAAAGGGGAAGTTCGCATCGAATTCCTCCAAGCAAGGAAGTGTTGCCACATGCAAGAGTTGCGGGAAGAACCATGCCGGCGAATGCCGAAGGGATTCGAAGGCGTGTTACAATTGTGGGAAGGTGGGGCATATGGCCCGAGATTGTAGAACCAAGGCGTTTTCCGAGATAGAGTGTTACTCGTGTCACGAGATGGGACACTACAGCAATGTGTGCCCGAAAAAGGGAACCGAGCCGATGGTGTCCACGGCTCAAAAGAAGGTGGAACCGGCTATAGTGAAGGGGCGTTCCTTCCAACTGATTCAGGAGGAAGCAAAAGAGGTGCACGATGTGGTATCAGGTACTTTATTCATTAATTCCTTGTCAACTCATGTATTATTTGATTCGGGTTCTACTTATTCGTTTGTGTCTCACAAGTTTGGTAGAAAGTTGAATGTGATATCGGGATTGTTAGATGAGGTCTATGAAATAGAGGTAGCTAATGGAAAATCTCAGTGGTCGAATGTGTTTATAGAAGTCGTGAATTAGAAATAGATGAGGAAAAGTTAAAAGTCGATTTATTGCTCTTGGGAATGAAGGATTTTGATATGGTTATCGGTATGGATTGGTTGGGTAGACACTAAGTCAAGATATTATGTGATTACAGCTTAATTGTTGGGTTGTCGCACGAATCGGTGCTTATAGAAGTTAGAGATAAGTTGTATGACGTGGATATTTATGTTGGGAATGGTCTTCCCAGTTAGTTATGTGTAAGGAAATATGTATTTGAAAAGATTTTAGACAGGTGTGTCGCAGGATGTAAGGATATAAGGGTTGATACTATTATGTAGTATCAAAGGACGAACCACGAGGATGGTAAATGTGTTTCAACAAAGGATAGTAGTACAAGGAAGTACTAAGTGTTGGTAAAAACGTTAGTGTGAATTGGAATTCTAGAAATAGAAACCTTGGGGAATGGAACTTGGATGTTGGCGAGAAGCCGGATAAGTAACATAATGGTTGTTACACGTGAATGGTAAAGACAAGAATGACTAAGGTATAGTGATGTCGTAGAACTCATAAATGGGAAATATGTGGAAATGAATGAGTGTCGGGAACGTCGAATTTTGATTGTCAAAGGTGATTGAGTAAAAAAAATTTGGCATATAGCTATGTCAAGTTTTGTGACAATAATGATGAATTCGATATCAACGGTAAGAAAACAATTATTGGTTACATGTCATGGTAATGGCATGACGGTATGGGGCATGGGGTAGTGTGATACTACAAATGGAAAATAAATATTTCAATGTACCGCGATGTATAAAGGTAGAACATTGAGTGTTGAGCTATTAGGCGCTAAAGCATAGGTTGCAAGAGTAGACCGGAGTCGATTGGTTGACTCAAGGATGACCGGATTGACCGGCAAATTATGGTGAATGGAATGGATTGGAGATTACCCCGGTGGCGACAAAAGATTTGGAAAGTGGTAATAAGGAAATGAACCGTTTAAGGGTGATTAATGTGTAAGTGAAACGGTAAATGGTAATCGAAAATTTTATTGGTTACCCGCGGGGTTCAATGCATGTGCATTATGTGATGGCCTTTGAAGGCATATGATAATGAAAATGGAAGGTTATATGAAAAGTATTAAGTTGTATGTTCAATGAGAAATGTGTTGGATATGAACGAAAAATGTTAACGTGATATTATGGGAAAAATGTGCTAAATTGCATGGTGCATAAATAGACGATTAAATGGGTAAGATAGTGGTAAAGTATGGGATGTGAAAGGTGTATACTAGTGAAGTATGCAAGATAGGGTAAGGATGAAAGGATGTGTTTAGCTCGGGGGGTCCCCGGCTACTATGATGTTTGGGATGGAGTCGGTTGGGCGAATCCCAATGATTCCATTCCGTGATCGGAGGATTTCCGGTAACTGGATGGTGTGAGTCACTTTGGATTGGGGGCTTTCCGATCACTGTGACAAATTAGATCTTGATGGATTGGAGGCTTTCCAATCATCTTGATGTGATAGTTATATTATGGATTGTTGTGTCTGTATGATATATTTATATGTATATATATATGTGACGAATATAGAACCATGTGAGTAATGTGAATGGTTATGACTTTGTGATAAGTGAGAATTTGGGGTAAAATTTTCGGATTACATTAGGTCATGTATGGGTAGGGGATGCCTAGACTTCTAGAATATGAGAAAAATGATGCTTTTAGGAAGCAATTGTTATTGGGAACCAAGATATGGTCAACTTGTGTGAAATTATGGTATGTGAGGCGAAGGTGGTTGAAATGGTACTAAGTAATGGTATAGGTGACCAAATGAAAGTTAAGAAACGGTAAAGGGTTGATGTGACCATAAGGGAATGTGAGAACTCGGAGAAATTTGAAAAGATTGGAATTTTGGAAATATGAACGATTGTTAAGAGAACAATAATGAGTATAATGGGGAGTGATAAGCCGATAATGATATCTCGCGGGTAGGAAATTTGTTAATTGGAAAAACTATGGTTGACTTTAGGCAAAAGTCAAGATTAGTCAACGTGTAACTAGTTGACTTGGTCAAAGATGGGTTTTAACTTTCGTTTCGAATGACTCGCGATGATGAGAGCATAATGTATCAGTTGTGTGTATGAGAAAGGGGAAACGAAATAATTAAAAGAGTTATGGTCAAATTATGCGACTTTGACCCGTTGGGTGTTTTCAAGTTGAATTTGGGAATCGGGTATCTAATGGTTGATGAATCATAATTAGAGGTCAATGGTAAAAGAAATGATGAATAGTGGAACCATTAGCAAGTAAAGAAATTGTTAAAGAATATTTGACTTTGTGCTTAAGTCAAGGATTAGACGGTGTTGGATTATATCGACTTGGTCAATCTAAATTTTGATATCAGTGTGGATCGATTCGATGGTTATAATGATTGGTTCATATAGTTCCTATGTGTATAGCGGGTTTGATTAAAGGGTTCAAGGTGTTACAGTCAAATTGTGCAATTATGACCCGTTTGGGTGTTAAAGGCTTAAGATTGATTTTTTTGACCCGTCCGGGTCTAGCGGGGTTAAGTGAAGGTGGGAACACTTATTGTTAACTAAATTCGGATGGGAAAAGTGATGGTAATAACCACAGGAGAACGAGAACGGAATGAACGGTCGATCATGGGTTGAAATTCTTGGCGATTCCGAGGACGGAATCCTTTTAAGGGGTAGATAGTTGTAACGACCCGAAATTTGTAGATAAATAAATTTTAAAAAAAATATGATAAATAAGGATAAATCATTTAAAAAACGTAGGAATTGGTTTCGTGTCATTTGGACACCGTATGAGAAAGTTATGGACGAAACCGTGTCGAAGCAAAGGTCGAAAAGTGCAGCCTGGGCTGCACAGCCCAAGATAGCGACGCGATTTTTGGGATAGCGACGCGATTTTTGGCTGTTTCCACAGAAAGCCGAAATAGCGAAGTCTTGGATCGCGATTTTGGATCGCGGGCAAAAGATAGCGACGCGATCTATAGATCACGACGCGATTTTGGTGTCTGATCAGCATTAAAGTCGGGAAATGCTCATTTATTGCAGACCAAAAGCCCTAGTTTCTCTCCCAACGACTTTGTATACGTTTTTGAGTGGAAAACACCATTTGGAGCCGATTTCTTCATCAAATCTCGTGATTCTTCACTCCTAGTTGAAGATTAAAGGTAAATCTTCACTCCTCCATCTTTGTAGCTCAAGATCTATGGATCTTGAAGCTTGGGTTTGAAACCCTAGTTCTTGGGGTTATGGGTTATGGTGATATAAATGGTGTATACACTTGATAGATGATATATTGACAAGGAAAACAAGTGTATGATTATGATCTGTAAGAATCTTACGGGTTGGTTAAACCTAGGGTTTGGTAAATCACCATATTTGGGGGAAATGGATTGATGGGTGTTATCTAGAGATTAATGGATACATTATTAGTAGTATGTGATGTTGAACATCTTGTGATTATTGTATTAGGCTTTTGGTGAAATATTGGAAAGTTGATTGATTGTTGGAGCAAGGAAAACCGGCGGAAAGAATACGGTTGGAGCATTTATTTGCTAAGGTGAGTACGTGTGGACTTTACTGAGTACATAGCCATTGAAATATATTTTCTTACTTGTGATTTGGTCTATTTGATTAATTGTGTAGACTATTAGTATGTAGAGTTAGTTATATATTATTATGAATATTATGACTAACTTGTTTGATGAATTATGAGATAGCCAAGGGCTTAGATGGAATAACTCGAGAAGTTATGACGTGTGATAGTGTGGCGGTGATTCGGGGGATCCCCGGTCACTTTGGATGGGGCTGATTGGGCATCGACCCATGGACCATCATGTGTTAGGAGGCTTGCTACCGGACGAGATCCGGCTAGAAGTCGGGTAATGGTAGATTGGGCGATTCCCTCTTACCGTTACCATAAGGCTTATTAAGGCGGGGGATCCCCGATTAATAAGTATGTGAGATGACGGGTTATTTGGAGATGTTCCGGATAACTAGATAGACTTGTTAGGAAGGCAAGGATGATAGAGTCACAATAGGGTGGCTAAATGTATGATGATGAGATATATATTTGTTTATATATATATAATGTGATACTTGTTGTTTTATCGGGGTCTAAACCCATGTAGCTCACGAGACTTTCTTGTCTCACGTACTACTTGTTTGTTTTGCTATGTACTCAGGTTCAGGATCGGAGATGTAGGTACGCATGGATAGAGATATGCGGGGCCTAGAATAGAAGAACATTAGAGCGGATTTATGCTTAGCTTTGGTTTTGATATATTTTGTAACACCGAAACTTTATACTCTGATTTCATACTAAAGGTTTTTGTAAATCCGTATTTTGGGACGGTTCTTCTATTTATAAAATGATATGTTTTGGCAAATGTTTTGTCTTAAAAATTGAGGTGTTACATGTATGTCCCAGTTCAGACCTAACAAATGGGATTGCACATCAACACAAAACTTCATATATCTATGGTATACGTAATCTTGTTCTGAAAGAATCTTTTGTTGGTTCAATAATCCGTAGTCCATCTTGCATAACCAATTTAATAATATGTGCAACACATCGACTACGAAAAAAATATCGTTACAAATTGGTTTATATTTAAGAGTTAATTGTCCAACTGGGACGATATTATTTGACGCATTATTAGACGATATTGAAAATACTTTTGACTCTAATTTAAAGGTTTTTATAATATAGTCTAAAATTCTGAATAAATTTTCCCATGTATGTGGATACCCAAATAATTCAAACGCAATCGTACGCTCATCATTTTCCAACTATTGGGATCTATCTGATGAGTGGTAACGCAAAGGTATTGTAGGAATACCTTGTAGGATTCACCTGGCGGAACTTGAATCCCACATACTTGATCACTACTAATCAATGAGATCACTAGAACAAAGAGATGGTTAGAACATTACCTCTTGGATTTCTAAAGATTAATCCACCTCAACCGCACCACCTGAACACGCTGCAAGACCGCGTTGTACCAATAAAGCAATACACAAAGACTTGTGTGTGTGTGTGTTCGGTCGAACCCCAACCGAAAAACCCTTGGGGTTTTCTTCCTTCGATCGTCGGCCGAGAGAGAGGGATGAAGTATTAGAGTTTTGTTTGTATTGAATGATTAACCTTAAACCCTTAACCTTGAGTCCTTATTTATAAAGACTCAAGTTACAGTTTAAGTCCTTTGAGTTTAATCTCATAATTAAACTTCTTATTCACACGTTAAACCCTTGGACTTTTACTAGTTAATTAATTGTCTATTAATTTACTGTCCGTTAAATATTTAACTTAATATTTTACCTTCCTCACAAATAATAATTAACTTATTATTATTATTATTATTATTATTATTATTATTATTATTATTATTATTATTATTATTATTATTATTATTATTATTATTTATTCTCTTCTTTATAATTAACTTAACTAGTTAATTATTCGACACAACTTACTTTATTCGGTTGTCCATTATTGGGTGTGTAGTTGTGTGACCCTTTAGTGTGTTATAACATTGGACACGATGACACGTGTGATTATTTGTGCACATAAATCCAACAGACTCCCACTTGTGCAAGATAAGCATCACTTACTGATCATCGTTAGTCTAAAGCAGTCCCTAACCAGACATTTAGGATAACCGGATTATAAGATCTCTTATATCCAGAGATAGTATTCATACCGATGAATAACACTTTCATATTTTCCTTTCGCATCATGATATTCAGATTAATCTCTTAATTAAACTTAGTCTCTTACACTTTAAACCCTTATAGTTTAACTAGTTATTATTGTCCTACTTAATTATTAAATGTCTAGTATCATACACTAATATAATTCGGTATATATATATACACGAATTATATCCTTGTATTAATACTTTTAACAATTAATTATATAATAAACTTTAGATAATTTATACAATAATATTATCCAATTACCATATGATTTAAAGCTATTAAATCATATTATGGATAATCTTTAATTAACACATTGTATATTTACTCAACTAGTAAATGTACAAATACTTGTATCAATTAGTTAGTTAAACTAATCTAGTAATAAGTTAAACTTAACTTAATACTTTACTTGATTCATAAATGACTATTATGAATCAATCCTCTTCCAAGTATCATTACATATCTTACACGTATTACATGCACTCACCGGTGTGACCCTTAAGTGTTTCGTAATGGATGTATCATCATAGGTTGACTAAATGTGCACATAAATCCTTCAGACTCCCACTTGTGCAAGTTTGTAACCTTTGTCTTAATGATACGAGCTACAGTGGCCTTCTAGATGGGCATGTAGGTAACCAACCCCATAAAAACAGCTTATGTAACCCTGGTATAGTTTTGTGAAAAACTTTTAATAGCGTCTCTTACTAAAGAACACTCTGTCTTTACTTCTTGGGTAACGTTGTTAGGTTCATCCCTTGCAGCACGATATTTGTGATAACGAATACGAGCATGGTAGAAAATATCTACTCCTGTATTCGAAATCATTTAATGACGTCTTGATTCAAACTATTATGATAAACGACAAAGAACAAATCAGTTCGTTTGGGCATGGCCATGCACTTTCTAGTTATCTCATCATGTCAAAGGACCCATAAATATCTCTCCTAAAAAGGAGGTGCAATTACCATCTTGTTATATTTCGATTCAAAATACAAATTCCTTTGTACCTAGTAAAGCCTCGTATGACAACCATATTTCAGAATTGTCTAAGACGAACCAAAGCACATTAGTCATTGTATCCCAAACCAAATACCTCAGGCTTAAGGACAATCCTAGTGAATAATACTTTTGAACTTTTCAACCACGAAGTATTATCACGGTGGTCAATCCAATATTCGTCGAGTTCCAACAGAATATCACCGATATTTGGTTTACACAAAACTTGTGTAGCTATCTTCGAAGAACTTCGAATCTACCACCAAATACCGCGATGACGTTAACGTCCCATCAAGGTTCCCACCAAGACGAGTAGTCACGGATTTATATCTTTTGAATAGAAAGACATTTATTCATGGATGTTGTAAAACATACAAAGTCTGAATAACAATGATGATAATTCATGTATTATTCCTCACTGGACATAGATACTGAATTATTACTGGATCATTAGTTATTCTTTGGGTTTGTGTTGATTGCTCAATGACCCTTAATTGTAACTTTTATCACTGATTACAATTAGTCATTTCTATTAAACCAAAGACATAACACGAGTACTTTAAGAATACTATTACTTTTATCTTTGCTAGATATTGTTCATGCAACATTTAGAACATATTCTAGTCTTTCCCTTTATATATGATTCGGTAAACATAGGAGGATTGAAAAATCACTCCTTTAGTTTCTTGAATCTATAAAACTTGCTTTGTAACTAAATCTCTTTTAGCTACTTGATTTGTAGGTACTTTCACTAGTTAAAGAAATTTCCTTAAATGATTAACTTGTTCACTGGAATGCGAACATCCTATTAGATATGCAATAATTAATCACAAGACTTGTGATCACGCTATTAGGTTTACAATAATCTAATCAATGATCATTTATTTCTCTTAACTCTTTGGCTAACGACTTGGTAATTCCTTGTTGTTAATGTCCTAACTAACTTACTATATTCGTTAGTACCTCTAATGAATATGTTAGTCATAGCTCTCACTCAATTTTATGGAAAATAAGCATCACTTAAACTACAACTTTTGACCTAGTCAAAACTTATAGTTTAACCCTTTAAGAATTAATCAATTATCAAAGTCATCCTTTGGATTTGCGAATATCCAACATTCCTTTTAAGGGAATCATGACTTTCATTTATTACTGTATCGAACAAGTATGAAACACTTGAAACGATACTTCCAATTCTTAAGTGTAATAGTGTCTTTTAAGAATCTTATTTAATGCCAAAGTCATTTCTTGGATTTCTCAAATATCCATTATTCCTATTAGGGAATTATGACTTGATTAAATATTGTATTTATTACAAGTATAAAAGGCTTGCAATAATACCTTTTAAATCTTAAATGCTTTAATATAGTTTGTCCCTTTTAAGAGTTCATTTAATGTCTAAGTCATTTTACTTAGATTTTACGAATATCCAATTATTCTTATTAGGGAATTATGACTTCATTAAATTCCTTTATCACAAGTATGAAAGAGTTGTAATAATACTCTTTAAAGTCTATCTTCATTATATCCAATATAATCATACTATATTAATACTACCACTTTAAAACTTACTATCATAAGTAACCATTACTTAAGATGTTTTAAATAAGTTCAATGTACTTTGAACTTTATGCTTTCCATAAAAACTCTTAAATACTTTAGAAGAAACTTCTAATTTCTAGTATCTAAGTATTTGAGCTATCTAAGACATTTACAACAATCAAACAAGCATAAAACATGAAATATAAAGTAAATCAAAGACTTGACTTACAATCTAGTCATAAAACTTGACTAGTGTAATTATCACACATGCACACAATATAATTCAACCATGGATTCGAATTTATTAAAACCAAAGACTTTGTTTTAACATAAAATAAAAATGATCCAACAAAAATGAAATTGTTTTTTCTGAATCCATAAAAATACTGAATTTTAAAATCTTGGTGCTCGTGGGATCATCACCATCTCATGCCGGTCATCATCACTTTCCATCTCCTCCTAAGGAACTTGCGTTTCCTCCACCACCACTTGCACCCTTTGGACAATTTCTTTTCCAATGCCCACCCTCACCACATTTGAAGCACCGATTCTCGGTCCTCGCTGTGTTAGGCTTTACCTTCTTGACCTTATGTGTGACACCTTTACCATTTGGCACTCCTTGGTTAGGATTGGTTTTACCCTTTCCTTTACCACCATGCCCTTTTCCCTTCTTGCCACTACCACTGCCATTACCGATCATTAGAACATCCTTAGATTTGGTCCCCAAACTCAATTCAGCTGTCTTGAGCATGGAATGTAGCTCAGCAATGGATTTCTCCATATTATGCATATTGTAGTTGACCACAAAAGGCTTGTAGTCATCAGACAATGAATTGAGTATAGTGTTTGTTGCCATTTGCAACGGTATGGGGTGACCAAGTCTAGCAAGGTGATCCATGTGCCCTTTCATTTTCATGACGTGGGCACTCAACGGTGTTCCTTTGATCATCTTGCAAGAGTTGAAGGCTCGATTGATGTCGAACCTCTCAGTGCGAGCTTGCTCTTGAAATGAATCCCTAAGTTGCTGGATCATCTCAAATGCAGGCACATCCATAAGTCCTGCTTGTAATTCTGGACTCATGGTTGCGAGCATCAAACAGCTCACATCGAGCGCATCACTGACATGCTTATCATAAGCTTGCCTTGCTTCAGTTCTAGCATTAGCGGCAGGTACATTAGGTACTGCTCTTTCCAAGACATACTACTTTCTCTCATGCCTGATAACAATGCGAAGATTGCCCTCCCAGTTGAAAAAGTTTGACCCAGTCAACTTGTCTTTTTCGAGGATTGAGCGGAGTGAGAGATTGTTGGTACTTGTCGTTGTGGTTATTGATGCCATCTACAAATCAAACCCAGTTTAATTAGTAACCATCAATAAACATTCTCTAAAATATATTATAAACCCATAATTAATATTTTAGGCCTAGGATCCATATATCACATTCTCGCCGCAAGGTTTGGGCACTTCCCGACGAGACATGCTATTTCTGGTAGGTAACATCCTTACCGATCGTATCAAGACTTGACACGATTCCTAGGGGTCGTGGAATCTTTAAACTTATAACTTATTACAACTTTGTACAATCTAATTGTATATTTCTAAGTTAGTAATAAAGTCTAGTATGTTTATTCTACTCAAGTACTTTATGGGTCGGGACTCCCGATTATCACCAAAGTAGATCAGACCATCTAAGACAGTGCGATGCTCTGCGCCGGGACTCCCGATTATCACAGAACCTTACGCACCCTAACACTCGCAATGATTTGAATCCATATCTAAGGTTCTTTATCCTTACAATATGAATATCGTTTAACAAGTGAGGTGTTCCATTAGGTGGATAGTACTTAGATCTAAGATTTTCTTGGGTTTGTTTAAGTATTTAACTAAACTTAAACCTTTATTCCAATCTTAATCAAAAACTTGATGTGTGAAAACCAGTTATAAAATTATAACCTAAATACGTCCTTTCCTAGATTACCACACTATTAGGCAAGTATGACCTAATCGTGAGCAATATAGTTCAGGTAAGTAAATTCGGGTATATTCATCTCCACAGGGAACAATTAAGCTGACTATGTAATATAAAACTAATTAATTAAACTGAACAAGTAATTAAAAAGGGTTTTCATTTGGAACATTTTTTATTTGCAAACTGAATAATAAAACTAAATTTTGATTTTTAAAATAAACAATCAACTAAAACGACGAGGAAGTCTTTTAATAATAAGGAGGATATTCACTATGAGTCGAATCCGTCTAGGTCTAGGTTTGGTTTTGAAGTACCGATTTAATTCATGTTCTAGGAGTTTAAGGGACTAGATTTCTCTCAAAACCTTACAATGAGTCTAATATGATCTCTAAGAATTTCTTCTCAAGAAACCTGTTTAAATTCACACTCCTGCTTGTTATTTCTAACTAGGTCCGGCTTTCCGAGACCTTCTAATCCGAGGAATTTCTTCTCTAAAGATGAGACTTCAAGTTGCACCTAAGTTATTGGTATCAAATCTCGGACCCCTATTTCTAGTGAGTCGCTGACTAGGTCAAAAGGTATGAAAAGTCAGGGATGTTACTAGATCAATTAAATGTTGTCAATATTTTATCAATCAAACAATAAACAGATTCAATAATGCAATTGTAAAGGTTTAACGAAAAGGTTCTTTACTAAAAACACAAGTGTTCAAACAATCATCATAAAATCCTAAGAATATCCAAACCTAAAACCTAAACTTCATCTAATCATAGCGAATATAAGATGATTAGCACATAGACATGCTAAAAATCATCAAACAATCGTGAAGAAACATAAACATAAACATAATAGTAATCAAAAGTGATAAAAAAAACCAATGTTTGATGCTTGAAAACTTGATCTTGAGTGCTCCTAGGGTATTTTTCGGCTGCCAATTCGTCTTAGGTCAAAAGTTCTTTTTCAAATCTGTAATTCTCGCTTAAATATACGTCAGGTTGCTAAAAAGCGCGTCGCTATTCAAGAAATCGCGTCGCTATGTCGGACCCCCTCGTTAATTCGTGTCGCTATCTTCCAGATAGCGGCGCTATCTTGTCTTTTTGATGGCAAACAGAGACCCAAAATCGCGTTTTGAAGGAAAATAGCGTTATAGATAGCGACCCTAGATAGCGGCGCTATCCTTAGATAGCGGCGCTATCTCTCCAATTTCTGCAGATTTTCATTTCTTGTGTCGTTTTGACTCGTTTTTGATACTTTTCTTCTATAGCCTGAAAAATACAATGGGAACTATATTTGGGTGATAACATCATGTTCTAATCAATAAACACATACAAAAATAGGTATATTGGCATATAAATATATGTATAAATATGCCAATTTCAAGATGCCCACACTTGAACTTTGATTGTCCTCAAGCAAATCATCATTAAAATAATCCAATCATGTATAAACAATTATAAAGTAATCGACATTTCATCTCAATTTATTTATATAAACACAACAATTTTCAGAATCTAGTCCATTTAGCAGTTAAAATTTCACATTATATTTTATGCCCAAGTTTGTGTAAAACATCAGTTAACTTTTCACAAATCTAATCAAACCCTTAACTATGTTATTTAGACTACTTTTTAACTTAGATCCTAATTCATTCTTGCCTAATCTATAAATGCCATCTTTATGAAAATCACCCGACTAGTAAGGTTAAAAGAAGAAAAATTAGTTTATTTGTTCATTTCATAACTTATTTGCTTTATTTATTCATGCTTTGCATGTTTATTTATTTTATTTATTTGTTCTTATACATGCTTTGCATGTTTATTAACTTATTTATTTATTTGTTTGGAAGAGAGAACCACAACTTTCATTGAGAACCCGCGTAAAAGACTTTCAGCCAACATATCCAGATCAGTTGACCTTAGTATGCCAGGTTTAAAGGACCCCGTGAGCTTACTTGTCGGGAACCCAAGGTCGGCTAATTGTTCCCCCTAAGTATTTAATTAGGTATTTATTCAAGAATCGATTCGAACCTCAGCTTACATTGTGAACCCGCGTAAAAGACTTTCAGCCAACATATCCAGATCAGTTGATTAGTATGCCAGGTTTGAAGGACCCCTCGGGCGTACTTGTCGGGAGCACAAGGCCGGTTGAATATTCTCACCGATTCTCAAATTTTTCATGTATATTATTTAGCAATTTATTTACGTAAACTAAAAGCTCTTAATCTAACCTATTGTCATCAGGAGTTAGCTTTGCTAAACTTAATTTTCTAAAAGACAATACCTATAGGTTTACAAGAATTTCAAATTTTCCAAGTTAGAAAGTGATTTAATTAGCGAGTTAAAGAGATAATTAGATCGGCCAAAAGCCACAAAAATTGACACATAAAAGCTAAGAAAAATTTTGACTTTTAAAGTGAACTTTATTGTCTAAAAATTGTTTTCTAAGGTTGAGATGTGTCTAAAAAAAATTTCTGATTGAATTGGTTTGTTCGTTTTTGAGATGATTTACTATGAAAACTACCAAGTGGTGGATACCATACCCCATGCCCACACTTAAAACATTGCATTGCCCTCAATGCAATAAAAAAATAAAGAATTATAAACTAAAAAGAAAAAGGCAAAAGGGAACAGTACTCCCTGAAGGTATTTTGATTTTTTGTGTGTTCCAAGAATTGTTATCATCCCAAAATGCATGATCCATTTATGAGCACTTCCGTTCCAATTCCAAGCTCATCACATTCTATTAAATTATAACTAGAACAAAACTAAAATAAAAACTGGTAAAATAGTTCAAACAACCAAATAAAAAATATAAAAAAGAAAAATTGTAGCAAAAAAAAATATATTAATGTAAAGTACAACCAAATCGAATAATCAGTTCTGAAACCCAAACGGAGCAATCAATGATCACGCCCATCCCGAGGCGATGTCGGGTCATACTGCTAGAACTAGTCTTCATAACTCGGGTAGTTTGGCGTTGTAGGCAAGTTCGGGCCCCAATAAGGTAACGGGTTCTGGGCCTCGAATGGTGGTGTAGGGGCTTGCCAGTACGGGAGAGTTTGAGCCCTTTCTCCTAGATAGTAATTTCGTTGGAGCTGTAAGGTCATACTATCCATATGATGCCTCATCCCGCTGAAGTCTGTCCTCAATCCAGCCATATCAACCTGCAAAGCATGAACATCATTATATAAATTTTGGTACGGGTCAAACGTAGAAGGACCCGCTCCGGAGCCAGATGCTCCCGGATGTCCATGACCATGCTCCATAGGTGGCGGTTCCACCTCCCCCATTGCCACATCCTCTGGTATTTGTGGTTGTTGGCTTTGCCCTCTCGGTCGTCTCGGTTGTGCACCTCTTGGTTGTCTCGGTTGTGCACCTCTTCCCCCAGCTTCAGTTGACGGGTTATCTTCCCATGCATACCGTCCTTCATCTACCCCGGCTATTGGATCTCGAATTACTCCCATTCCCTCTAGCTGATGAATATCTAAAAAGCCCATCTCTTGCTTCGTTAATGTGATCGTCACCCGCGGTGTTAAAGTTACCGATGCTCTGGCCAAGCGTGTGATGTATTGGCCTCCTGTGAAGCCACTTTTACTTTTGTGTCCATGTGCTGGACCGTTCAATTCATTAGTGTCTTTAATAGATGTCTTTACACATGCTATAAAATAAAACTCTTATATTAAGTATAACAATTTAATTTGAATTAACTAATATTAAATTGTGACACTTCATCTACTCAAATAGATTTTAGAGGGTTAAATGATATTTACTTAAATATAGGTATTTAATGCAACATCAAACATGAATATAAAAAAAACATGAATATAAAAAAATATACATAATGATAACTATTAGATCATTATATAATATAATGATAACTATTAGATCATTATATAATATAATTTTTATACAAAATGTACATAAACAATGAATATAAAAAACAACTAACATATTCTCTGTAAAACAAAATCATAAAGAGTTCATCTCTATGACTATTTTATCTTCAAAAAATACAAATCATAAAAATTATGTTGATCACCAATTAATAGCGACGATAAATAAAAAAAGCTCTATAGATCTTTGTTGTTGACTTCACTTGTTAGGTATTTCTTTTGGATGCACCTTTAGGGTGTTAAATTTTTTGCAATAGGCTAATGTGTAACATTCATAAAACTTGAAAAGTCTCTTATTTTATTGAAAATTTATTATTATAATTATTTGTATTTATTTTCAAAACCCTTGGTCTTATAATTTAATGAGTTTGTTTTTATAAATGGATTTATATAATATTATTATTAATATTTAATGTATGATATCTTACTACTTATTAATGCATTTAGGCTTACCCCTTTTAGTAAGTTTAAGGAGCTCCTTAATTTTAAGTTTAAGAAGATTTCCACTTTTAGTAAGTTATTTAACTAAAAAAATAAGGTGTGACTTACAAGATTCGAACACAAGACCTCTCCTAAGTAGTCATTGTGTGTTAACCAATTGCTATAACTTACACTTTATTTCAAACCACCAACATTAAATGCAATAGGTTGTAGTTCCGAGCATTTGACCACAACACCTTATATTTCCGGAAGTCAATTAATGTACCTTTTCGGTTTCGGTTTGTATTTCTGGAAAACAAAATATAATAGGCTGTAATTCCAAGCATTTGACCTGCCATTATATTTACGGAAGTTAATTAATTGAGCTTTTCGATTTCGGTTTGTATTTCCGGAAATTAATTAATTGACCTTTAACTTCACCAGAACTCGTGACCATTTAATTTCACCAGAATTCACACCATCATTTCTCTATTTAAAGGCCCATTTTTTTCAACAAGACTCATATTATTCTATGCCTCACTACATACTACCATCACTAATGTCGGCACCTACCATCACTACGCACCACCACTCATCACCATCGCTATTGCCATCACCACCGTTATTTTCGTCACTTTGAAATATAGTTACGGGTACCCGCCGCCGCATTGCGCGGGTACCCTGCTAGTTTATTATAATATTATTATTAATATTTAATGCATGATATTTATTACAACTTCAAATTGAAACTCAATTTATATATATATATATATAGATATAGAATCTTTAATCTATCCCCATAGAAAAATGGACTCTCAAAATAGAAAACCCCTTCAATTAATTTATCTAAGATTTCTACCACTTATATGTCAGTATATAAGAATTGCATATATTTATAAATTCTTTTCATGGGCAATATGTCAAAAACATCCTTAGCTTCAATTTCGACAAAGAAGAAAAACACTTTTCATATAAATCGAAATTAAAATTCAATTAGTACAAATAGTTTTAATAAACGTATGGCTCTGACACATATTATCATAGTAGCGGAAGCAATAACAATGTCAAGTTAATTCATATAACACCTATAGGAACCGTATTCGTTTAAAAATTAATGTAACTATAACAATGAACAAAAGACTGAGGCTTTTTATATAATGGATTTTAGTAACTCAAACATTAATGGATTTCAGAAGAGTTTTATGATAATATATAATGAGTACTACACATCTATATCTATATTTCATTTTTGAAGTTGCTTTAATTACACATTGCTTTAATTACACATCATTATCTCTCAGCCTTTACTCCCCAAAGCTTTAAAAAACGAGTTTCATTCTTGCCCTTTGATACAACTGTTTCACACCAAGCTTTAAAAAACGAGTTTCATTCTTGCCCTTTGATACAACCGTTTACACCAGCTAAATAAAGAGCCTTAAATACACTGCTTTAATTACACAACCATTGAATGTCCTACGAGCCTTAAATACAACCGTTTCAGAAGCCGTTACAGATTCCACAATCATACATATCATCACCTGCACACATATAAAAACGGGTCAGTAGTCAGCATATCTTGCAAACGTTCAGTTCTACAACAATTGCGAACTTATTAAAAAACCAAACCGCCAATTTCACACTCGATCTCCTCAACTACACTTATTTTATCCATTGATTAGAGATCCCTGCAATCATATTATTTAAAGCGTAAAGCAGGCAAACAAAATGAGGTATTTACATTATCACCATATTGCAGATTCCACAAAACTAATATCATTTATTTCTGTGCAGGCTACACCTTCACAAAATCATTGTTATTGTAAAAAAGCAGAATTTAAGAAAAAAAATTAAAAAAACATAATTAACACTAATATCATTTTTGTTTATGTGCAGGCTACACCTTTTTTTAATTCCAAAATTACTTCTTTTGAACCAATCTGACATTTATCCTCAAAGTGAAACAGAGTTACCTTTTTTTTATTGACAGATTAAGCAGCATCAACCAAATCAGTTCCATAAGAAGCCCTTCAGTAAGCTTTTGTGATTCATCTTTTTGAATTAAACTGTGATGTAATATATTTAACCTAACCAAGTGATGCCTTTAACTCCCCTTGCCCGCGTCCAAAACCTGGCTATAATTTTAACAAACACACATAAAAACAAAAATAAATAAAATAAAATTAGTTTATATAATCAATCTCATTTTTGCATTTATAAATATAAAAGGCATTTAAGTATCTCAATGCTAGATAATGTGGCAAAAAAAAAAAAAAAAAAAATTCGCATTTATAAATATAAAAGGCATTTAAGTATCTCAATGCTAGATAATGTGTTCAAAAGAAAAAAAAAAGATAATGTGGCAAAAAACCTCTACCAGGAAGATTCTTAAAACTTTTAACATAAATAACAAGTAGTTCTTTTTGTTGACTATGACTTATAGCTCTACAATTACATAAAAATGTTGAACATTTTTATAGGTTGCTTTTTCAATTGCAGAAGCAGCAACAGTCTCGGCTCTTTTTCATCAGTTCGAACAAAACAAGAAGTTGTAGACTCATGAGACATGACCATTATGGCTCCTAAGCATACAAAATTTGTCTGGCGTAATTTTAAAAAAAAATCATTTTTAAGCCTATGGTTCCAAAATGAAGCGTATTTCTAAAATCAGTTTATATGAAGAAAAAAAAAATCTATTTTTCTACCAATATTCCAAAATGAAAACAAAGTAAAAATTAAACACTTATAACAATTCAGTTTTCTTTTTTCACATTATAAACAATTTCCAATAAGTTAGAAAATCATTTAACCAGTTTGGTTAATTTTAAGCACACTGATATATCAGAAAAATGATTTAACTCTTATTTTTCAAATTAGGGTTTTACCATAATTTGAAACGATCGACATTTGTAAAGATAAAATGAACCTTTTTAATTCGATAGATATAAATTTTAAAACTTACCTTGGGGTTTAGAGGAGATAATCGTTGGTGAAGACGATCGATACGTGATGCGTTATGCTGATTTGTCGGACCAATTCTCACAGTGCTAAGCGAAAGAGGTATTTCGTCTGTTATCTCCTATTGAAATATTAAATGGACCAATTCCATAAAATTAAGCCCACTCCAAACACTAAAAACTATATAAGTAGGCCAGGTGGAAGAAACCGTAAGCCCGTTGAATAATCATTCTTGGGTTACCGGTTTTTGATTTGTGTATATAACTGATCCATGAAATCATGTGATACATGTTTGAAAAGAAAAGGAAAAAGATTAAGGGGTAATTTCTTCATTTGGCATGATACATATTAAATAAATAAAAAGTAACACAGCGCCCACCCACCAAAGTCAAAGAAAATTATCTATTCTGAATAACTTAGCAACCAATTTACAAAAGTGTCCTCACATTCAAGAAAAGGACGAAATTTTATTAAGGGCAAGATAATAAATATACATTCATTGGTGAATGTATTATAGATAATATCTTGGTCTTATTGTAAGCATTTTTATTATTTTTTTACTATAATTACTATAACGTTTGTAAATTTAGATGGTTTGAAATAATCATTAATCCGATTTATATTCCATTAATATAATATTAAACTATATCATGTTTGTTTGTTTGTAATGCAATGTGATTTTGAATAGTTTAAATAGAATAAATTATAAAAAGCTTCACCCAAGTAGTAATTAGCAACTTATTCCTTCCAACACTACACCTGTTAGTGTTAATCTGGCAAATTTAGATTAGTGTATATACCAACCAAATGTTAACTCTTAAATTTGGTGCACCAGTTATGCTTCTACAGAGTGATTATTATGAATACAAGATCTAAATTTGTACTCATAATCATCACTCCGTAGAAGTATGTTAATTCTTAAAATATATCATCGTTTATTCATAGTTGTGCTTCTAAAAGAATAAGCACCAAGATCTTTATAGTGACACTTATATGTTATGAATAACATGTTTTATGTTATGCTAATATAAGTACTCATATTTTATTACTTTACATTTTCTCCGACACACTTTGTTATGTTCATACTTTGCAGTTGATACAAATACCTCCTTATCATGAACAAAACCCGTGCATCGCACGGGCCATCCTGCCTCGTATTACAAATGACTGAGGCTTCATATATAATGGATTTTAGTAACTCAAACATTAATAAAAAAGCTTGTAGCCTAACGGTATAAAATGTTGGTTTGTAATTATGAGTGTGAGTTCTGTTGTGGATTAAATGATGTAAATTTAAGAGTAATTTAGAAAATATGGTTTTTTTATTAAAAAAAAGTTACAGAAGCATTAAGTTTGGTAAAAAAAAAAATAACAAACATATTTGATGTGTGGTTTGTTCAATGTAGTCCAAGGATTTTTTAAAGTTCCAAGGGACAATTATTAGCCCTTTGATCAAGATAACGTCAAATGTCAAGATCAACATGCAAACCATCACCACCACTACCAACACATGTGATTCAATACATCAATACCCCATCACGACCGGCGGTGGCGGACGGCGGTCGGCAGCGGCGGACGACGGCCGGCATTGGCGGACGACGACCGGCGGCCGGCGGCCGGCGATGGTCGGTGGTGGTAACCGGCGGTGGTGGTCGTGACTTGAAACACATGTGATTCGAAGTAATATGTTCGTCTGTATTTTGGAACCCTTATTTTTAGTGAATCACATGTGTTTGAAACACATGTGATTCGTAGTTCGTATGCTCCCCTGTTTTTAAAAACTCCTGTTTTTAGTAAATCAATGTGTTTCGTGACTTGAAACACATGTGATTCGAAGTAATATGCTCGTCTGTATTTTGGAACCACTGTTTTTAGTGAATGACATGTGTTTCACCATTTGAAACAAATGTGATTCGTAGTTCGTACGCTCCCCTGTATTTAAAACTCCTATTTTTAGTGAATCACATGTGTTTCGTGACTTGAAACACATATGATTCGAAGTAATATGCTCGTCTAAATTTTGGAACCTCTGTTTTTAGTGAATCACATGTGTTTCGTGACTTGAAACACTTGTGATTCGTAGTTCGTATGCTCCTCTATGTTTACAAACTTCTGTTTTATTGAATCACATGTGTTTCGTGACTTGAAACACATGTGATTCGAAGTAATATGCTTGTCTGTATTTTAGAACACATGTTTTTAATGAATCACATGTGTTTCAATACATCTATACCACCACCAGCCCCGCCACCACTGTCAGTCACCACCACAACCGCCGGCCGCAGATCGGTGGTGGTCGGTGGCGGCCGGCGGTAGTCGGCGGTGGTCAGAGGTGGCGGTGACTAAGGGATTTAATCTTGATCATTTTGATGCAATGGCTAGGATTTATCCCTTGGGAGTTTACAAAACTTTTGGACTACCTAAAACACAACTCGGTGTTTACAATGATGGCAAAGATATCCTATATTTTAAAGTTAAATCTTAAAAGTGGGATTGTGCATTGATGAATTTAGATATTGAAATTTAGAGATTGAAATCACCGGTGAATAAAAAATCTTACTATCTTATATTGTGAAATCATGGGTGAATAAATGAATTATGGTCGTTTAAATATGCATTTAACGAGTTTTTTTCGCTTCTTTGGGTTACCACTTCTTCACGTACATACGGACCATCGGCTCACTTTATTAAACCACTTGTTTTTTTTTTTTTCACAATAAAAAAACCAAACCCAAAATGTATGTCTGTTATAAATTACTCCCTCCGTCCCATAAAAAAATTTACATTTCATTTGGCCACAATTTTTTAGGAGATAGATAGTGGTGGGGTCCTTTGTAATACTTTTAATTAAAATATAAGGTTAGATTGGAGAGAGAAAGTGTTTTATTGGTGGAATGATTGGTAATAATATTATTTTATTAGGTGGGGCTCCAAATTTGAGAAATGTAAACCTTTTTGTGGGACAAAATTTTAAGGAGAAATGTAAATTGTTTTGTGGGACGGAAGGAGTATAAGACTATATAAAAGAAGTTAACTTTAATATATTTAGTGATAAGGATAACATCTAAAAGTTTGATGTGAAAAATCACTTACATTGTTATAAATCTCTTTTCACAAAATAAAGATGCCAAGAAAAGGGTTAATATAATATTTCACGTTTAAATTTTATTTGTGATATTTTAATAGAGTTGTATTCTAGGGAGTTCAAAGGATTTGTCTAGTCCCAATGGAAAAATTCTAGCCATTGGATCAAGATGGTCAAGATCAAATCCCCCACCTACAGCCACCGCCGGCCGCCGCCTCCGGCTACCTCCAGCTGTCGTCCGCCGCCATCCACCGCCGTCCGCCGCCGGTGGCCGGTGGTCGGCGGTGGTGGTGGTGGCTGACAGTGAAGGTGCTGGTGCTAATGAGGGTGGTGGTGGTATTGATGTATCGAAGCACATGTGCTTCACTAAAACACAGCATATTACTTCGAAGCACATGTGCTTCAGATCACGAAACACATGTGCTTCAAGTCACTAAAAACATGAGTTTCTAAACACACAAGGGAGCATACGAAGCACATGTGCTTGACGTTATGAAACACATGTGCTTCACGGAAAAAAAATCAAAACAAGTGACGAACATATCATTATGAAGCACATGTGCTTCATAAAGCCAAGCACATGTGCTTCATAAAGAAAAACACATGTGTTTTTGTTCCTGAACACATGTAACTTACAAGCAAGTCATTTGTGTTTGAATCACGAAGCACATGTGCTTGACGTTATGAAACACATGTGCTTCACCACACAGAAAAAAAAAATCAAAACAAGTGACGAACATATCATTATGAAGCACATGTGCTTCATAAAGTTAAGCACATGTGCTTCATAAAGCCAAGCACATGTGCTTCATAAAGCCAAGCACATGTGTTTTTGTTCCTGAACACATGTAACTTACAAGCAAGTCATTTGTGTTTGAATCACGAAGCACATGTGCTTGAAGTTATGAAACACGTGTGCTTCACTACATAGAAAAAAAATCCAAACAAGTGACCAATATATCATTATGAAGCACATGTGCTTCATAAAGCCAAGCACATGTGCTTCATAAAGCCAAGCACATGTGTTTTTGTTCCTGAACAAATGTAACTTACACGCAAGTCATTTGTGTTTGAATCACGAAGAACATGTGTTTGACGTTATCAAACACATGTGCTTCACTACACAGAAAAAAAATCAAAACAAGTCACGAAGCACATGTGCTTCCAGTCACGACCACCACCACCGATCACCACCGCCGGCCGCCGCCCATCGCCGCCGTCCGCCGCCGCCGTCTGCCGTCTCCGGGCACCGGAGAAGCACATGTGCTTGTAGTGGTGGTGGTGGTTTTGAATCTTGATCTTGACCATTAATTTTTCTTGATCCAAGGGCTAATAAATGTACCTTGGGACTAGATAAAATTAATGGACTGCCTTGAACATTTCACTATTTTAATATGTTATATAATTAATTAGGTTTATTTTTGTGCATGATTCTATAATTTTTTGGTACACATTTGGCAGGAATTGGTATAAATAAAAGTAAATATATTTTTGGTGATCTATAAAATTGTTTAAATGCTTGGATGACCTTAATAATAAAAATTAACTACGTCGGTGGTCTCGAAAATTATATTATCTGGACAAAAAGTGTGGCGAAGCAAATGAATTAAAATTTATTTGGAGTACTTAAAGGTTAGTACTGACAAAGTTAATAGAGAAGGGGCTGATGTGTAAGAATAAGACCAAAATAGGAAACCAAATCTTTGTCTGAATTAGAATAAGACTTCACGATGCCGCCATAAGCATAATATTGTAACTATAAATATCGAAGTTAATAGAAGCTCTAAATTAACGAATTGGCTGTACGAGTTCATTGTTGAAAGGTAATTAAGACGACATTCTGGTGTTAGAATTGGATCTGTATTCACGAGTTCAATGGTTGTAAAATAAGATCGACCATTAGAAGTTTGTTTTTACAAAGATTAAGATTTAATCAATTACTTATTTCATATGACTAACGTCGAACGGTTTTTTGTAGTAAATTTTGTTCGTTGTCTTTGCTTTATTAAGACAAATTGACAGAATGTCCAGCGGAACCGGTCAAAGAGAGGTGACTCTTGAAGAGAAAGAGAGGGTAAGGCTTTTGAGATAGCTATATCTTGTTTCATTCTTGATAACCGTAAATTCAAATAGTTTTTTTATTTTATTTTTGGTTATATAAAATTTTGCACTTTATCTGCTAGAAACATGTTTTCCGTTTTAATAATTGTTGCTACTGATTAACTGATTTCATCATGGGTATTGTATGTGTTGTTTAAATCATGATTTTTTTTTTTTTTTTTGTGTTGTATGATTGAATCAGGTTCATAGTCTGTTACAACAATATTGCATTCGGCATTACATGAGCAAGAATGAGGCCATAGATTTTCTCTATCAGCAACAAAATATAGACCCTTCCCTTACAAGGGCTTGTATGTAATTTCACACCTCTTTTAATATATTATAGTAATATATATACATATATATATATATATATATATATATATATATATATATATATATATATATATATATATATATATATATATATATATATATATATATATATATATATACATATATATATAGGGTCGAGTTATATTGAGAACCCTGATTTTAAAAAGAACTCTGAGAACCATTTAATTTCAATCCTAGCCATTGAATAATCAATCTAATGGTTTAAAAACCGGAATGGCATATGTGTAATTAAGCCACCAATTTTGGCCAGATTTTTAAGATACAAAAGGGTATTTTGGTAAAAGAATATAAATTAAATGTAATAATTAATTAAAAAGGAAAAGAAATATCATGCACACTCCCTAAAAATTCGTAACTTCCCCCCTATGATTACGTTACGTTATTGCACCCACCTTCCAAATATCCGATCATATTTTTCAAATGGAAGATACGAACGGCGACGGTTTATAATCTCCAAAATCGGCGAAAGCTGGTACATGATTCTACCAAAATTTTTAACTGATCCTTGCATATTTGCATTATATAAATCAAAATAAGTGAGATTTTTGAATGATTTTAGCTTGGGTTTAGGTTTTCCGGCGATATTGAAGACGAAGGTTCACGAACAGACGGCGAACAATGTTAGGTAAATGTTCGATTAATACTCCTAAATAGGGTCGCATATATGTTTTCATCATCAATGAAAACTTAAGTATGTGAAAATACGATTATGGTGGTAAGATTATATGACGAAAATTGGGTAAAGGGTAAATGCCTTGGAAGATATATACATGCATTACATAATTTGGGTTTTTGAAAGTTAAAACATAATAATGATTTAAACAAACATATATGCAAGTATAGTTATGTTTAAATACACAAAAGGACACTTCTAAAATCACATAACAATGATGCTACCATTATGTGGGGAAAAGTTGTTTTTGAATTTAACATCATTGATATTTTTTATGCGTGAAGGTTTTACGAGAGGTGGAAAAAAGAGGGCAAGATTGATTGAAACAGATGAGGTTTTAGGGAGTAGTTTGACCAAAAAGAAAGGTTACTATTAGATATATTATATGTGATCATTTTAGTAATATAGCAAATTGTTTTGACCCTTTTTGTTGTGTTTGAATTGAGCTAATTCGGATTACATTAGTGTGACTTAAAGCATGACTGTTTATATATTTTTTGTTTGATGTAGTGGTTACGAGAAGTGCAAAAGGGGATAAAAACAGTGAAATTGAAGATGATGTGGGGGCAATTACCTCGAAATAAAGGTATTCACAAGAAAACACTAGTGTGTCAGTTAAAAATATTAAAATTGTTTTGAGATGCAAATTTATATTATGTTTATTAATTTTAATTTTCATATAGTGGATACTCCGCTCGGAAATAAACAGAACAATATTGACAAAGAAAATGATGATGCAGGATCTAGTTCTTCAAGTAAAAAAGGTAAACTTATGAAAACATATATGTACGCTTATGAGGAAAAGAGTAAACACGATGTTGGTTATAGCAAAAAATGTATGTAATCAGGTAACAAAGAGTCTGAAGAAATCCAATGTCACAATTGCAAACCTAGTTGTAAGTAAAATATACTTGGAAATTATTGTTTAGAAAAATTGTTATGTTTGCATTGGTGTTATGACTAAAATTTATGTATGTGCAGAAAAAACTATTTGCCAAGTACACGTTAAGCATAGATCATGGTAAGGCGGATGAATTTGACCAATCTGAGCTTGTCATCGGCTAGTTTAAATGGCAGAGCGGAAGGTACAAAAAAACTTCTGGTGTATTGTGATGAGGTGCATGGAATCGTATTAGGTCAAGATCTTAAGAAATGTGATGATGGTTTAAATGGTGACCATTCTAGGCTGGTTAAACAAATCAACATATTGAAAGCAAGGTATGCACAAGGATTTTGCTTTCGGAATGCAACATCAAGAGGAATGAAATAAGAGCAAGATTGGATGCTTTAGTTTAATCTTCTTTTATTTAGCTTTCGTTGGGAAACATTAATGTTTTTTGCTTTCTGAAGTCGTATGTTCATCTTATTTTGACTATGTTTATGGAATATTTGAAATTTTTTAGGTTTTCAACTTTAATTGCTTAGTTTTTCACATTAATAGGCTAATTATATGTTGGGTTAGTTATGTTAGTAACAAAACATATATGTTACAGTCACTAAAAATTTTGGATTATTTTTTCATTTTTGCCGAGGCGGTAGTACATATATGTTTATTCCGGTAATTAATGTTATGTTTCTGTAATTGGTGTATATCAGTGTTATTTTTCCGTAATTTTTGCATATATGTTAGATTTTACAATTTTGTAACATATACATATCATCCTTTACGATAGAAATTGGTTACCAAAAACATATATGTAAAATAAAACATACATGTAACATAAAACATACATGTAACATAAAACATACATGTTGAATAAACGAAATACATATCGAATTTTTATAGAAATAGTTACAATAACACAATGTTTTCAAACAATAACACTTTTGCATCCAACTAGCTGCTCGTGTGCAAGATATGGAACATCTAACTTTTATTAGCAAGATCTCCCACTAATCCAACTTATATTCCATCTAATTTTTTCATTTGTCTTTCAATAGTGAATACATCAAGCAAAACCTATTACATTTATGACAAAAAAAGAAGATATTAGTGAAGAACATATATGCAAACTCATATGACATCAATGAATAATTATGTTATTGAATAATGAACATATAAGCAAAAACATAACACAAAGATGATAGTTTTTATAGAATACACATAGCTTTAGAGGATTATATCTTGCTGGAGTTAAATTTCCATACAACATATTGAATAATTGTTTGTTAATAATGAACATATATGTCAATGAACATATATGCAAAAGCAGAAACACAGAGATGATAATTTCTGAAATAAACATGGCTGGTAACGGATGGCTTTGCACCCCCAAACGCATGAAACAAGGAGAGATTTCTCCGGTACATCAACTCTGGTCACAAAGTTACAACTTTAAATCAGACTCTTAACTTTAAATGGAAAGACTACCAAATTAAAGCTTTAAATTTTCCTAACAGCAACACTAACAAAATCACCAAATCTGAAGACCATTGGTGGTCACTGTGAGCCATCGAATTGGTACCCTTGGATTCAAACAAACCTAAAACATCACAAAACACAATTCAATTAGATTAGATTGTTATGATTCTAGGTGGCATTTTATCGAACAAGTGGTGTGCATAAAATAAATACTCTAATAATATACATATACAAAGAACCTTAAACCAAAGAAAAAGATGGATCTAATTTTTGATGTAATTTTGTTGACAAATAGAAAGAAGAATTAAAAAAGGATTAAAACGAAGAATAATTGGGATTACCTTTAGAATTCTATACCGACGCCTCCAACCGCCATCGCACCCTGAGTTGTGGCAACTGATCTCGCCGGAAACATAGATCAAATCACCATCAGCCGACAAACACCCTCAACTTCAACATTTACACCGTGGCCATGTGACCCGTAATATTTTGCGATGAAGAACGGAGTTTCTGGTGATCCTCTCGTGTACCCATAATATATTACAACAGAAATACAAATTAAAAGTCACTGTTGATCGCCATTAACACCTCCGATGAAAACTCAAACGTGCAGATGAAAACTCATACGTGTATTGTGCAGGAATAAAGACGAAAACAAATAGGGTACGTGATGTGGTGTGATACGGTTACAATGAATACTAGGGATATGATGAAATCTTTTCCATGATTCTAGGGGAATTTTAGGTAACTTCTAAAATTATAATAACCGATTCTATTTATGTAATACCTATAATACCCCTAGGAAATTTTTATAAATAAAATAAATGAAAAATATATTACTAATTTGTGATTGGTTAATCAAGAGTTCTCTGAGTTCTTTTTAAAATCAGGGTTCTCAAAATAATCCTCACTATATATATATATATATATATATATATATATATATATATATATATATATACATATATATATATATATATATATATATATATATATATATATATATATATATATATATATATATAGGGTCCGGATCCGGTGAGGACTCTTTTCCCGGTGAGGACTGCGAGGACTCAAAAAAAAAAACACTAAAAATGATCCAAAGAAAAAAATTTCTTTTTTAAATATCTAAATCGCAGCCTATAAGATCCAAAAAAAAAGTTTTTCAAAAATGATCCAAAAAAAAATATGGATCATAATAATGATCCACAAAAAAAATATGGATCATTGTTATGATCCGCAAAAAAAAGTGGATCATAATTTTTTTTCAAATTTTTTTTTTGTCAAATGTAGTAATTATCATGGTGAGTTATATATATTTTTTTCGGAATTTTTTGAAATTTTTATGAGGTGTCCTCGCGAGTCCTCACCGTTTTTTGAGTCCTCACACGATCCCACTTATATATATATATATATATATATATATATATATATATATATATATATATATATATATATATATATATATATATATATATATATATATATATATTACAAAATAATTAAATTAATTTTGGTGTTTCAGTTTGGGAGGCATGTGAAGAAGAACACCCAGAATTCTTCAAGGATTACAATTTGAGGGTGGTTCTCAATAAACAAATAAAAATGTACAATACTCTGCTTGCAAAACAAGTGGAGTGGATGAATTTGTTGAACCTAAACACACCAGAGTATACTGAATTAATGAATAATTTGAAACCGATCAATTTTGCTTCCCCAGAAGAGTGTACGGATGAGGAAGAGTCTACGGATGATATATAATATACCACCATGCATGTAAGCTGCTTATTAACTGTTTCAAGATTTAATTTCTCATTATAAATTATATGGTCTTTGTTGTTTCTATTTATTATTATCATGTGTTCTTGCAACACGTAATTCCTACCATAAGATCTGATGATGTTACGATCTTAATCCACGAAAACATATCCATCTTTCATAGGATCTTTTCTGGCATAGGTTCTAAGTAATTAAGATTATGATCCTGGCCCTGTGATAAGAGCATCCCAATGGTTAAGTCATTGTAATGATTTATTATAATTGACACATACACTTTTCCACTCAAATTTATAATAAGCTTTCAAAAAAGCTTTTGAAGTTTTTTGTGTGTCTTGAGAATTACTTATGGAAGAAAAAACTTTTGAAGAAAAAGGTTTTTGCTAAAAGGTAATTTACCATCTAATGACCTAGACAAAAGGTAAAAAACTTTGTAAAAAGCTCCCATTGGAGATGCTCTAATAAGATCTTGATTCACTTTGTCCTGCTACTTGAAGTAATGAACTAAAAAACTCATAATATACTTACCTTTTTATAAATCAACTTAATCGATTAACCAACCGACTAAGAGTAAATTTGATCAAGTTTTCTTCATCTTCAATTGAACATCCTAAAATTTAATCTTCAATAAAACATTTTTGTCAGTCATTATAAGTTGTATTGCATTATAAATATCATATTTAAACTGTTATTGGTTTATGATTTATGAATATGTAATATAACTGATTAACATGAAGTACGAAACATATGCTTTGTGTAGGATTCTTACGATCTCGGTCTTGCAGACACAAAGAACGATTCGTAGTTAGATCTTGGTTCCTACCAAGTACCTTTTGTTAAACAAAGAATTTCTTTTAAGTTTTATTGGTGTTTCCATTCGTAATTTTTTTTATAACCAATGACACTTATTTTTTGTTAATGTGTTCATAAACAACATTATTCACACTCAATTATCTTACTTATTTGTATATCCTTTTCAGGAAAATTGGTGTGCTTTGGACCGGAACGTACAAGAGTTGACAGCTAGATTTCAGTTTAATAATTTTAATTTCTATTTCAGTTTAGCATTTTATTACTATAGTAATCTAAATTATATAAGTTAGTAGTTAATGTAGTTTGGTTTGATATACGCTATTGGTACTAGTTAATTTAAAACAGCTTCAAAAATTGCAGTTTATTCGAAATATAAGGTAACCAACCCAAAAACCCATTTCAATCAATTTTGAACTAATATTGATTGAATTAATTTAAATTGTGATGTATTTCTTGTGGAATAAGATGAGGAAATATACAAGAATATTCGAGAAACCATTTGATCCGATTGAATAGCTCAAAACAACTTCAAATCTTCAAAAATGATCCAAAAACCTACTACATTAGCTTCAAAGCTCTCAAAAACTTATTTAATCACCAAATTCAAGCCTAATTACCCACTAAATTAGACTAATATGTTCTGATACGGTGAAACCAAGCGCTATTCCTAATATCTAAGGGCATGTTTGAAAAAACTTATTTAGCGGGCTTTTTAGCTTATCTTATTTTACTCCTTTATAAAGCATTTAGGCCTACTAAAAAGGGCAGGTCTTAATTCAGGCTTTCCGTTTTGAGAAGGTCTTAAATTTAAGATATCAAAACAAAATATGGCAGACCGGTTTCCGTTTTGAGAAGGTCTTAAATTTAAGATATCAAAACAAAATATGGCAGACGGGTTTCAAACTAGAGACCTGGTGTACAGAAATTCAATGTTTTACTATCTCATCTACAACATTATTTGATATCATCTCGAAAATACCTCATAATAAACACCTCTTTATCAGCAGCTTAATAATAACAAAATAAATGCTAATAACGGATTAAATGCATTGACTAAACACATTTATTCCTTTCCGAATTCTAAAACGTATCCACAACTCTCAAGCATGATCCACGACGCCTATGAAGCTGCTAACACCGAAATCATCCTTAAATCTGCCTCAACCCACAAGGTTATGGAAGGGGATTTCTTCTTCAATCACCCATACAACCCTAATATTTGGGTAACCGTCAAATAAAAAATGAATTGAGTCCAAATATGAAGCTGTTTACACTAAAATCAGCCTTCAATCTGCCCCAAATCGCAGGTTTTGGGAGACGAGTTCTTCCACAATTAATTACCCCGAAAACGCCAATGATATCAGCAACGTATAGGAAAAGAGGTCTGTACCTATTTTCTATCTTGGAATAGAAATTTAACTTGATTAATCAATTCATGAAATTTATATGTTTTTATCTGGCAGACATCGAAAAAACTCAATCGTTTGACACCAAATGCAAGAGTGAGTGAGTTATATCTTCATCTTTATTAAAACCGACTTACATTTGATTTGTATGAAATGAATGTTTGTTTTATTTCTTAATCTCATTGCAGGATGGATCTGTAAGGAAGCAAAGAAAAACATGAAGTTAAAAAAGATAAATCTGCTATTTTTCATGTTGATCTTGGAAAGGTATCATTACGGCCAAATTTATTTTTCTTTCTAATAAATTATGTTTACATTAAATTTCAAGATTTCATAATTAGCATCTTTTGAGATCGTATAACATTTGTGCATAACTATTAGAATCATTTACTGAAGAAGCTCTATGTGAAAATGTGGGTGCCTTTGTTAATGCTCTTTTGCTTGCAAAGCCTGCGGGATTAAAAATAAGTAAGTTACTTTTTTCTCCTTTAATTACCATTAAAAATATATTCACTGCTCAATTAAGATTGTTAGGTCATAAGCGCTAAGGAATAACTTATTAGAGGTCACGAGTTCGATACCTCTTTGAGTAAACATTTATTAGATGGATAGAGAAAGACCTGGAAACGGCCACGACAACGGTAAGGTCACATACATCATGAGCAAAACTCTGCCACCCCGAAGAAACCCTTTAACGGGAATAGCTTTAAAAATAACAATAATTTGCAAAAAAGAATATCATAATTCTTACTAAACCAATTGTTAATTGTTAAAATAGTAAAAACACTATGAAGCACGATATGATTCCATGTAACCGTAACTGTTTAGATTTTGGGAAATTAAAATCCCATAATAAATTTGTTTTGATGTTTTAGTAGTCCGGAAACAACAATAATAAAGCCGAGAACTTTTAGATATAGTGGGAACAAGTGGTCTTTTACTCTTGTTTGACCTTTTTTTTACTTTTAAATTTTCAATAGTTTGAAATATGCATTTGTTATTATTATTTAGGGAACTAACGAGAACATAGACGCTTTGCGGAAATTATTGAAATGATTCATACTGCAAGCTTAATTCATGATGATGTGTTGGATGAAAGTGACATAAGAAGATGTAAAAGCTTTTTAATATTTGAATAAAAAGATTACAATCTGATAATTAAAAGGGTCAAATAGTACGATTATAATCTAACTATAAAATTAACATTTTTTTTATCTCTAAATGCAGGCCAAGAAACCGTCCACCAGCTATACGATACCCGGGTGGCCAATTCAACCTGTATGCTTAACCCATAAGCCCTTCTAAATAAGCTTTCCCAAACTCCCCCTTAGTCAAAAGGGTTATATATATTTTTAGATAAAATGATCAATCGGGTCATTAAACATATTGGAAGGTAACATGGTACGCTGGTGGCTAGTGTATACTTCTGAACCTATGACAAAAGCATCACCTTTTTCTTCACTGGAAATTGGTGTTCGGAGTGTGATACCGTTGCATCATTTGGTTATTAGTAATGTGGTATAGATGATGTTCCAACCACTTGTAATTAGTGCACTTCTCTCAGTATCCTAATCTATTCTAGAAGACCATAAGGACATGATCGATTTATGAATCTTGTAAGTTGTACCTTGTATTCTTGTAAGTTGTAATTGGCAAAAACTCTTCGATGCAAAATCAAACCTTTTCTGATTCAAATGGGAATCTTGTGAGTCTTTTAAATCCCTCGGCCAACCTCGGTTTTAACTTCAACCATTAAAATTGATTCATAATTTGTAATCGAACAACATTTAAATCCCCACGAAATAAATTTAACATGGTACCCGCCGCCGCATTGCGCGATACCCTACTAGTTAACTTAATAAGCCTAAATAAATTTGAAAACTAATAAGCTAAAAAACTGCTTAAATAAATTTTCTCAAACATGCCCTAAATCATTAATGAGAGTAGGTGATGCATGCACAAATGTCGACGAACATGCCCTTTTCCCTCGAGCTTCCATTTCATGTGTACCACCAACCCAATTGAAGCTAGCAACGAGGATTACGCCTTGCCGTAGGCGGTTTGCAGACGTTTCGAGCCCAAAGACCCTGTTTTTGAGAGTTATTCACATTTTCATGGTTTCCGGGTACGGGGTACCCGGTAACAATATTTTTGAAAATGAGAAAATATCATTAATTATGCAATTATATTTTAAATCTGTATTATTTATGCAAATGTCTTGGTTCCTACCAAGTAACTTTTGTTAAACAAAGGAATGTTTTAAGTTTTTATTGATGTTTCCATTTGTAATTTTTTTTAAACCAATGACATGCATTTTTAGTTAATGTGTTCATATACCTCACAACCTCTGTATCGCATATGATGATTTGGCTTTAAAACGGGTTCCTAGCATTCATTTTCAATGGGTTAAAGGAGTGCGTGCGAAGGTTAATATTAACGGTTGGAGAATCGGGCATAGGAGACTTGCTACTAAGGTAAATTTAAATTCTAGAGGTATTATTTTATTATCCACTACTTGCCCTCTTTGTAGTTTGGATGATGGATCGGAAGATCACCTTTTCATTAATTGTACTATGGCGAAAGGAATCATTGGCAAGATCAAAAAGTGGTGGAATTTTTCCACTACCGACCCACCTTCTATCCCTTTGTTATTTTGATGGGGTGAAAACGTTGGTTTAAAGGGTTCGAGTTTGACAGCTTTTATTGGGGTTATTTATGTTTTCCTTTGGGCTTATTGGAAGTGGAGAAACGCTGCTGTCTTCTCTAGATTGGAACCGGGGGATAGGTGCATGGAGTCTTTTTGCGCCAATATTCAAGCGAACTCCTTCTTTTGGTTGAAATCGAGAATGAAAAACAAGGCGGTTGATTGCTCATGGCAGCTATGGAATACGGAACCTTGGGAGTGCTTCTAATGTATCCTCTGCTTTTGTTTTTTTTTTTTTTTCCCTTATGATTGATTTGGTGTTGCCTCTTTCTTTTGGTTTGCTTCCATTTGTTTTTTAGTGGCTAGTTCAGGTGTTTAGGTGCTGCTGCTTTTGGTTGTTTTGGATGCTTGTTTTTTGTTCTAGCTTCTTGCTAGCCTCTTTTTTAATAAATTTATCTTGTCGGGCTCTTTGTGGGGGGGGGGGGGGGTGATGGCTTTGCCGAAGCTCCCTCATGAGATTCTTTTTTGCCGTTAAAAAAAATAAATTCTATTTACCAGTTTATTGTTAGTAATTTAAAATTGTAAGTTAGTAGTTAATGTAGTCAACTTAGTTGGTTTGATATAGGCTAATGGAAGTAGTTAGTGGCAATAGTTACCGAAAATAGCAGGCTACATATAATATGTAATCGTTATTTCACATGCTAATGAAATAGAAATTTGTTTTTTGTATTTTACTTTAGGGTGTGTTTGGTACAGGGAAATGGAGACTGAGAAATGGAATTAGAAATAAATTCTGTTGTTTGGTTGTATTGAGAAAAGAAAAAGAGGAGAAAAAACATTTCCAATTCCCTACTTTTAATTCTCTCTCATATCAAGGGAAAAGATGAGAATTGAAGAATCGGGAAATAAAAAAAAACACGGAGACTTGGAATCTCTCTCCTTCAAACCCCTCTTTCCTCTAATGCGTCTTCTCCACAGCGACGGTACATCTGCTCATATTCTCCACAAGTCGGCGACGGTCCTATCCTACTCGTCTTCTCCACAAGCCGGCGACAAGATTCTCTCCACATTGCTCTCTGTCTCGTTCTCCGTCTCGTTCTCTGTCTCTCTCCATCTCGCTCGTTGAAACTCACAGGTGTGAATCATGTTTAAAACACAATGTTCTCTTTCTCGTTCTTAATTTCGATCTCTGTTTCATTCCCTGTTTCTATATGTAAAACAAAATATTCTCTTTTTTTTCCCTAAAATTATAATTGATGTATATAGAATTATACATACTATATGCTGAATATATAATTTATGTGCTGATAGAATAAAGGATTATAAATAAAGAAAACACAATGTCCTCTTTGGTTATTTGTGAATTGTTTCTACTGTGATGCACTTTGTTAACGAAGCATAAATAAAGGATTATAAGCAGTTAGTATGTATAATTCTATATAAGCATTTATCACTTTGTGACTGTTGATATTTTTTAAATTTTGAATCAAACTATGTAGCAGAAAATTAAACTTCTTACAACTTGTCAACTTTGTAGTTTGTAGCAAAAAATTAATTCTGAATCGATTTTGACCCGTTTGAGAGTGCTTTTGTTGACCCTCGTTTTGGTAGGTACTGAATGACTTCTGAGTCAACAATATTGGAAATGACATAATTTTTAATCACAATATTGGAAGTAATTCTGAGTATTTCTCTTGCTAAAGCTCAATCGTTTTTAGGATCAAGTATAGATTGAATTGCGGTTGGAAATTTGGAATAGCACAGACTGGGGTGTTTGGTGCAGCGACCCGTTAGCTCTTTGAAATTGATTGTATTCCTGCTTTCATTCTGGCTGTTTGGTTGTGCAGGCTGGTGATATGGATTATGATGGGTGGATAATTGTCTGTGGCTTAGATGTTGGCCATCTGGTTGTTATTTATAATTGTAGAGGACTTTGGTTTTTGAGTAGTTTTGGTGTTTCTAGGTGCAAAATGGGTTTTCTGTGCAGTTGACTTTAGTTTTGACTTGTTGCAATACAACATAACATATAGCAAAATTAGTAAATAAAGGATTATAACAATAAATTGTTGGTCATAATTGAAACTTTTATGTACGGGTTGTGTTGGACCAGTTATAAATAAACTTTTCTTTATGTACATATTGTGGGTAGATGAGATGAATATGTTTTGCGATGTTATCATTGATTTTATTAAAACATTGTTATTATTGATTTATCGATAGTTTTGTATGTTTTGTGTATGAATAATGATTGTTTTAAAATAAAGATATGCGTGCTAATGATAAAATTGGTACAATTCTCTTTTGTATTTTTTGTTGTACCAAACAAGAGAAATGATTTTGTGTTACATTTCTCTATTGAAATCTCTGTGCTACCAAACAGAAGAATCAATTCTCATTCTACAGACAATTCTCTTTCTCTGCAATTTCATTCTCTGCGATCATTTTTTTACAATTCCATTCTCTGTACCAAACGCGCCCTATTTCTAGAATTGCTATATCATCCTAGTTCACGTGCCTATAGCTCATCATCCTACCCACATAAACAAGATATATGATCCACTAATTAATTCTCTCATTTGTAATTATAGAAGCAATGTTCGCTTGTACGTTCTTGTGGGAACTCAGGTGGAATGACTTATTTCTCCATAAATTCTCCATTTCCTAGCCCCACAAGGTGTACTAAGTATGGTATTGTGGAAAATATTTACAAATCAAATCAAAATATGTTAATATGACTATTTGGTGTATGTAAAGTGAGAAATTGAAAAAGCAGAAATCATGTCTATCATGTATTCAAAGGATTCAAACTGTTGGCTCATCAGAACTCAAACCGCAAAAAACAATTTGGTTAGGCCAATTTAATTTTGGTATATGTATATGTTTTTCATTAGAGTTTGGTCGACGTGGGATCCTAACATTACACCACACTTTGAAGAACCAATGTCCTTGTTGGTCACAACTGGAACCTTCTTTTGAGTTCAAATCACCACTATGAGTGTTGGAACCTCGAAACGTAAGGCTAGCTCTAGGCTTGGCAATGGAGCGGGTTTTGACCTTGATCCGCTTTGAACCCGCAAGAATTATATGGGTTTTGATCACAATTTGTGATCCGTTTACCCATTAACGACCCTAACCCTTTTACTTAAAGGGTCCGGTAAAAATCAATATTGATCTTACCAATTTAACCCACCACACATTTTATTTTAGACAAAACTAATTTATATTTTCATAGAAATAATTACTGAAATAGAGCAAATCAAACGTGCGACTTCCCTTTTCAACTGATAGACTTCAAGATTCGCAAAATAGACCGTGCGACTCGAGGCACATCCGGGCGACCGGACGACTCCATAGAAATCATACCAAGTGTCCCATTAAATAGTAGATGCTTTTGGGGAGCTCAACAAGAAAAGAAAGAGTGATGTGATTGTTTTCAAAAGATGTCCGATTGACTAATGTACTTTTTCTCTCAAATTTAAACTTACACATTTTATATTCTAAAATTATTTAATCATGGTTAACCTTTATAATTTAATGATAGTTATGTAGAACATTATGTTTTATTGTTTTCATAAAATATATGTATTATTTATGAGTATTATTTAATTTTATACTGTAACGCCCCGAAATTTGTATTAATTAAGGGTCCTACTATTAGGACAACCCACTATATCATTTAAACAGCATTGATAGAAAAGAAAAAAAGTTTGACCTCGAAAATTGTATTCAACATAATTATATCAACAATTTTAACCTCGAAATTGTAAACAACAATCACTTTTAGCAGTAATTATTTTCAAACTAACATTGATTTAGTTAATACATTGAAGATTCAAAATCAATCAAAATCTCGTAAATAAGAAGTTTTAAATTTATGAAGATCTTAACAAAAGAAACCAACCAACCCCACCCATCCCCAGCCACCGCTGTAAAGCACCAACCAACACCGTAACCCACCACCAACCCTTACCTCCGCCTCAACACCAATCAACACCACATCCACATACCACCGCCGCCGCCGCCGCCGCCACCACCGTGTAAATCTTCTTCCAATCTAAAAAGAATATACATATACAAGGCAAATTGTAGAGAGAGAGGAAACAAATCAAATCACAAACCCACTTGAAAACACCACCATCCACCGGCAACCACCACCTACCGGTAACACAGAAAAATAGAGAGTTTCAGGGAGGAGATCTGGTGGTTCTGGTGGTGCTCGTTACTGACGGTGCTGGAGATCGGTCGCAATTGCGTTGACGGCTTTCGTGACCAACGAAAACTCTAGTAGGGGTGAGAGATAGTGGCGTCGTGGCTGTGTGAGTTCTGGCCGACGATGGTTGTTAGCGTGAGTGGCGAAGATATGGTGGTGGTGGTGGTGGTGAGTGGTGGACCTGGTGGCTGTGAGGGTGAGAGAGAGGTGAGGATGAGAGAGAGTCTTTTAGAATGTGAGGGTGACAAAAGTGATTGAAACTATTTAGGGTATAGTGGAGATCTAGAAATATGTATGTAAGAGATAAAAAACTAAGTGAAGAGAGAAAATAATAGAGGGAGACAAAACATGAGAGAGAATACATTAATAGTAATTATTAGTTTGTAATAAATTAGGGGTATTAGTAATCATTACCTAGTTTAATGAGTTATGGTGTGTTCTAATCTTACTCTTTTATAATGCATTTAGCCCTACTGATTATGGCAGGTCTGAATTCAGACCTTCCATTTCGGGAAGGTCTTAATTTTGGGTTTTCAAAATAAAATGATGTTGCTGGGAGTCGAACACAAGACCTCTCAATAATCAATTAGCTGCTCAACCACCCCAGCTACATACTTTGTTGGTTTAAATTTCGAAATTATCCTTATTATCTCAGCTACGGAAATGTCTTAAACCTTACATAATCAATTAGCTGCTCAACCACCCCAGCTACACACTTTGTTGCTTTAAATTTCGAAATTATCCTTATTATCTCAGCTACGGAAATGTCTTAAACCTTACAGCACAACCACCAAAATATACAACGCAAGCCACAAGATTCGAACCTATAACCTCTTGCATACAATACAACCACTCAAATGGTGTGCTACAAACCTAGATTGCTTCATTATCAACTCCGGTTATATTTAAACACTCAAATCATATTAAACGGCCCAATTCAATTTACATTAAACGGCCCAGCCATGTACGGTTCATGTGACAACTCGATATTTCTAGTATGTAACTTCATTTCATTTCTAGAACTTTCCTTATTTAGATAGTTTCTAGTTTTAGACATTTCTATTTCTGGCATCCTTATACACAACAAACATACATATTTTTACACCATGCACCAGTGTTTGACTATTTTAGTCAACACAATATTTTTATTTACTTATGGTGACCCACTTTGAGCTAAAACATTTCTTAAACAATAAAGTTCTCGATAAAACAATAAACGTAACACATTAAATAAACGTGACTCGAATGACATCGAACCATGACCGACCACCTAAGTGGCCGGCCATGCACTTGCTTGTGACACACCATCTCGGCCGAACCCCATTTGGGGTGTGTGTGAATTTGTTTTGATCCTTATCTTGATAAACTTATCTTCATTCAAATTCAAAAGAGTCCTTATCCAAGTCTAACACTTAAACCCTTATCTTCCCCTATAAAAGCACCTCTAAACCGAAACCCTAACCTCTTTTGATCCATTGTTCGGCCAAGCATCTCCCTTGTATCCACTTGTTCGTTCGTCCGATCCCACAAGCATCTCCATTCATTTTTGCTCGTTGATCCAAGGTATGATGCACTAAAACCCTTGTTTTTCTTTGATTATTCCTTGCTTGTCTTGCATTTTGAACCCGAGACCATGGCCCTAGGCCATATGGTCTCGGTTAGCCCTCAAGACCCGTCGCCTACATTCATGCGTACATACGGATTGTGGGTGTGTGTGTGGCATGTGCTTGATCATGATCTTGTTTGTTTTACTCTAGATTCGAACCCTAGATCTACCTAGGATTGTCCGTACACCTAGATCTAGCCAAACACACATGAAAACCCGAACTCTAGCCCGATCTAACATCAAACCCGAAGGGTTTTGGCCTCCGGCCAACCCTAGCCGAACCCTTGATCAAACCCGAACCTTAGATGGACTAGACTTGACTTTTGTTGACCAAAACCTAGGCTAGACTAAACCCCAACTCGGAACCCTAACCCTAACCAAAATCTAGAAACCCTAGTTGACTTTTTTGACTCATTTTGACCTATGTTGACTTCTAGAATGGACCAATTTTGACCCATAAGTCAAACCGGGTCAAGGCCGGTACTTGACCCAAACCGTAGACCCAAACCCGAATACCTAATCGGGCCAAGGCCCGTACTTGGCCCATATCGATCTACCTTAGTCCATCGGGCCCAAACTTTAGTTGGCCCATTAGTATCCAAGCCCATTTGGACCAAAGCCCAAACCTTTGGCCCATCCATACCCAAACCGAACCCATTAGGCCCAAGCCCAATCCTTGGCCCAACTCTATTGGACCAAAGCCCAATATGAGGCCTAAGTGGCCCAACCAAGTGGCCCATTAGGCCCAATCTAGGCCCATTAGGCCCAACCCATTTCATTTCGTACCATTTCATTTTAAAACTCATTTCATATCATTTCATTTCGAGAACCATTTCATTTCATGTCATTTCATTTTGGAACCCATTTCATTTCATTTTATAAAACCCAAAGTATATCATTTCATTTCATTTTATTAATCCAAGTTCATTCGATGTCACAAAACATATAACATAACATTTAACGTATATCATATTTATAGAATCACCTGTGTTAGCTTAGTCTAATTAGAAAGTCATATTGTTTAGGAAGCTAGGAGCCTTTGAGGGATCCTCTGTCCTAACCGTTGCTAAGCTTAGCCCAGGTGAGTCCACAGACCCCTTTTCTCTTTTAACTGTTTTATAAACTTTGGGGTGGAAAACATAAACCCAACTGCTACTGTTTTACTATGACTGTACAACATCTATACATTTTCATTATCGCGTTGGCATGACCGCATGACAAACAATTATTATACCGGACTAAGGTTGCCAGCAATCATTAACTAGTGGATCTAGACCATGGATATGCAGATAGTACTATTGGCTGACACTCATGCTCCCATCGAACGTTAGATCATTACTTGGTTTATCCAAGACATCTCCGGGAGTGTATATCCATAAAAGAACGATAACATAATGGAGTTGAAGTGTTGATTGTGGACTTAGGGGTTGGTATATTAACTCAATAGACTAGCTACCTGTTGGGGATAACAGTTCATGCGATGTCAAACATAACAATTTGTTCAACACTTTTTCATAAACATAACACGTAGTTGTAGATATTCTACAACTGCACTAAACATTTCATACTTACTACTCATATCATATGAGTGTTGAACTTTATACTTTTCAGTCATAAACCATTTTCACAACAAACCTTTTGAGTAGCAAAACACTTTACTTTACTTACTTTAATCCTGTGGATTCACTCAACATTTTTGTTGACCCTTTTACTATTTATGTTTTCCAGGTAATTAGGTGCAGTGGATTGGAGGATATGAGCATTGGGACTGTCGTGATCCATGATTAAAACATTAAGTTTACGAACAATCATTTCATTTCAAAACAATTTCTATTTTAGGAAACATACTATTTTTGGAAACTTTCTACTTTTGGAAAGTGAAACAATTTCTATTTTTCGTTATTGCGTGGTTGTTTGTTTACTTAATTTTTGCTATGTTGTCATGAACGTTACACCCTCGTTCTTCCGCAAAACATTTTAAATGAAGTAAAAACTCATTTTTGGCGGGGTGTGACAAAGTGGTATCAGAGCTTAAGTTATAGTGAATTAGCAAGCCTAGTCTATAACTACAAAAGATTTTTGGGAAAAACTAAAAACTTTTACGAAACAGAAATAATCATGGCACGCTCAGTCTCATATCCTGAAGTTCCATTGTTCTTAGATTAGAACATATGCCTTAGTTAGAATTTGCCTTAGTTAGAAGTTGCCTTAGTGCTATGTTTAGCGTTTGTTAGAGAGCCCAAAAATTTCTATAATCTAATGATAATTTTTACGCGTCGTGATTAGCAGAATGCCGTCAGTAAGTGTTATTATTATTCCGTCAGACTCGGAGTACGATAGCGATCAGAGTACCGCTACGTCTAGAAGACGTGCTACGCCTCCTTCGTCTCCAAAGCCAGTGTTTGTACCAACGCCCTTCCCCATATCGTCAGCAGATTGGTTTCATTCTACTCAGCCTCCTGTCCCGGTGTACCCCAATGGACCCCCTGATCTCAAGCCTGGAGAGCGTCCTTATCTCTATCGATTGGTGAAGGATGGTGATCTCTATATGATGACAAGACAACGACCAACAGCCAGAGGAAGATGATTAGTCACCTACATATCGTCTATATTTGTTTTCTATTACTATTATTAGGTTTTATGTTTAACTATTTCAGTATTTTCTTTTATTTAGTATTAGCGTATGTGCCCTAATTTTAAAACTATTATGTATTAGGAATGTGTTTAATAAAAGTGATATTTTAGTAAATTCTATTGTTCCTATAAATTGTATTTTCTATACGTCTCTACTACTACTATATTTACGAGTATTTATCTACGTCTACTACTACTATTACGTCTATTGTATATCTATTCTTCGATTCTTACAATAAGTATATAATTCCTTTTATAATCCTTCTATATTATTCTCTTCTTAATTCCTCATTTAAATCGTATTATTTGTATCAGTAATACATCAATGGCTCGAGGAAACGCTGAGACTGTCGAACAAATGGTGGAACGCCGAATCGCTGAAGCAATGGCTCAAATGAACGCTGCAAGAGGAGATGCCGCTGGTGCATCTAATGTGGGAAACAACGGTATATCTTCGACTCCACAAAGAAGATTCATTATTTTCATTTTATTTTAATCTAAACTTCTTTTTCTTTCCTTATTTGTTTAAACTTCAGATCCCAATGCTAATCGTCAAGGTCGGTCATTTAAGACCTTTACGTCCTGTCATACTCCGTCATACTCTGGATCTGAAGGTGCTATTGCTATCATCCACTGGATTGAGAAGGTGGAATCCATTTTCAGTATCATCCAATGTGCCCCTGAGAATATAGCAAAGTTTGCTGCAAGTACATTGTCCAAGGAAGCGTTGTCCTGGTGGAATTCTCAAGTGCAAGTCTTAGGTCGTGCTAATGCTGATGCTATGACTTGGGATACGTTCAAGAACCAGTTAACTCAAAAGTTTTGCCCAAGGAGAGAGCTGTAAAAAGTTGAAGTGGAACTATGGAATCTGTCCATGGTTGGATCTGCTATTGTTACCTACACGACTAAGTTCCAAGAACTCGCTCGTCTAGTTCCTCGCATGGTCAATCCTGAATTTAAGCGTATTGAGAGGTATCTTCAAGGTCTTCATGATCTTATTCGTACTCATGTTATTGCTTCTGAACCGACAACATTCGAAGATGTTGTGAATCGTGCAACAAGGTTGAGTGATGATGCAATGAGAAGTGGATCGTTCAAAGACAAGCTAGTGGTGTCTAGCAAATCTTCTGATAATGTGAGCAATGAAAATGGAAAGCGTACCTACGACAACAAGCGTGATCACAATGGAAACAAGTATCAAAGGACTAAGAATTATGCTGCCTCTAATCAGAACAACAATCAGTCTAATTCAGATTCTAAGTCTTATGTTGGAAGCAAGCCAATGTGCAACAAGTGTAACTGGCATCATGATGGTCAGTGTGAGAAGTGCTTCAAGTGTGACCGCTGGGGTCATAATTTCAGAAAGTGTTCGTCCAACAATCCTCCTAAGAATCCTGTCTGTTACGAGTGTGGTGATCCTAACCACTATCGTAATCGTTGCCCTAAGCTTCAGAACAACAACAATCAGAATGGCAACAACAACAACAATGGGAATCGTAATAATAATAGCAACAACAATCGCAATGCCAACAACAACAATGATCGTCAGAATGGTCGTGGTCGTGCATTTGTCATGAATGCTCAGGAAGTTCGTGAAAATCCAGATACCGTTACTGGTACGTTTATCGTCAACAATCATTTTGCTTCTATTTTATTTGACTCGGGAGCCGACTTGAGTTTCGTATCGACCGACTTTAAAAGTTCCTTAAATTTGAATCCTGATCGTTTGAAAGTTAATTATGAAATTGAGTTAGCGAATGGCAAAGTTGTTAGGTCTAGTGAAGTTTTTAAAGGTTGTAAGCTTGACTTAGATGATCACATTTTCGATATAGACCTTGTGCCTGTAGAGCTAGGTAGTTTTGATAACGTCATAGGGATGAATTGGTTATCTAAAAACCGTGCTGAAATAATATGCTACACCAAACAAATCCGAATTCCCTTATCCAAAACAGAAACCTTAATTATTCAAGGTGAACAAAGAAACAAAAACATAAAAATCATAAATTCTATGAAAGCTCAAAAATATCTTCGTAAAGGATGCCAAGCCTTTCTCGCTCATGTCGTTGACATGAAGTCCAAAGATCGTAAGATTGAGGACATTCCTATTGTTCGTAAATTTCCTGGTGTATTTCCTAGTGAATTGCCTGGACTGCCGCCTCAGAGACAAGTAGAATTTCGTATTGAACTGATTCCAGGAGCCGCACCTATTGCGCGTTCTCCTTATCGTCTTGCACCGTCTGAAAGGCAAGAAATTTTATCGCAATTGCAAGAACTTCTTGATCTTGGTTTCATTCGAACGAGTTTCTCGCCCTGGGGAGCTCCGGTCCTCTTCGTTAAAAAGAAAGATGGTTCAATGAGAATGTGCATTGACTATCGTGAATTGAACAAAGTAACAATTAAAAATCGATATCCTCTTCCCCGTATTGATGATCTATTCCATCAACTCCAAGGATCGAGTTTCTATTCCAAATACGACCTTCGTTCAAGTTACCATCAGTTAAAAGTTCGTGATGAAGATGTGCCCAAAAATGCTTTCAGAACTCGCTATGGTCATTACGAATTCTTGGTAATGCCATTTGGTTTAACCAATGCACCTGCTGTGTTTATGGATCTCATGAACAGAGTGTGCAAGCAATATCTCGATAAATTCGTCATCATCTTCATAGATGATATTCTTATCTATTCGCATTCGAGAGAAGAACATGAAGAGCACCTAAGAATCATTCTTGAGTTGTTGGAGAAGGAGAAGCTGTACGGCAAGTTGTCCAAGTGTGAATTCTGGTTGCGTGAAGTCCAATTTCTGGGTCATATTATCAACAAAGAAGGTATTCATGTCGATCCTGCAAAGATAGAAGCTATAAAGAATTGGGAAGCTCCAAAGACCCCAACTGAAGTAAGACAATTCCTTGGTCTTGCTGGTTACTATAGAAGATTCATAGAAAATTTCTCGAGGATTGCGAAGGATTTAACGGTGTTAACACATAAAGATGAGAAATTTGTCTGGGGTGAAAAGCAAGAATCAGCCTTCCAATCTCTTAAATCTAAATTATGTTCTGCTCCTATTCTATCTCTCCCTGAAGGAATCGATAATTTCGTGGTGTACTGTGATGCTTCGCATCAAGGGCTAGGTTGTGTATTGATGCAACATGACAAAGTGATCGCCTATGCCTCTCGACAACTGAAGAACCACGAGAAGAATTACACAACTCATGATCTTGAGTTGGGTGCCGTTGTATTTGCATTGAAGATTTGGAGACATTACCCTTACGGTACCAAGTGCACAATATTCACCGATCACAAGAGTTTGCAACATATCTTCAATCAGAAAGAGCTTAATATGAGACAGCGTAGATGGGTAGAATTGATGAATGATTACGACTGCGAGATCAAGTATCATCCTGGTAAGGCTAACGTAGTAGCTGATGCCTTAAGTCGAAAAGAGCAACCTAAACCTCGTCGTGTTCGAGCCCTTCCAATCTCTGTTCGTTCTAATCTATCTTCCCAAGTTCATGAATTCCAAACTGAAGCCTTGAAGGTAGAGAACATCAAAAGTGAAGCTTTGCGTGGTATGGAGAAGCAGTTAGAAGCAAAGGTGGATGGAACTCTTTATTTCATGGATGGTTTATGGGTTCCTAATCATGGAAGTGTTCGCGACGTCATCTTGAATGAAGCTCATCGATCCAAATATTCTATTCATCCTGGTGCTGACAAGATGTATAAAGACGTCAAAGAATTATATTGGTGGCCAAACATGAACAAAGAAATCGCGATTTATGTCAGCAAATGTTTAACTTGTGCCAGAGTGAAAGCAGAGAATCAGAAGCCTTCCGGTCTTCTACAACAACCAGAGATCCCTGAATGGAAATGGGAAGAAATCTCTATGGATTTCATAACTAAATTTCCTCGAACGTCTAATGGTCATGACACAATTTGGGTAATTGTTGATCGATTGACCAAATCAGCTCATTTCATTCCTATTAAAGAAACTGATCAAATGGAGAAGTTAATGAAAATTTGTTTGAAAGAAGTCGTATCTCGGCATGGTGTGCCAGTCGCGATCATCTCTGATCGTGATAGTCGTTTTACATCTCGTTTTTGGCAATCATTGCAAAAATCTCTCGGTACTCGCCTCGATATGAGTACTGCCTATCATCCCCAAATTGATGGTCAGACTGAAAGAACAATTCAAACTTGGGAAGACATGCTAAGAGCATGTGTTATTGATCTTGGTGGAAGTTGGGATTCTCATCTCCCTTTAGCTGAGTTCTCGTATAATAATAGTTATCATACAACTATTAAGGCCGCACCGTTTGAAGCCCTGTATGGAAGAAAGCGTCGTTCGCCACTTTGTTGGATTGAAATTGGTGATCGTCAGATTACTGGTCCTGAGATTCTACAAGAAACGACTGACAAGATTTTCAAGATCAAAGATCGTATCAAGGCTGCCAGAGATCGACAAAAGAGTTATGCTGATAATCGTCGAAAGCCTTTAGATTCGCTATTGGCGACCACGTTTTGTTAAAAGTAGCACCTTGGAAAGGTGTTGTATGTTTTGGCAAGAAAGGAAAGCTCAGTCCTCGTTATGTTGGACCATTCGAGATTCTTGAAAGAATCGGTGCTGTTGCTTATCGCCTTCGTCTTCCTAAAGAGCTCAGCAATGTCCATTACACTTTTCATGTGTCCAACTTGAAGAAGTTTATTCATGATCCTTCGCTTATTGTTCCTGCTGAGGAAATTATCATTGACGACAAGCTCCATTTCACTGAGGAACCAATCGAGATATCTGACTGGAAAGAGCAAAAGTTGCGAAGAAGCAAGATCAAAATCGTTAAGGTCGGATGGAACCTCAAAAGAGGTCCTGAATTCACGTGGGAACGTGAGGACCAAATGCGAAAGAAATATCCTCATCTATTTCTCGTTGTCTCTCCTGTTCATGCTTCGTCTTAAATTTCGGGACGAAATTTCTTCAACCAGGGGAGAATGTGACAACTCGATATTTCTGGTATGTAACTTCATTTCATTTCTAGAACTTTCCTTATTTAGAAAGTTTCTAGTTTTAGACATTTCTATTTCTGGCATCCTTATACACAACAAACATACATATTTTTACACCATGCACTAGTGTTTGACTATTTTAGTCAACACAACATTTTTATTTACTAATGGTGACCCACTTTGAGCTAAAACATTTCTTAAACAATAAAGTTCTCGATAAAACAATAAACGTAACGCATTAAATAAACATGACTCGAATGACATCGAACCATGACCGACCACCTAAGTGGCCGGCCATACACTTGCTTGTGACACACCATCTCGGCCGAACTCCATTTGGGGTGTGTGTGAATTTGTTTTGATCCTTATCTTGATAAACTTATCTTCATTCAAATTCAAAAGAGTCCTTATCCAAGTCTAACACTTAAACCCTTATCTTCCCCTATAAAAGCACCTCTAAACCGAAACCCTAACCTCTTTTGATCCATTGTTCGGCCAAGCATCTCCCTTGTATCCCCTTGTTCGTTCGTCCGATCCCACAAGCATCTCCATTCGTTTTTGCTCGTTGATCCAAGGTATGATGCACTAAAACCCTTGTTTTTATTTGATTATTCCTTGCTTGTCTTGCATTTTGAACCCGAGACCATGGCCCTAGGCCATATGGTCTCGGTTAGCCCTCAAGACCCGTCGCCTACATGCATGCGTACATACGAATTGTGTGTGTGTGTGTGGCATGTGCTTGATCATGATCTTGTTTGTTTTACTCTAGATTCGAACCCTAGATCTACCTAGGATTGTCCGTACACCTAGATCTAGCCAAACACACATGAAAACCCGAACTCTAGCCCGATCTAACATCAAACCCGAAGGGTTTTGGCCTCCGGCCAACCCTAGCTGAACCCTTGATCAAACCCGAACCTTAGATGGACTAGACTTGACTTTTGTTGACCAAAACCTAGGCTAGACTAAACCCCAACTCGGAACCCTAACCCTAACCGAAATCTAGAAACCCTAGTTGACTTTTGTTGACTCATTTTGACCTATGTTGACTTCTAGAATGGACCAATTTTGACCCATAAGTCAAACCGGGTCAAGGCCGGTACTTGACCCAAACCGTAGACCCAAACCCGAATACCTAATCGGGCCAAGGCCCTTACTTGGTCCATATCGATCTACCTTAGTCCATCGGGCCCAAACTTTAGTTGGCCCATTAGTATCCAAGCCCATTTGGACCAAAGCCCAAACCTTTGGCCCATCCATACCCAAACCGAACCCATTGGGCCCAAGCCCAATCCTTGGCCTAACTTTATTGGACCCAAGCCCAATATGAGGCCCAAGTGGCCCAACCAAGTGGCCCATTAGGCCCAATATAGGCCCATTAGGCCCAACCCATTTCATTTCGTACCATTTCATTTTAAAACTCATTTCATTTCGAGAACCATTTCATTTCATGTCATTTCATTTTGGAACCCATTTCATTTCATTTTATAAAACCCAAAGTATATCATTTCATTTCATTTTATTAATCCAAGTTCATTCGATGTCACAAAACATATAACATAACATTTAACGTATATCATATTTATAGAATCACATGTGTTAGCTTAGTTTAATTAGAAAGTCATATTGTTTAGGAAGCTAGGAGCCTTTGAGGGATCCTCTGTCCTAACCGTTGCTAAGCTTAGCCCAGGTGAGTCCACAGACCCCTTTTCTCTTTTAACTGTTTTATAAACTTTGGGGTGGAAAACATAAACCCAACTGCTACTGTTTTACTATGACTGTACAACATCTATACATTTTCATTATCGCGTTGGCATGACAAACAATTATTATACCGGACTAAGGTTGCCAGCAATCGTTAACTAGTTGATCTAGACCATGGATATGCAGATAGTACTATTGGCCGACACTCATCCTCCCATCGAACGTTAGATCATTACTTGGTTTATGCAAGACATCTCCGGGAGTGTATATCCATAAAAGAAAGATAACATAATGGAGTTGAAGTGTTGATTGTGGACTTAGGGGTTGGTATATTAACTCAATAGACTAGCTACCTGTTGGGGATAACAGTTCATGCGATATCAAACATAACAATTTGTTCAACACTTTTTCATAAACATAACACGTAGTTGTAGATATTCTACAACTGCACTAAACATTTCATACTTACTACTCATATCATATGAGTGTTGAACTTTATACTTTTCAGTTATAAACCATTTTCACAACAAACCTTTTGAGTAGCAAAACACTTTACTTTACTTTACTTACTTTAACCCTGTGGATTCACTCAACATTTTTGTTGACCTTTTTACTATTTATGTTTTCCAGGTAATTAGGTGCAGTGGATTGGAGGATATGAGCATTGAGATTGTCGTGAGCCATGATTAAAACATCAAGTTTACGAACAATCATTTCATTTCAAAATAATTTCTATTTTAGGAAACATACTATTTTTGGAAACTTTCTACTTTTGGAAAGTGAAACAATTTCTATTTTTCGTTATTGCGTGGTTGTTTGTTTACTTAATTTTTGCTATGTTGTCATGAACGTTACACCCTCGTTCTTCCGCAAAACATTTTAAATGAAGTAAAAACTCATTTTTGGCGGGGTGTGACAATTCCTATCAGAGTTAATTACACAAATGGTCCTTTAAGATGATACCACATTGCAAGTGTGGTCCTAATCTTTTAATTTCGACAATCTTAGTCCTTTAAGATTACCAATTTTGTACGTTTGGTCCTTTAGACCAAACGGTGTTAAAATTTTCTGTTAAGTGACCTCATGTGCAATGCACATGAGGGTAAAATAGTCATTTTATCAACTTCATCTTCCTCACCACAGATCTATCATCATCTTCCTGACATAATTTAAAAAGAAAAGGACAAAAAGTCTGACACTCTTTAAAGGACAAAACACCATTAATTCCGGCAACCTCTGGTTCATAAAAAGAATAGTGGTTCTTCTTCTCCGGCGAGTTGTTGACGTTTTCCGGCAACAACATCACTGCCCCACCGCCACAACCTCTACCGTACTTCGCCATCTTTGTCTTGCTCCGACGAACACCACTACAACAGTTATCATCCACCGGCGAATCATCATATAATTGATATTCATTTCACACACTTCTCATACACCATCTTGCATACATCATAACTTCAGGCGACCACTATATCAGCAACAACTCCACCACCACTGGAACCACTTTTCGACTTCGTCACCACCGGAAATCACAACTCCGGCAACAATATCCGTCGCATATTATCTTCTCCGGCTCCACCATTGTTTCCGGTGACTTTCCGATCTCCGCCACCGAATCTCCTACTAAACCGAGACCATTCTCCGGCAGGTTTTCTTTTTCCGTCAGTTTCTCCGAATCATTACAGCTTAAATCATCAGTAATCTTCTCCGGCGGTCTATTTTAATAACCATCGGAACCATCGATTCAATCAACTGTCCGGTGATTTCTAGCTTTCCGACGACACCGTGACAATCACCACCACTTTCCGAAGACACCTTCGTGCCTTTAACTCAAACCCCCATTGATTCCGGCAACATCTTCTCCGATAACCCATTCAGTCGTTCACTCACATATCATCATCACACCTTTTGTTGAATCAAGGGTGGATCCCCACTAAATTAGGGTTTTGATTTTGGGGTAAAAAGATGAAGTGGGAGAAGAAGATGAAGTGTGAAAAGACAAAAATACCCTTATGTGCATTACATATGAGGTCACTTAACAGAAAAATATAACACCGTTTGGTCTAAAGGACCAAACATGCATAATTGGTAATCTTAAATTACTAAGATTGTCGAAATTAAAAGATTAGGACCACATTTGCAACGTGGTATCATCTTAAAGGACCATTTGTGTAATTAACTCAGTTCCTACATACTCCCTCCGTCCCACAAAAAAGTTCCCATTTTACTTGGGCACAAGATTTTAGGAGATAGTTAGTTGTGGGGTATTGGTAATACTTTTGATTAAAATATAAGGTTAGATTGGAGAGAGAAAGTGTTTTAGTGGTGGAATCTTTGGTAATAATAATATTTTATTGAGTGGGTCCCTCATATTTGAGAAATGAGAACTTTTTTGTGGGATAAAATTATAAGGAAAAATGGGAACTTTTTTGTGGGACGGAGGGAGTAAATCGTTTTTAATGGCCCGACGTTTATTAGTGACCTACGTTTTTAATTGCAGACGCCTTTCTTCAAACAACTCCCCGATCTCCGCCTCTGAATCTTCTTTCATTCAAACGTCATAAGACAACGTTTATTAGTGACCTAGGCCGATGTTGAATCGTCCTTCCATTTCCCCCCAAAAATTCTGCCCCGGATTTAGATGCTCTACAAACGTCGCTGTTTCAATGGGATTATTATTACATAACGTGGTAAACGATCGCTGTTTCCAAAACGCTCGCTGTCTCCGATGGCGATAACCCTCAACTTAAGTTAGCCGGTTCTAATAATATGGTAACGATGCAATCACACACATTATGTATACTTCATGTTAGCTGGTTATAATCTCCATTAAAATCCTTCACTCGTCAATGATTGAAACCCAGTGGTAAGAAATGCTTCTGTTTTGATTTATAAATTAAAGTAATTGTGTTCTTAATGTTATGACCAATTGACCATCGACTTTTTTTTGTTTTTTTTTGTAATGGATGTGATTGAGGAGTTCATTTTAGGTTTTAAAGTTTTACACCATACATGTTCGATGTTATGCCTCAGTGAAACTGTTTGGTGATCTTTTTGGGGTTTTTTCTAGTAAATTTTGGAAATTGGACATGAGTGGATGTGATTTAGGCGTCAATTTTAGGTTGATGAGTTATGCACACCACCTGTTTGATGATATGCCTCAGTGAAACTATTTTAACGACCTTTGGTGGTTTACTACTAAAAGATACGTGAAGTGTATGCATCACCAACTTGTATCCAAGCTTTGAAACGTTGTACTTAATGTGTATGTAACATTTTATTCCTTTTGAAAATCACCTCCCTTTTTTAACATTTTGAAGGTTTTGGCTGTTTGGTTTCAGAGGATTTTTTTTTTTGCTCTTTACTTAATTATTAGTTTAATTTTTTTTAAATTATGTAGTTGTTGAAATATGTAAGTAAATGTGATACATGAAATATATATATGTTGTTTATAGTGTTATTTGTTATGCAGGTAAACTTAGAGGACTATTTTGTAAATACGTAAATGAGTTAGATATCCTACCCTATATCCTACCCTATATATGAGGCTACACATGTTGAACTTTTGCCAACTCATCACAACGGACTCCTCCCATTGGTGGACAATGCCACGTGTAATTACGGCATTGGTCCATCCATTCCATTCAACATTTTAGAACGTCCATTCCAAGCTTTTAAAATAACCCGCAATATCAGGCAAGATACAATCATTCTCCAATTCTGTTTTGGAATGCAGTCAATGTGAATCCGGTAAATCAGGCAAGTATACGACCAATTAATTATCTGCAGCATGAAATCGTAAACGAATTCAAAAGTCAGTTGATATTACGAAAATAAAAAGAATTAATTAACAATCTTAATTTAATACCGGATTCACAATTATAATTACTTTCTTTTTAATAATCCCGAATCAACTAACAATTCGTAAAAGATTGACTCAACTTTAATCCCGATTTACTCAAAATCCTGCATAATCTACTCCTTTTTATCCCATTATCACTTACCATGACCGGAATTGCAAATTCAAACTTTCCTCCCCTATATAAAGTACATAATATACGAAATACCTGTTAACTTGAATTCCTGCATTCACAAACCACCATCTTCAATCGAAAGGTAATTTGCAGTTTTTGCCAATTTCTGTACAGTATTATTAAACCAAAAATTCGAAGGGTAATTCCCAGTTTTTGCCACTTTCTGTGGTTATATTAAATCAAAAAAAAAGTCCTTCGATTATATTCCCTTATGATTACTTTTTGTCGTTTATGACAAGTTTTATGTCGTTTATATTTGATTCAGCTGTTGCAGTAAAAGATTTCGGTTACAGTCAACCACCATCTTCAATCGAAAGGTAATTAGCAAAAACCATATTTTCATTGATTTCTTAACATAAATTATAAAATTAGAATTACGTTTTATGATGTATATATATGTTTAATAATTGTCCGTTTAAAGCTTTTATTTCATTATCTTACTACTATATAAAGCATTTAGGCCTACCCCATTAGGCAAGTTTAAGGAGCTCCTTAAACTTGATTTTAAGGACCTTTCCACTTTTGTTTGTTAGTTCTCTACCTTAAAAAAAAAAAATCGCGGCTAATAAGATTCGAACCCAAGACCTCTCCTAACTTATCACTATGTGTTAACCACTTGCTATACATTACACTTTGGTAACACCACCCACACTTAATAACAAAAGTCTGTTACTCGAAAACCATTTTACTCAATAACATTAAATATACGACGCTGTAAATCATCAACTCTTACCAAAATCCACATTTCCGTTTTATTATTTATTTCTAGCAACAATTATTACCGTGTAAACGAACAACACTTGCTCGCCACGAAATATAGTTTCTGGGTACCCGCCGCCGCATTGCGCGGGTACCCTGCTAGTCTTATAAAAAAGGGTTTTGCTGTAAGATGAATCCAAATTTGTTTGACCACTTTACTGTATTTTCAAACAATCACCGTTTGACTTTTTTAAATTAAACTGTTTCAATTAAAGATATTTGTAAACACATGATTATTAAAAACTGTATTTAATTACTAAATTTCAAAAACCGTTTGACTTTTATTAGTCAAACGGTATTTACTTTTAAATTAACAATGTATTTACCTTTAAGTTTGACTTTACAAAGTTTTTCATTAGGTTTGACTTTAAAAAGTTTTAAAGTCAAAATTTTAATATAGAAATACAGTAAAAATACGGTTTCACACTGTATTTACTGTAATTACTTTAAAAGTACAGTTTTTATAAATACAGTTTTTCATTAGGTTACAATGTTTGAATAATATTTAAATATCAAACTTTAAGATAATTCCAAATTTGAGGTGTAAATGAACTGTATTTCCAAATTATCAACCTTACACTTTTTACAAATCATATTGTTTCAATTATAGCTTAGTATAAACACATGATTATTTATACTGTATTTAATTACTAAATTTCAAAACCGTTTGACTTTTATTAGTCAGACGGTGTTTACTTTTAAATTAACAATGTATTTACCTTTAAGTTTGACTTTAAAAAGTTTTTCATTAGGTTTGACTTTAACAAGTTTTAAAGTCAAAATTTTAATATAGAAATACAGTTAAAATACGGTTTCACACTGTATTTACTGTAATTACTTTAAAAGTACAGTTTTTATAAATACAGTTTGTCATTAGGTTACAATGTTTGAATAATTTTTAAATATCAAACTTTAAGATGATTCCAAATTTGAGGTGTAAATGAACTGTATTTTCAAACTATCAACCTTATACTTTTTAATAATCATACTGTTTCAATTATAGCTTAGTATAAACACATGATTATTTATAAAGTGTTTAAAGTCAAACTGTATTTAATAAAGTAATTACAGTAAATAAAGTTTGACCATGGAATAGTCAAACGGTGATTAACTACTATAATACTTTAAAAAGCATTAATAATATAGTTTTTCATTAGGATTGACTTTTTAAAAGTCTTAAAGTCAAAACTTTAAAGTTTTTACTTTTTTTTACATTAATTAGTACACCTTATTTACTGTTTTTAAAAAAATATTACAGTTTGACTATTTAAAAGTCAAACTGTTTTCACTGTAAATATATTACGACAGTTTGACTTTATTAGTCAAACATTATAACCTAATGAGTAGTTAAATATTATTTAAAAACAGTATAATTTGTAATTAATATAACCACATAATTCTTGATAAACTGTATTTAACGAATTTTTTTTAAGTTAAAACTGTATTTTACTTTTTTTTACACTAATAATTACAATTTATTTATTGTTTTTTAAAGTCAAACCTAATGAATGACTTCTTAAAGTAATCGTGTGTTTTCTGAATTTACTGTATTAAATACAGTTTGACCATGGAAAAGTCAAACGGTGATTAACTACTATTATACTTTAAAAAGTATTAATAATATTGTTTATTAGTGTATTGCTTATTTATAATTACTTTTTTTTTACATAATAAGTCAAACCTAATGAATTACTTTTTTTTACATAATTTTGTACACTGTATTATATGTATTTAAAAACTATGACACTTTGACTTTTTAAAAGTCAAACTATTTAATTACTTTGTAACATAAACTAACCGTAAATTACTTTGTATCAGCAGTATGAATACCAACAACGACAAAGGAAAAGCGAAGCTGAACTACCAGAAAACACCAAATTCAGCCGGCGGCAATATGAGGCGTTTGACAAGTTCAGGTATATCAATAGGGTCCCGAAGATTCCGTCCCACTGAAAATTCAACACAAAGTCCTGTTAACATGGAAACAACCCAAGGTAAATAAATTACATACATACATTGTTTAATTATTTAGTATATAAGTGACCATTAACTTCTATATGTTTATTTCAGAAACCTTCAAACAGAAAACCATTACACCGATAGGTAAAATAGATGGGGGGTTACGGAACATATCTGTTCGGGGGAGATGTCTTTCAATCTGGCATTCCCACCGTAAGAACGAACCGCATAACCCATATTCTCTAGACTTAGTTCTGCATGATGATCAGGTATTTGCTGTCAGTACATCACATAACTTTTTGTGCAATTGATTTAATTAAAATATTCTTAAATTTTAAAATTTAACAGAATGATCGAATCCAAATTTGGATTAAAAAAGAGTTCATGCATAAGTTCGAGCCGCTTTTCGAGGAAGGAAAGTGTTATGAGATTTCAAACTTCACTATTTATCAGAATACTGGAATTTACCCTTTATTGCCACATAAGTATAAACTTGCATTTGGATTCAACACAACTGTTACGCGAATTGATGAGATTGATGACAATTTGTATAGTTTACTGCTAGAACCTTATACTGAGATTAAGTCGGCAGATCGTACTTATGATGAAAAAGACGCTTTTGGTACGTCCTATATAATTTTTAAAGTCAACAATTTTTTAAAGAAATATATGGCATAATTATATTTTATGTACATTCAAATTTTGTAATGTTCTCTGTTTCAGATGTTATTGGCTCTGTTGTTGCGATTATGGAGATTGTAAAGGTACCCACGCAAAGTGGTATGAAACCACGACGCACTATTGTGGTCGAGGATAACATGTACGTAATACTTACATACATATTTATATAACATCTGAATTATTATAAGCCATTTATAAATAATTACAAGTTAATAAAAACAGGGGAGAACAGCTTGATTTAACATTTTGGGAAGAGTGGGCTACGATGTGGAATGATTATGCAACCGATCCAGAAAAATTAGGACATTTTGTCGTGTTACTACAGCTTGGCAAGGTTAAGTACTTTAAAGGTATGGTTTATAGCAAAAAATCACACTTAAACAGAATCATGTCATTTGATTCATTTTGTTAATTAAAAATAATCAATTTATAAATTTTTATTTTATAATAAATTATGTGATATACGTACCCAAATCCCTAATATGCAGCATTTTTTGGGTTGTTACTTTTTTTTGCTAAACACACAATGCAGAGGCACCGGCGGTCCATAACGCTTTGTTTGGAACAAAGATAATAATTGATCAGAATCACCCTGCTATTCTTGCATTTAAAACAGAGTGAGTAACATTTATTATTGTCAAATTAATTGTTTTAACTTGGAATTACATTCACATTTGTTTTTGGTTTATTATTGTATTTCAGGGCTCAAAACCAGGATGATTATGATCCAAACCAATTCAAAATTGAGTTCTTCTCACCTGATGCTAAAGTGGTTACCGTATCCGATTTCTTTATGGGTTCGGTTAAAAGCATGGTGGGTCATATTCGTCAGATTCAACAGGTATTTTAATAAATAGTCCAATAGCTAATACAATAATACATCTACCTACTTATGGTTTCATTAAATTTACTCTCACATTAATTTAAAATATACAGGATTCCCACTGCATCGTCTTTGCAACCATTCATTGTTTACACGAACAAACGGGATGGGCTTATATAGCATGCAAGGAGTGCAACAAAAAAGTCAAAGTAAGATCAGCAAATAATCGCCATACCACTTACGAATGCGACGATTGTGGGGCAGTACACCATACGAAAAACATAACCCTTTCATCCCTGCAAAAATCGAAGATGCAATAAGTTGAAGGTTTATACTATTCGTTTTATAATTATTTTTTTAACGTAGATTCTCAATTGTTTTTGTCATCATTCTTTTTTCGTGAATACCTCATATGTTTGACCGCATAAAGATTTTTATGAGGCTAATTCTTCGACTGCATTTCTATCCGACTGCATTGTTTATAATTAAAGATTGTGATACTGCATTGTTTTTAATCAGCAATTTATTGTAGTCAACCTCTTGACCTGCGCTTGGTAAAATATTAGATAATTATGTTTTTTAATCATCAGTTTCGGTGACCTTGCAGGAAAACAAATGAAGAGGACACAAACAACTATTCTATTGCAAGGTTGTTTATAATCCCTATTTTAAGTTGTTTATTTACACTTTTAATATAACCCAACTGTATAAATTTTGTACGATTATAAACTTCTTTTACAGTTTCACAGTAATCTGTTCAATATAATATTTAGAATTTGATTAATGTAGCCTTTCAATCAAACTGTACACCATAATCTTATATAAAAACAATGTAAAAACTGATTTTCAGATTATGAAACTGTACACCAAAACAATATTAAAATGAAAATTAAAATTGTACTAAATCATAGTTTTAAAGATTCGGGTTTTTCATTAAACTGTTTTTTTTATTAAACACTTAAATTTACCTTTACCGATATCTATTTCAATTGCTTTAACTTGCAGGAACACTGTTTGCAGCTCGAATACCAGAATCTGCATATTGAAGATTCAAAAAACACTAAATTCGTGCATAAATAATATTTATAGGAGAGTATTTTAAAAAAACTGTATTTTTTTTATATTTTTTTTAATAAACCATTATAATTTCGATCACCTTGCAGGAAAAGTATTTGCTCAGAGACCTTGCGAATGTTGAATTGATAGGTACTTACTGTTTAATATTGTACTTAATCTTCTTTTAGTAATTGTGTTAAAATTTAGAAAATTTTAAAATCCTCAATGTATTGAAAAAACTGCATTTGATTATCAAATTTAATACATTCAACATGTATTAACAAAATAATTTACTAAACTGGAAGTGATTTTCGATTTAGGGATATTTTCAAAACTGTAGAATTACTGAAAGTCGTTATCGATGTAGGATTAGGGTTTATTCGCAGAATTAACTAATTTGTCATTAACGCAAGTCAGATTGATGAGTGATAATCGATTTAGAGAAAATTTTTTGTTAATTATAAACCCTAATACGTAAACATATTTCTGATAAATAAAAATTACCATTATAGGGTTTTTATCAATACATCATCATCGATCTCTGTACACGAGCGCAATTCGCCATCGATCTAACCGATCCGTAATGTATTACTCTGATTTACTGCACTTCAAATCATCTGAACGATCGTATCTGTCCATCTTGCAAAGAGTATGCGTTTCGTTTTTTTCCAGAGTGTGAAATTTTATCTTAATCGGATAAATGGGTTTGATTGAACGTCATGGACTCGAAAAGTGTATAGCAAGTGGGTTGTGAACAATATTTGGTATTAAAATGGGCTTTACATGGAGTCCATGAAAGTGTTTAAATGGGCTGCGCAGATTTGCAAGATTAAATGGATTGTCCAGTTAAACTTTATTTTTTAAGACCTTCTCGGATAAATGCTCCACTAACGTGGAACAATATTGTTGAAAAGGATTATTTTTCCTATTCTCTTACTTTTAATATACATTTGGTCGGTTCTAATTTTAATTTAATTATTTCACAGATCTTTTTTACGGATAATTTATATTGAGATGTCCAATTCCACCAATGATCAAGAAATGGTAGATAAACAAGTAGAAAAAGGAGGAAAAAGAAAAACCACAGTAGAAAACAATGAGAATCAGCCAGAAAACATTAAACGCATCGTAGTAGATGCTCAATTACATGGTAATCGCTCTTCGTCTAACAGGACATTAAGTATTATTTTATTTTACTCAAGTTACTTATATATTAAAATAATTAAATTTTACTATTAAACAATTTAACCAATTTTTACTTATTTTGTACAATTAAACAATTTAACCAATTTTACTATTAAATTTTTGTTAAACCGTGATTTGGGAACATTGGACTTGTAATATTTTTATTTAAAAATATGATTTAAAAAGTGTTTTAAAAATTGAGGTGTTACAACTTGGTATCAGAGCTATAGTTTAAGTGAATTAGGTAGGTTTGACCTCCCTAGTCTTAAGCTATGCTAAGTAGGACCATATGTTTTCCATAGGATGTCCATGATTAGTCTTTTGAGACCGTAAAGTATATGTATATTAGGGTCGATCCCTAAGAGAAAAGATAATGTTTGGGCTTTATGGGTTATGTTTGACTAATAAGTCAACCTTTGAATTCTGATGGTTTAATATGTTAGTATAGCAAATGGTGAACCCAAGAAGTGGAGAGATCACACGAGATCATGAGACGGATTCAAATCGAATCCCGACTCGTCCCGGTAATAATGGAGAGGGTTCCGATTTGGATGCAAACCAAACCCCGGTAACTATGGAAGCTATCCAGAAATTGTTTACCCAAATGAGGGAAGTGGTGAATGAGGATGTGAACCGGATCGTGGCTAAGCGGTTCAATGAGGAGAAGAATGGTAGTTCTAAGTCCCGTGGGGTAAGTAAGTCTTCGGGTAGCAAGACCTGTACCGAGGAGCCATCGACCGAAGAAAGCAACGATTCGGGGTCGGAGGAAAGAGAAGGATGTACATACAAGACATTCATGTCATGCAACCCCGGTGTGTATTATGGAAGTTCGGAACCGAAGGTGACGATGCGTTGGATTCGGGAAACCGAGCAAGTACTAGAGAGTAGCAAGTGTTTGAAGAAAGACATGGTCATTTATGCATCCCGACAGTTGAAGGATGAAACGTTGACATGGTGGGATACCATGTATGAGACTTTGGGAAAGAAAGTGTACAAGATGTTGTGGAAGGAGTTCACGAGAAGGTTGAAGGAAAAGTTTTGTCCCGAGAGAGATCTAGAAGAGTTGCAAGAAGAGTTCATGTTCATCAAGAAGGGAAATATGTCGGTGGAAGAATACACCAAAAAGTTTACGGGATTACTTCCGTTTGTAATCAAGTCCTATCCGACGGAGCGTATGAAGGTGGTTCGGTATGCAAATGGACTACCACCGGAGTTTGAATTGGAAGTCAAGCGAGCGACCACGTTGGATGAGGCCATTAGTACCGCTCGAGGTGTTGAGAGGGTTTTTCGGCGAAAGGCACAAGAGTCGGCATCAAAAGGGGAAGAAAAGAAGCTCGATAGTAGCCTAGGATCAACGAAGAGAGAAAAGTTCAAACCGAATTCATCAAAGCATGGTAGTATTGGAAGTTGTCAAAGTTGTGGGAAGAATCACCATGGAGAATGTAAAGCAAATTCAGCTATATGCTTCAAGTGTGGACGAGTTGGGCACTGAGCAAAGGATTGTAAAGTAAGGAACCTCGAGGAAGTGGAATGCTACACTTGTCACGAGGTGGGACACTTTAGTAGTGCGTGCCCGAGGAAGAGAACCGACACGTCAGCATCAACCGCCAACAGAAATCGGGTGAAGGAAACTCGTGGAGCCGCTTCAGGTAATTCGTTTATGAAGTTTTGATAGATGATTAGAATTTAATTGCTTATGTGTCGCACAATATCGTGCTTATGTGATCTACGTGTGAGGATAATTATTGATGGAATGTATGATGTGAAAAATTAAATTTGGGAGATAATCTCCCCGGTTTATTATGTGTATAGTCGAATGGGTTGGCGACCGGTATGTCGCGAGAAATAAGAATAGGAAGGATTTTATTATCATAGAATATTGAAAGTGGGATCATGAGAATGGTAGTACAATGAAGTACGAAGTGTTGGTGAAAATCGTGAAGTACAAAAAATATGTATATATAAAATGGAACCTTAGTTATTGAATACGGTTGATTGAGTGTTGGCAATTAGCCATGGCAAATGGTTGTGTAGTGGATGTCGGGTGTGACATCAAGAGTGAATAATTTGTTTCGGTAAAGATTTATAGAAAAAGTATGATAGTGTACGTATGGACACCGATCGAAGTCAATTGGTTGACTTATTATGACCGGGTGGAAGAAAGATTAGAAGATTTAGTAATGAATCGATTAAGGGCAATTGATAAATGAGTAGATTGGTGGAAAGTACTAGAAATGATTATGTGTACCGTGTGGTATAATGTGTAAGTGGAAAATCGAAGGTCAAATATGAAAGAAAATGATAGCATGATGCTAAGTGTATTGATGCATACATGGATTGTATGCAAGATGAAATAGTGTTGTATGAGTCACTTTGGATTGGAGGCTTTCCGATCATTGTGACAGTTTGGGATCGTGATGGATTGGAGGCTTTCCGATCATCTCGATAAGATAGTTAAAGTATAACTTGTTATATAAGGAATATGATGTTTGTATCTGACGTATGTAGAACCGTATGGTTAGTTGTTGTTATGATTTTTATGGCAAGTGAGAACTTGGGTTGAAAACACGGGTAGTGTTTAAGTATAAGTAGGTGTAGGAGATGCCTACAAGTTCATGATTCATGAAAAAGGAATGCTCTAGGAAGCAAGGTCGGTTAGTAGCCAATGAGTGGTGAAAGATGTATATGGGTGGTTAGGCCACAATTGGATATGATTGAGGCTCTAGAGCCGGCAATCGGGAATTTCAAGTATGGTATAAGGATATTTGAAGGAAATTATATGTGGTATAAGTAATTGGATGAAAGTTAAAAAGTAATAGAGATCGGTATCGACTTAGATGAAATTTGTTAATCGATTGTAGAAAATTTAAATCGGAGAAGAGAGAAACAATTGAGAAAGGAAATTTAAATATTGGAATCGGGAACGAAAAGCTTGGGAAGCGATGCCTTAGTAATAAAGAATATGTGGAATTTAGCAAAGTTTGACTTTATTCATAAGTCAAGGTTGGTCAACTAGTGGATTGTTGACATAGGTCAAAATTGGATTTTGACTTTCGTTTAAAATGGTGAGTCAAGGGTAAGGGCATAATGTATCATCTACATGTGTATGATAGTGGTTAATGGATTAATGGAAATAATGGTAGTCAAGGGGTGCAACTTTGACCGTTGGATATTTCGGGTTGAATTTAGGAATCGAGTGTGATTGGTGTTAGACCATGAATGTAAGGTCGTTTGTTAAAGAATTGATGATTAGTGGGTAAGGAAATTTTCAAGATATGGTTGACTTTGTGCTTAAGTCAAAAATTTGACAATGTTGACAATTTGGTCAAAGTTAGGCATTGACAATCGTTTTGGTTAATTTAAGTAGTAATAATTGGGTCATATCGTCCCAATGTGGATAAAGGGATTAATTAAGTGATTGAAGGTGTTAAGGTCAAATTGTGAAAACTTTGACCCGTTCGGGTATTTGACAGTAAAGTTTGGTTTTTGACCCGTTTGGGTATAACGGGGCAAGTGGGCAATTAAATGCATAAATATTATTGGATCATAATTTGGAAGTGGAATGAGGATTGGAAATCCTTGAGTTGATTCCGAGGACGGAATCCTTTTTAAGGGGTGAATAGTTGTAACGACCGGAATTTTCGGTTAATGAATTAAATGGAATTATTGAGGAATAAAGGTGGTGAAATATTGAATCGAGTCTCCGTTGTGTTTTATCGAGTGTTCGAATGTTCGGGACTTGGGGTAACCAAGTATGGGTCAAGACTTGGATGGAAACAAGTTTGAAAGGCAAGAAACTGACCCAGACAGCCCTCGCGGCGCGAGGCAGTCGCGAGGTTGAACAGGAGCTCCAGAGGTGAAATGCGAGAATCTCGAGTTGAGACAAGAGCCGCGAGCGAAACGCGAGCGAAACGCGAGCCAGTCGCGAGCGAAACGCGATGTCTGTATTTCAGCGGCAACCAGCAGGCAAAGCCGCGTCACTTCGCGGCGCGAGGTGGGCGCGAGCGGGGCGCGAGGAGCGGCAGGAATACATAAACTTGTGTGTAAGCTAGGGTTTCATTTCACCTTCAACCACACACATTGTGCAGCCGATTTGGGAGCAAACTTGGGCGATTTTGGAGCTCAAGAGCTTAGATCTTCATCATCTTGAAGGATTGAAACATCAAGGGTAAGTATTCTTGAGTCTCTTTCTTATCTACCTTGATTGTGAGCTTGGTATGAGTAAAAATGGTGGTTTGGGGAACCAACCATGTCATCTTTGGGGAAGATGATTAATCATGGGTGTAGAACACTCATTGTAAGCTTGTAATCGATGTGTACAAGTTTGATTTGGGTTTATTGATGGAAATCTTGAACTAGGGTTTGAGATTCCACCAAGTGGAATGAACTTGGTGGTTAGGAATGTGAATATGGATTGATTAGTGATTAGTTATGGTTAATAACTAGTTATTGTGATGATATTGATGGTAGGTCAAGAAGACCTAAAGATTGGTGACATTTCACAAGTTGGAAAGCAAGGATTCGTGTTGTTAGACACGATTTGGAATTAGCTTGGCTAAGGTGAGTACATGAGACTTTTACTGAGTGCATAGCAAACGATTTTGAAAACTATGATATGTTAGGAGTCTTTATTAATTAATGTTTTTAATAAAGATATGATTAATATGATGAGAAAATGCTAGTAATAGACTATTTAAGTATGTCTAAATGATTGATGATTTTGAAAGAGTTTATGATAATGAAAAGTATTTAATGAGTTTTCATAAATAAGATACATGAATAAAGATAGTGATTTAAAAGAGCTTGATAATCGGTTTATCAATAATATGTATTAATAAAGCTTGAGACAATGATTTTTAAGTAATAAGTATCGGTTAGTATATTATGCTAATAAAAGTAGTTATCGAATTACTAAGTGCATAAGTATGAGGTGACTAGTAATAGACATGTATTCTAGTCAAAGAGGAGTCAAAATATTATGATTTTGGATAAAAGATAAATATGTTTTAAAATTAGTAAAGGACTTGGTAAAGTCAAGATTTGAAATGATTTAGTAAAGAGAATAATATGATAAATTAGAATAAATGTATTCTAATAAATGACGAATTTGATGAAAGGAGCTAATGCTCATATCTTGATGAAAGGAGCTGAGGCTCATAAGTGTTAATGAGATATCCGGAATAAGACCGCCCAGAAATGGGGGAGTATGAGACGTCTACTTGGGGTGGTACCTCCCTGCGCAAAGAGTAGAATGTCACAGTTTACGACACCCAGTGTTGGGTGAGCATGACGACCCGGGAACGGGAGAGCTTATGAATCTCGGTAAGATGGGGGTTCCCAATTACCTTGATAGTTTACCTATGACGTCCCATATCGGGAGAGTTGGCTTCGGAGAGGTCCGTTGCATATGTGATAAAGAAAGTGTAAGCTTGGAGATAGCTTACAAGTATGTGATTAGATGATGAGTAAGCTTATGGTAAGCTTATTAGTTATACGGTTAAATGAATAGAAGATGAAATATGAATTAATAAGAAGTGATAAGGATAAGTATTTATAATGTTATAAACATTAATTTTTTAATTCTTTTGAGAATGGGTCGAAAACCCATGTATCTCACGAGACTATTTTGTCTCACGTACTACTTTGTTTTTGGCTATGTACTCAGGTTCAGGATCGAAGGATTAGAGGGTCGCGATAGAAGTGGCCTAGTGTTGATTAGCTCGGGAGCTCGTAGGTAGATCCCGTTTATCCTATGGTTATGATATTGTATTTGTAACACCGGTTTTAATACTCCGATAAACTTTTATTGGTTTTTGTTAAACCGTGATTTGGGAACATTGGACTTGTAATATTTTTATTTAAAAATATGATTTAAAAAGTGTTTTAAAAATTGAGGTGTTACATTAACCGTTGAACGAAGGAAGCGTAACGATCCAGGTAATACCGAAAAACAACTCACTCAGTTTAATCACTATTTTTTCATTCATAATTTATTTATATTGTTTGATAATCTTATCGTTTATTAATGTAGATTTACAACTTTCTGACACACAGAGGATGAATATATGTCTTACGTATATTGAACACATGTTGCTTTGTAATAACAAGAGTTTGAAGTCTTTTTCAAACATGCCATATCCGGATGAACAATACACGATGAAAAATTACAACCGGTTAATACATGATGAGGAATCGTACAACAGAGACGAACTCCGCGAGCAGCATCAAACTCTTTATGCCAGCCTTACATCAGAGCAGAAACGTATCTACAGAACAGTCATGGACGCAGTTAATAATCAAAAGGGCGGAATGTTCTTCGTATATGGTTATGGTGGTACCGGGAAGACTTACCTGTACAAAACTATGTCTGCTGCATTACGTTCCCAAGGGTCAATAGTATTGAATGTTGCATCAAGTGGTATTGCGGCCCTTTTGTTGGACGGTGGTAGGACGGCTCATTCCAGGTTTGCGCGTACTTATTATACTCTAACAAAACATATTTAATATTTAATTTTTATACTTTTTATATAAATTGCTAAGTTTGTACCCTCTTCAGGTTTGCAATTCCTATTAATGTGGTGGAAGATTCGTTGTGCCACATATCAGCTGACGGTGACCTTGCTGAGCTGATACGAAAAGCCAAGCTGATTATCTGGGACGAGGCACCAATGATTAACAGATATTGTTTCGAGGCGTTTGATAGAACCCTGAGAGACATATGCAGGCAGGACCCGTCGACACCGTCAAAATCTGTATTTGGTGGAAAAGTTGTTTTGTTTGGTGGTGATTTTCGGCAGATTCTTCCTGTTATTCCAAACGGCTATAGGCAAGACGTGGTACATTCGACTATCAATGCTTCATATCTTTGGGACCACTGCACTGTCTTGAAATTAACAGTAAACATGAGGCTTGGTTCGGGAGCAACTGAGGATGAAAGAAAACAAATAAAGGAGTTTACAAATTGGATACTCGATATTGGCAACGGCACTATAGGTATGTATTTAAATTAATTTTAAATTATATAAACCGTAGCATTAGATTTTTTACTTATATGAATTTTGTTGATATTATCTAAACACAGGTGGTGAAAATGATGGTGAGTCGTCAGTAGAGTTCCCGGATAACATTATGATTCCAGCATCTGATGATAACGTTGGGGCTATTATTGCAGAAACATACCCTCATTTGCTTGATAATCTATGGCAGCCCAGCTTTTTTCAAGATAGAGCCATTCTTGCTCCCACGCATGAAATGGTTGACCTCATAAACGAACGTATGCTGTCATTAATTCCTGAAGAAGAAAAGAAGTACGAGTCATCGGACTCGGTTTCCGCTGCAGATGAAGATGATACTATGTTTAACCTTGATCTTTACACCACTGACTTCTTGAACAGCATAAAAATGTCAGGTGTCCTGCAGCATATCTTGAACTTAAAGATTGGCGCTCCGGTAATGTGTATGCGGAAAATTGATCAGAAAGCTGGACTGTGTAACGGAACCAGACTTCAGATATTACGAATGGGGATGAATATAATCGAGGGTAAAATCATATCTGGCGGCAAGGTGGGTACCATTTGCGCTATCCCTCGAATGGTTATTAGCCCTTCCGACAACAAGATGCCTTTCAAATTGAATCGCATGCAATTTCCTGTTCAGGTTTGCTTTGATATGACCATTAATAAAAGTCAAGGACAAACGTTGTCTCAGGTTGGGTTGTTTCTGCAAAAACCGGTTTTCTCACATGGCCAGCTTTATGTGGCCGTATCACGAGTTAAGAACAAGAAGGGATTGGAGGTCATTTGTTGTGACATCGATGGAAATTACACTAATTCGACAGCAAATGTAGTTTACAAAGAAGTCTTATTTCGTTTGTAAATCTTATGTAACATTTTTCAATGTATTGATTTATCTTTCAATTCATCATTTTAGCTACAGCATTATTATATCATTTTTAAAATTATTAATCTTTGTTGGGATTTTTCTACGTAATAAATTTTGAAGCATACCCGCCCATCGGGCGGGTTATCTAGCTAGTTTTGTATATAAGTGAGAGATGTAGACGTGTTTGGAAATAGTTTATACTCGCTCTCATTACGTCTTGTTCTTTGTTCTAGGCTTTTATCTTAGAAGTTGTATATCATCTTTTATGATGATCTAGGGTTAGTTTAGATGAGGTTTTGAGTGATGTAGTGAGGTCTTTATTTGTATTGTTCACAGATTTTGTTCTTTGTTATTTTTTTATTTGCAAGTATTAATTTCAAATCTGTGTTTGTATTGGTTTGTGATAGATCCGAGTTGGATCTATAAATTTCTTCATGGTATCAGAGAGAGCGTTCTCGCATCTGTATCGATTCTGTTCTCAGTGATTTTGTATGGTATTGGCGACGTTCTTAGATCTGTATCGATTAGGGCTTCTTTTTGGGGATTCTTCTTGGTCACTAAGGTTTTGGTGTTAAGTGCGATCTGAATAAGATCCTGGTTGTCAAATTAAGGGGCTAGGGCTTCTCCTTTGTAAACTCTAAGTTGGAGAGACGTTGATGATCTAGCCTTGACTGTGTATTCCGCTGCGTTATCTGGGTCAAATCGCTGATGCCGATCAAATCACGGAGTTGTTTATTATTTGATTCATGATCATTGTTGATTCTTTGATTGAGGATTCATCGATCTGATTGTTGTTCTTCTTCAGTTCACCGAAGACGGGAAAGTGCCGATATGGCTAGTGGCTGTAGTGTTTTATGTATCATTCGGCCTTCGTTTTGATTGTACGATTCTGGAGTTTTCATGTGTTTCGATCGAAGAGATTATATTCAGATCCCTTGTATAGTCTATTCGATTGTATGTTGTTGATTGAAGCCGTAGAACTTCATCGGTTGGATATTTGTGGATTCGGGTTTCTGATCATCAGTCGTCAAATTTAAGGTTTCATCAATTAAATCGGCAAAACTCTATTATCTGTTGCGGTTGCTTTGAGTTCTTGATTAATCAATAATCATTGTAAGTTTTTCTTTCTTTTACTTGTAACCTGGTTGACTCTGTGATACTAGGAGTTTCCCACACCAGAGATCTTGAGTGCTTGTGTGTTAAATTTTGTTATGTCTGTCTATTGTGTGTGATTTGTTTATATTCTGGTTCAATCACTATCACTGTTCTGTATGTTTTGCTGATATGATATTAGTAATTGAAATCTGCACTTAATAATTGTTGAATAGAATTATTACTCTTGATGCAATGTTAGGGACTTTGAACTTGTAATTATTGATTTGTTCATAGTAATTGGTTCTAATCTACTTTGGATATCTTTATATGCATTCTTAATCGTCATGATGTTTTCAATAAGTCTGCTATGATAATCTTCTATAGTTTGTTATACTTGATTATCAGTTGGATCTTGTATGTTGGTTTATTTTAGAATCTTTCTTCATCTATTGGATAATGTTGAAGTATTTTTAATTGTATGCTTTAATATGTAGTTACTTGTATGTGGTATCCTCTGTTTTCTTGCGCACGTTTATATTAGGAGGATGGTGAAACATTTTCACTTTGATTATCGTTGATTAATAAGTCAGGGTGAAAGTATTATGTTTTGGTTTTTTGTTGTTGTTGTGTAATGTCTATTTTTTAATTGAGAATCTTAGTTAAGTGATTTGTTCTGATTTCTATTAATTTTCTTTAAAAAAATGGAAAAAGAAAGAGAAGAAACTCTACATCATGATTTAAGTTGGTTAGATTTTGTTATTTACATGCTAGCCTTGGTCTCGTTCAGCTCAATATTGGTCTTATATGTATTCGCCATAGTTGATTAATGTTTAAATGGATCAATCATAGTAAAATAACCTCTTATCTAAATAAAAAAGGAAAAATTCTTTATCATTTTTGATAATTGACTATAATTGATTGTTTATGTTGGTTTTACTAGTTATAATGAGCTTGTTTTACGGACCCTGGTTGTATCTGTTTTTAATTACTATTTTTTGATTTCACAAATGCTTGCTTATTTATGCAATTTTATGTGTATTTGATGTTATTGGTGATATGAATGTCATAATCTTGTTAATGTTCATATCGGTTTGATTTGTTTCATCTCTCCTTTGAAGAAGAGAAGGATTTGAGGTCATCGCATGTCCATGCTTTGTTACAAAATTCTTTTCTTACTCAGATTCCTTTTAGGTTTATATTAGTGGTTTGTTTGAAATATTTGTAAGGATTAAATGATTGTATGATATGGTTGAATTTTGGTATTATTAAGTATTGTGCTTAATTTGTTCAGTGGAAACATGAATGGTCAAAATGTTTTTTTTTACACGTCAAAATTCAATTTTTTAAGAAGTCAATACTTGTATGTTTTACTTTTGTCATCAATTGTTTTCCTTCATGTTGTTGATTAACTTAGTACACTATTCTTGTACAAAAATTATGTAACTATATGTGCAGGACAATATTACTGATTTGGTTCTAAATCATTTTCGGTTGGTTGTTGCTATTTTTGTTGAATAATTTTGATTCGTTACATGTAATAAAGTGTTATAAGTATAAATTGTTACATATAGTAAAAATTATAATATGTAGTAGTTGGTTTGTGTAAATTGTGAAGCATGTCTTTTGTTGAAAGTCAATTGTACATCGTAGAGATGATAGTTAAATTGTTTGTAACTTGATTATGTTCATGCTATTATTACTGTTTTAAAAGTGTTAGTTATTTTTTGTTTACAATCACATAATAAAAATTATGATGTTAATATGATTCATTGATATTCGTTTCAAGAGTTAGTAGTCCTTTTTATCTTTGTGGTCAATTGTTAGGCATCGATTTTGTGTGACAATTTGTATATTGTATGTGTAATTTTCTCATTTTTTAGATTTAATAGTGCATGTAAAATTGTTTAAAATTGTTTGAAATTGTTTTTATTGATTGTGAGATCGTGTGATTTCTGGTTTCAATCAATGGTTGTTTTTTGGCTGTGTTTGTTTCTGGTTGTAGAATCGTGTGATTATATATTTAATCAGATGTTTTTAGAATTGTGTGATTCTATGTTTTATCAGATGTGTTTCTGATATGTTTTTCCGAATCATGTGATTTGAAGTTTAATCAGATATGTTTCTGATATGTTTCTTGAATCGTGTGATTCTTGGTTTAATCGGATCGTGTGATTCGATGTTTTGGTAAAGAGTGTTTCTGATATGCTTGTAGGACCATGTGGTTCTTAGTTTAATTGGAATTTACTCGACATGTTTTTTCGGTCTTTATGACTAAAAGTTGTTTGTTCAAGAATCTTATGGTTCTTAGTATTGAGCGCTTCACATTTTTTGATGTGAAAGTCGTTTGTAGAGTTGCTTGGGTCGAGAAGTTGCTTATTGAGCTTTACTTCTTGGTGTTTGCTATGATGATAAAGTCAACATTTAGGTTTCTGCAAATCCCGTGAGAACTTAATATTTTTTGTGTTTTGTTAGATAAAGGGTTTGTGCAGGTGTGGTTAAGCTTCTCAGGATATATTCTGCTGTAAATGTATTATATGTTTTTTACAAAGAGGCTCCCAGGTAAAGCAACACTAATTTTTTAGTAAGTTTAAATTGTTGACATGTTTCAGGTACGACATTCAGGGGGATGTTGAAATATGTAAGTAAATGTGATACATGAAATATATATATGTTGTTTATAGTGTTATTTGTTATGCAGGTAAACTTGGAGGACTATTTTGTAAATACGTAAATGAGTTAGATATTTTGTATATAAGTGAGAGATGTAGACGTGTTTGGAAATAGTTTATACTCGCTCTCATTACGTCTTGTTCTTTGTTCTAGGCTTTTATCTTAGAAGTTGTATATCATCTTTTATGATGATCTAGGGTTAGTTTAGATGAGGTTTTGAGTGATGTAGTGAGGTCTTTATTTGTATTGTTCACAGATTTTGTTCTTTGTTATTTTTTTATTTGCAAGTATTAATTTCAAATCTGTGTTTGTATTGGTTTGTGATAGATCCGAGTTGGATCTATAAATTTCTTCAGTAGTTTGATTCGATTTTTTTTATTCGTTAATGAATCTTGAATGCAGATGGCAAATACGCCCCGTCATGTTGTTGCAGGCTGTAACAGTGTTGAAATAGATAATTTCTCCTAAATTTAGCAGGGCAGAAACAGTTGAACTGGAAGCAAGAAACATGTTAAAAAGTCTTAATTAATTGTGATTAATCATAAACTTTGGTTTCATGAGTGGGAGTGGGACCCACATATTGAAGATGGTGATATTTATTGTTTTCATTATGTTTGATTTTGCAGTATGGAGAAACTCCATTACATATGGCTGCTAAAATCGGTTGTAATGAAGTTGCCGGGCTTCTTTTATCTCACGGGGCTTTTGTAGAAATATGTTGATGATATTTCTTGTATCAGTTCCGGTGTTTACTTGTAATATTAGTGATTTGAGTAATAGAATTTTGGCAGGTTGCTTCATGTTGTAGTATTTGATAGTGTTGTTTGTTCTCCATTCTTGCACTAATTAGTGTTGTTTGTAGTGATATAATGTGTAAAAAACCAAGACTTTACAAGGTTTGAATTGGTTTATAGCATAGGCAGTAGTGTTTTGTCTTTACTTAATTTGGTTTAGATGGTGTTTGGGATTTGTCCATTGTTTAAACAACATTTGATCGCCTAGAAAATATAGTTCGGAGGGTACCTACCGCCTCATTGCGCGGGTACCCTTCTAGTAGACATAAGGCGTGTTCTATTAGAAAACCCCTTAATTAAATAATCAACAACCTATAAATGGAGCTACTATTTTATTATGTCATATTTATTTCCCATTGTTTGATTGGTTCTTTTTTATGATATGTAATGCTGATTCAAAGAGCCTTTTAATCATTTGAGCGATTTCAAAATTTAAATTATGTCAGAAAAATTCATATCGTAAATAAATTCGTTTGAAAAGTCTCTAATGATGGTCCGTAACATTAAATGAAATTCGTTTGAGATTCCGAAATTTTAGTAGTTAACATATTACCATTCAACCGTACTTTAATGATTGGTCCATTCGTAGCATTTCTCTAATGATTGTTGTTTGTAATTCGTTTGAAATTCATATCTAAAATTTTCAATTTGCTTTACTATACGATTATAAATCACATGACACTCATACGGTTAATACTTAATACGATAATTGAATTAATAAATTTTGAAAGAGTTTTGATGGTGACAGCCCTTAGGGATGTCTGTAATGCATAACCAATTGTACAATAGTTTGTACATGTTTTTAATACGTGTCTAATGATGGCTCTTAAGTCTGTCATTATCAAAACTCATTTTGAAAATATGACTTCCATAAATAAAGCAGTTAATTTTAAAATTCAATTGTTTATGCAGATTACCTTAATTATGAGTCAAACGGAATCTTTAGGTGAATTAATCCAGCATTCAAATCCGGAATGTTTTACAAATGGTAACTACAACTCAGCATGTTAACTTGAACGTAAAATTCGTCCAATATTTCTGCTGCATTATCTGAGGTGTATTTTAGAAATTCCAAGAGTTTTGCATAGTCCAATGGTTTTGAAATTCATATCTCATGGTGGCCGGCGCCGGCGGCTGGTGGCGGTGGTGGTGGCTGACAGTGAAGGTGCTGGTGGTAATGGCGTGGTGGTGGTATTGATGTATTGAAATACATGTGCTTCACTAAAACACAGCATATTACTTCGAATCACATGTGCTTCAGGTCACGAAACACATGTGTTTCGTGTCACTAAAACATGAGTTCCTAAACACACAGGGGAGCATACGAAGCACATGTGCTTGACGTTATGAAACACATGTGCTTCACTAACAAGAAAAAAAATCAAAACAAGTGACGAACATATCATTATGAAGCACATGTGCTTGACGTTATGAAACACATTTGCTTCACAAACAAGAAAAAAAATCAAAACAAGTGATGAACATATCATTATGAAGCACATGTGCTTCATAAAGCCAAGCACATATGTTTTTGTTCCTGAACACATGTAACTTACAAGCAAGTCATTTGTGTTTGAATCACGAATCACATGTGCTTGACGTTATGAAACATATGTGCTTCACTAACAAGAAAAAAATCAAAACAAGTGACGAACATATCATTATGAAGCACATGTGCTTCATAAAGCCAAGCACATGTGTTTTTGTTCCTGAACACATGTAACTTACAAGCAAGTCATTTGTGTTTGAATTACGAAGCACATGTGCTTGACGTTATGAAACACATGTGCTTCATTACTTGAAACACATGTGCTTGGCTGTAAATATACACTCCTTTATTTTCAAAACACATGTGTTTCAAACACATGTGCTTGCAGTCACGAACACCACCACCGGTCACCACCGGCGGCGGCCACCTCCGGCCGCCGACCGCCGCCGCCGGCCCCCGCCGACCCCCGTCCGCCGCCGCCCGCCGTCTCCGGCCGCCGGAGGTGGGTGGGGGTATTGATGTATTGAAGCACATGTGCTTGTATGTTTTGAATCTTGATCTGGACCTTTGACTTTTTCTTGATCCAATGACTATTAATTGTCCTTTTGGGACTAGCCAAAATTCTTAGAATACCTTGAACATTTCTCTAAAATGTTAATAACAATTTTATAGCAAAAAATAAAATTAAATATGAAAAACATGAGATTTAACACCTCAAAATTTTCGCAAAAAAGTTAAATTTTTTTAAACAAAATAACTATAATTATAAACCTCATAATTAGGTCCCAACATAAAAATCTCATTGACTCAAAGGTTTAAACATTAAATGCGGAAAATAGTAAATGTTTAAAATAAAATCAAGTTTATTAAATATGATCCAACATCAAGTACGCTCCAAAGTAGACAGTCTGTCACATATTCATATTTTCCTTTCCTTTGCTAGTACCTGAAACATGGGGGGCAATTTTGGGTCAGTTACCACTAAGTGAATATTCATCAAAATGCATACAAGTATAAACACACAGACATGATCACAAGAAGTGTCCACTACCCATACTATACTCAATTCTCAGATTATAACTCATTATTTATTTCTTTATTATTAAGCGCGTTGGTGTGACTTGGGCCGAGAGATCAACCTCGTCTCTCCTCAACACAATCGTCCAACACCCATCCTCTAGATGTTGAGCCAAATCATCCAACACCCACCCTCTAGGTGTTGAGTCAAACTCAAAACTCCAATATATTATTTTATAATCTTTAACTCGTTTAATTATAAAATAATGTTAACTCAGAAAACTCGACACACAAAATCATAGAATGATACTGTACCGAGCTCAGATACTCAGGCACATATATCTCAATTAATATGTGAAATAATTACTCAAACTCAAAACACATAATCATCAGAGCAAATCACAACAGTTCAATCACACAGTACACGTAGCACATAAACTCATGAGATATATGAATATAGTTGTATACATGGTGAGAATACTCACCTCGATAACGTAAGTTCCAATTAAATCTTCAAACAGCCTATCATGTAGTAACTAGCTCCTAGAAGGTCCTACGACTCACAGTAAAAACCCGAATCAAAACACAACACAAAAACTCATTTCATACCAATCTCTGTCTCACGGAAACAGGTGTTATTCCCAAATCGAATCCGATCAGGGTCCCGAAACAGCCGCACAATAGAGCAGTCAAGTGCTGAAATTCAGCACGGAAGCCCTGTACGGTTCTGCCCGCAACTCTTAGTCCGTATGTCGGTTCACAGCCCACATTATATCAACGGAAAGGCAAAAGTTTACTCTACAAAAGTCGTGAAGGCTTGGGATTATGATTCTATCTCGAAACAGGTCAAAAACCATCCCGAACTTCACTGGCGGATTCTGCCCGAAAATTTCATAACTCAAAAATCTCGTTTTAACAATTAGAGACCCATCACCGAAAACCCGAGTGACCCAAACAAACACCCGACAACCCCGGGTCCCAAAAATTCCAAAACTCGCATCGGGAAATAAATTTACTCAAAAATCATTTTAACACCAATTAGATTCCCGATTGAAAAACCAAGAACCCTACGGGTTTGATTTTCCTCCTGGTCACCCGAAAATCATTCAACTACAAAAATCAACACATAATCCCGAGGCTTCTAAAATTTAAATAACGGAATCTAGGTGTCATAGCCTCGGCTCTACCCGTCATTGCTATTAACAAATAACAATAATACAAAAAACATAACGCAATGATAATTTTATCTACAAAACGACCACAATTATAATCGTATAAAATCACTACAATTAGCTAAGCACGATCACGACACAATATATATAAATACAAGAAAAAGGGGTACAAGAAATTATACCCTCAAAACTGTTGGATTTATATGCATAGTTAGTCAACCGATGATATCACGTTCATGCCTATTGGACACTCAAGGGTCACACCGGTGAGTGCATGTAAACATCAAGTAGTTATGCAATGATACTTGAAGAGGAATGATTTATAATAGCTATTATAAATCAATAAGTATTAAGTTAAGATTAACTTATTACTAGGTTAGTTTGACTAACTAAATTAATACAAGTATTTGTGTATTTACTAATTAAGTAAATATACAATTTGTTAATTATATATTATCCATAATATGATTTAAAACAATTAAATCATATAGTGTTTGGATAATATTATTGTCTAAATTATATAAAGTTTATTATATAATTAATTATTAAATGTATAATATAATTATACATATATTTCGGTATTTATATGTGCAACTCGACATTTTGGGTAAGTCAAAAATTTTCATTTCATACTTTCTATATTTAGCAAGTTTCTATTTTTAGAAACTTTACTCATTTCATACCATTTCTATATTTTTGGCACATAAACATAACAAAATATCATCATTTTCACCATGCATCAATGTTTGACTAGTTTGGTCAACACAACATTTCATTTTTTATTATTATTATGGTGACATTAAACAAAAATTATTTCTAAAACATAACACTTATGAACCAAAAACAATAAAAATCTATTGAACGCAACACGTAACGATTTTAGTCCTAAACCAACACATCTAAGTTAACCCGACCACCTAAGTGGTCGAACCCCTCTCCTTTGTGCACCTAGTTCGGCCGAACCCCTTTATGGGGTCAGGTTATCATCATCTAAACTTCATTGTAATCCTTATCACATTAGAATACAAGTTCTATCATTATCTTGAAATAATTTGAATCCATCCACAACTCTAAAACCCTAATTCCTCTAGTATTTATACCATCATTAAACCACAAACCCTACTCTTTTCTCTCTACATCCGTCGGCCATGCAAACCCCAAGCAAACCGAGTTGTGTTCGTTCGATCCAAGCAATCCCGATCCCATTGTTGTTCGTTCGATCGTTTGACGCAAGGTATAACCCCAAAACCCTTGTCTTTCCTTGTTTTCGTTTGTGATCGAGCCCAACTCGAGACCATGGCCGAAGGCCAAATGGTCTCGGTTATTTGGTTGTCAAACCGTCGACGTGCATGGATCCCATGCATGCTCGAGTGTGTTTTGGGAAATTGTATTCGTTCGGTGTTTGTTTCTTCGATTCATTAAACCAAAAACCCTAGATTTTTACATATCGTAACCACAATGAAAAACCACATAAAACCCTAGACCCTTATAAACTTTGGTATTGTTTTTGTTTGTGATTTACGTTTTCATCAAGTAAAACGCAGCGGAAAATAATATAAATCACCAATAACGGATCTACATATTGACAATATAATTAAGCATGAAAATCAAAGAGATTAGTTTGTAGAAAATCATACCCTTGAAGCCTTTGATTATACCAACGAATGAGTACGAACTCCAAGAATTCAATGTAAAATTCCTCTAACGGTATCCACACAACACCTTATCTAGAACACCAATTGGGATGCTAGTCCCTTGAGCAAGAATATCAAAAATCAAAAGAATTATAAATTCTGTCAGTCGAGTTTGTGGCTGTTTTCAGGCATGTTAGAGTCGATTTTGGACTCACGACCTTCTAGAGAGTTATAGCTCTCTGTGTTAGCTTTCCGAATTCACCGACCGTTCGTCAATCGGGCTTAAGGTTTGTGAATTACGGCTGTATTATTAAACTGTGGCATGGGCTTGTACCTGTGCGACGGGACTATGTTGTAAATTATGGCCGTTTTGGCAGACTTGACGACAGAAGTCAGAAATTGAGTTTTGAAAATTTAGTGTCAAATATTTATAAGTGTTTTATTATACGTGTTATAGGCTCGTATGTGTACCGGGGCTGTCATATTGTTGCAATCTTCACTAACTGAAGAATCCGCAACCGAGGTCTTGGGTCTTAACACCGCTCATCAGATTTGGACAACACTCGAGGCGACATATAGCAACACCTTTGTTGAACGGGTTCACTCTTTACGTGACCGTCTTCGACAATTAACAAAAGGTAATGCAACAGTTTCTGATTGTTTCCGCAGGTTTAAGGCTATTTGTCATCAACTCTCTGCCATTGGTCTTCCGGTGCTTGATCTTGACAAACTCTATTGGTTGTTATGTGGTTTGGGTCCGTCGTATGAAACCTTCTCGACGGCTATTCGAGCTACCGAACCGGCTCCTTCATTTCGAGATCTTGTTACTCAAGCCGAAAGCCACGAGTTTTTTTATATCTCTTCACGGCTCCACTTCTTCACCAGTGGCGTTTCAAGCACAACATACTACATCATCAAATTCCAATATCGGCGATCAGTCAAATAACAACTCCTATTAAAGGGGTCACGGTTGTAACACCGCAAATTTAAACCCGATTTTTTTTAAATAACGGAAGCGTAATATTCAAAACATATTAAGTTAAGTCATTTTACAAAATACAACTATAAACATAATATTAATAAAAACATCAAAACGATTTAATGTGTTACTATAAAACGGCTCGGTTACAAACTATTATCAGAGTAGCCATTGGTCAACCATTCCTACCAGCACCCATTGACCGGCCCAACAAACCGAACCTGCAAAAGAATGAATTTAAACAAACAATATATAATAGAGCAATCGATATAAATTCACACTTTCCCGATTAGTTAAATTTGAAGAGGGACGGCGGTTCGGCCGAACCTTAAATCATTGTTGGCCTACAATGATAACCGATAGCCCTTTACTCAATGACGGTGTGTACCTCCTTAGAACAACCAGTGCTTCTATGGACAGTACACCGTATCATTAGTAAAAAATATGCCCAGTAGAATGTTCCGATTACTGACCCCTTCCCCAAATGTGCACATAATTAATTAACATTATTAATTATACCAAAGTGTGGAATTATGTTAGTGCTGGTCCGTTACTACTGGTCTGTTACTGTTGGTCCGTTACTACTGGTCTGTTACTGCTGGTCTGTGTAACGCCTTAAATTTTATTGTAATTAAACTAATTAATTTTTATTAATAAATTATGTGGTTATTATTTAATTATGAGAATTATATGATATGTGCCTTTATGTGTATTTAATTTGAGTAATGAAGTGTTCGTTTAATTTAATGACAAGAGTGTCATTTAATTCGTGTTTAATTAATCATGAGGATTAACTATTAATAACTAGAGGATTATTAAAATATTGTGTTGATTGATTTTAAGATTTAATAACTAATTAACTTAGACGTTCATTTAATCCCGAGCCTCTCGAGTTTATTATGGCGCTCGAGTCTTTGATAAACCCGGCCATTAGCCAAGGCCTGTTAAGTCTTACCTCCTTATTCCGGTTTAAATCCCGCAGTTTGAGGCTACGTCCTTGGTCCTTTTCTAGTATCCAGTCAAGGTTATATGGCCAAGATTTTTATGAAGGGCCTTGATCCGATTATTCTTCCTAGCCCAGCCGAACTTAGGAGTCTTGTAGCCTTTTTGTCCAATGTCTTGTATCCTAAGCTAATTTACTTAAGGTAATAATCCTCTAATAAATTAATACTGCCTCTAAACGAGATTTCCCTTTGCCCTAATTTGTGCGGCTGCAATCTCCTCCAAGAAAGACCAAAGCTTTCCCATTCGTCCCCACCTTGATTATGAGAGCAGCGAGCAAAGAGCAAGCACACAAGCTCGTCCATTAATTCTTATTGTGTGAACCCAAGCAAGCACACAAGCTCGTCCATTAATTCTTTTCGCGTGAACCTAAGCAAGCACACAAGCTCCTCCTTTTAATTCTTCTCGTGTGAACCCAAGCAAGCACACAAGCTCGTCCATTTAATTCTTTCATCTCGTGTGAAGGGAAGCAAGCACACAAGCTCGTCTCATTTTATTTCTTGGTTGCGGATTCAAGCAAGAATTCTATGGGTAAAGTTGTTATTTTGTTTTTAGTCCTTCTTTCGTCCAATTTTTTTCCTCCCTACTTGTCCCGATTCTGATTGGATTATTCTTGTTTTGATATTGATTGAAGAATTCGAGCAGAAGGAAGCACCATTGATAGCTATCCGAGGTTGGAGCAGGCCATAGGTTCGAGTAGGAACTCTTGATAGGAAGGAATACCGAGTCCCGAGTTGAGCAAGCGTTTATCGAGCCAAACTCATTCACCGAATCGAAATCTGTGTTCCCTTCGGTAGTTTTCTTTTCTTTTATTGATTTTCCTTGTGTTCTTGAGTTTTATATTTGACTGTTGTAGGGGCTGTGATTGGGTGATGAGGAGGCCGGGTTATTGATGTTGTTAATTTTGTAGTTTTAGGTCTAGGTTCCTATGTTGTCGGTATCGTTGTTATCGGTATTTAATTTCCAAACCGGGTAGTTTTCCTTATGAGTTGGTCCAAAAACAGAGCCTTGAGAAGTGTAGTTTAATCACTGTTTTGTATAATGTCGGGCCGGGGTTTGGGTAAGTGCCGTTGTTGAATTGGCTAAACGTTTTGATAACCGAATACCGGAAACTGAACCCGTAAGGTTCTTGGTTTCCTAAACCGAGAAGGAATTTTAAAAGAAAAGATTAGATTAGTTATAAACATGTTTCTGAAGTAATAAATGAGTCTCGGGAATAGACGGGTTGATGTCGGGATTTAAAACGGGTTCTATTTTAATATGCTGAATTTTAACAGAATCTGTTTGCTGACTTCGGGACTATTTTTACCACACTTAAAATACATTTTTAGATTTTTGGCCCGTGCAGGTCACTAGCTTTCTGAGTCCTCTTTCCAATGCCGCTAACGGCTCGTGAATCTGATATACGGTTTAAAAGTTATTGATGTTTTAGTAAACCTTCGCTGGATAGTTTTCGGTTCAGCTATTCTGTCTTGCGAGCCTGTTTTGAGCCTTTTGTGTTTGGATCTAGCTTCCGAAGTCTTCTGTAAAATCGTAGTCCTCTGAGTCATTTAACTACTGTAAAAATTTGGTTAAATTCTAGTGAACGGTTTAGGAATTATAACAGTTCCCGCGGGGGCGTCGGGTTCTGGCAGAATGATGCGAAATGAGTTTTGAGCGAAGTTTTAATTCGAGTTTTTTATATGCGGTGTAGGACCTTCTAGGAACTGATTGGTGACTCGTACGTGCCGAGGATACTTCTAGGAGCATACGTTTATTCGAGGTGGGTAATCTCACTATAAACTTGTACTTACTTTCTATTCATGATTTTGTGCTATGTGTTGTGAATTGTCTTATTGATTGAGCTTGAGTATTGATTGGGTGATTTATTTGAGTTATCTGTGATCTGAGTTATCTGTGATTTGAGTTATCTGGAGCCTGAGTTATCAGAGTTTTGAGTTCTTGAGTTAAAACATTAAACATAATATACTTGAGTTTCTTGGCACCGAAGAGTACTGGTGCCAGACGTTTTGACTCAACACCGAAGAGTACAGGTGTTGAGCCTTGAGTTGTGTGAGGCGGGTCGAGGTTGATCTCTCGTCCCAAGTCACACAAGCGCGCTATATAAATCTAAAATCTGAGAAAATATACTTGAGTAATTGAGAATTGAGTAGAGTCTCTAGGGATCACTTATGTGGCTTGAGTTGTTTGTATTTATTTGTTTATTTTGATATTATTCACTCAGCGGTGGCTGACCCCAATCATTCCCTCCCATTTTACAGGTACTAGCAAGGGCAAAGAGAAGGTCAATGGTTGATGAGCTGCGTTTCTATTTATTTATATTTATGGATTTGGATTAAAACATTTATTTCATGTCAAACATGTTTTGTTTTTAAAACCTTCAATTATTCCGCATTTAAACCACGAGACGGTTTTATATTTTTACTTATGAGTTGGGACCTTTGAGTTACTTGTACTCTTGGGGAAATTGTTTTATTTTATTATTTAATTTTTTTTTAATTTCCCCTGATTTTTGGGTTGTTACAAGTTGGTATCAGAGCTTTGGCTTGAGAGAATTGGGTTCACAAGGGGTGGATTCCAAACTCAAGTCGAAACACGAGTTTTCAAAATGAGTTTTCAAAAGTGTTTTTAAAATGAGTCCAAATCCAAATCGAGAAGCAGCGCATCACAACGACCTTATGCCTCTAGTACTTATTTATGAGTTATTTAGTTTATTAAAAAAGTCGCGAGTGACATTGATTACTAAGAGAATAAAATAAAATTAACTCGAGATGAGCGTGAATTGTACGGCTATATATGTATATATACTATATGTACTGTTGTGAAGTACTTGATTATGTGGATGGTATAAGGATGGGAGATCGTGGAATTTTTGAATCTGGCTCGAAACCATGACAAGGGTAGGTGCGGCTAATAATAGAGGGTCCCTATTATTATACGCACATGACTCATGCCTATGTTTCGAAAAGGATTCAAGGAGACCATTGGTCAAGCATCTAAGTATCATTAAAACCCTCAATTATTATATATAAGTCGATAATAAAATCACTAAAAGAAATTTATGGGAAAACAGTGCAACTAATTGAATAAGAGAATCATCAAACACGAATTGATAAAGAGTTATCAACACATGTCAAGAGAGAGACAATAAATCAAATTGGGTTGAATTCATTAAATGATTTAATTGAGTTATTAATACCTCGAGGACGATTGAGCAATCGTTAAAGCAAAATAAACGAGAAAATAAGAAATATATTAAGTTCATATATATGAGTAAGTGGGATGAAAACATTACTAAATCGAGATTTATGAGAAAAATAATACTCCCTCCGTCCCACAAAAAACTTCCCATTTGGCTTTTGCACATGTTTTTAGGTAATAGTTAGTGGTGGGGTAATTGATAATACTTTTGATTAAAATATAAGGTTAGATTGGAGAGAGAAAGATAGTTAGTGGATATTAGTGGTGGGGTTTTTAATAATAATAGTTTTTTATTGGGTGGAGCCCACCAAATATGGGAAATGAGAAGTTTTTTGTGGGACAAAAGTTTAGAGTGAAATGGGAAGTTTTTTGTGGGACGGAGGGAGTAAATATTAAAAAGAAGAGATCATTAATTTAAGTTGATAAGGAGTTATACAAACAAATCAAGTGAAAGTTATTAAACCAAATCGAGTGAGAATCACTAATGATAAATTGATTAACTAAGTAATATTAATTGGTCAGAAATCTAAGATAATAATTAAGTAAGAATGATTAAGAATAATTTAATTCGTATAATTGAGATGTCATTGAAATTATGAATAAATTTATAAAGCAATAACGATTGGACAATTATCTAAAACGAATCAAATAAAGGAACTTTTATTATGCAAAATCATCAAATTGAGTAAATAAGAAACTATGAGTAAACAAATTAATGAAGTCATGAGGGATAACACAAAATGAGTAAAAGATTTGTGAATTCAGAAAATTTTATGCGAAAATTTATGGAGTTAACTTTACATTTATGTAACTGATGGGATAAAACATCGAATATACGAAATAAATTAGGATTATTAATTGAGCAATAGGTAAAAATCTTTATGGTTAATGAAAATTATATATATTGAGACATGTGTAACTGAACGAGATGGAGAACCCAAAACGAGTAAATTAATGAGTTAAGTGGCAAAAGAAAATTTACGAGAATTATTCACCACGAATTTATGAGAATTTTATTAATGACAAAAACTGTTATATGGTAACGATAATATCAAACACGCAATGAGTAAACCAAAATGAGAATTTCATAAAGAGTTTAGCAAGAGAAAATTGTGAAAGCGTAACGCAAAATAAAGAGTTGTGGTGCTAATACATGTAATAAGTATGACTTATGAGGAGTCATAAAATGAATAATTATTAACGAGAAATAATTATGACATTATTAAAGGGTAATGAATTTTAACTAAGGAAACCTAATTAGGATTCGAGAATCCATGATAATGTTAATGAGAAAGTTAACATCTATTATGAGCAATAAATTATTTTTCTATAAGTGATAAAAGTTTAATGAGTAGGGGTGTGAGAGAGGCGTCAAGAGTATACGTTGGGACCGTCTCACACCTGTGCATAAGAGAATCAACAAACCAAACTATCGAGTGCTCGTAACGAGTTCTTTGAGATTTTTACTGCCACTTCCAAACTCGGGGACGAGTTTTCTCCAAGTGGAGTTGAGTGGTGGTAAAAAGGGGAAAATTACCAATATTAAGGGTGTGAATAAAGAATAATTATCAAGGTGTGAATTATTAAATTCTTGTTATTGAGCATATATGTTCATATAATTGGCTAGAGAGTTTATACTAGCAACTTTTAAATCGAGAAACTATTCCTATGAGAATATTATGAGAGAATAAGAGATTGTTAAAATATGAGAATTTATTATGAATTATTCCAAATCGAGTTAAATGAGAAAAACATTATTATTAGAAATTATTAAATCCAGGCGAGAAAATTGAGGAGCCAAATTATTGTGATGAGTAAATTATATGCAGGTGAATTGAGAATTTATAAAAATAATTGGGAATAATTAATTTCATGTAATAGTTTAATTATCAAGTGGTGAGAAATTCATAAATCGAGAGTAATGGTGAAAATGAGAAGTGACAAGTATATAATCATATAAATAACGTGAAATTATGAAATTAGAGTAATAAAAATGTTGTTAATAAGTCGGTCATGAGAAGAACGCCATAATAATTATGAGGAAAAAATTATTATTACTGAGAAATTGTCGAACTGTAAGAAACTAATAAATCGAGTTAAATGAATAAATTATTAAAATGAACCAAATGACATAACTTTATTATTGATCAAATATTAAATTGAACCTAATGGGAATAGCGAGTAAATTATTAAATTGAATGTCATCAAATATTACACTTTAGTGAATACTTATTAAATCAAGAATAACTATTAAAATGAGCAAATGAGGAATATAAGTGTATCCAACAATAAAATTTCATTAAAATACTATGAGTTCTAAATGGCGAAAGCACTTAAAATATAAAGTAATAAGGAACTTGTAATTGAGAATGAGAATTAACTGAGTATTAAATACATGAGGATTAATGAGGTAAGTAATTGACGAATTAATTAATCGAGTAAAGAGAAAAGCAGTAAGTTGAGATGTTTGAAACATGAGATTTATAAGTGAACATTTAGTCAGATTGATCAAGAGACAAATTAAATCGAGAACAAAGCGAGAAGTTAATTAACGAACTAAATGATTAAATCATTACACGAGTTGATGAGTATCATTAAAATGAGTTGAACGAGCAAAATTGAAAAGAGTCAACGAAAATTTGTTAAATACGGGTTAACAAGAACACTAACAACGCAGCTTAAAAGAGAGATTATCTGTTTGAGTAGTCTGATAATTAATTTTGATCACGTGAAAAATCATAAAAGCGAGTAAATGTATACATTACGTGGACTAGTGAGAAGTCATTAACAACGAGATTTGAGTTTAAATTGATGATATAAGCTTACGCTGAGTTAAAAACGAGTTGTGGAGATTTGAGGTGAGTGCATTTGAGTGTATGCAAATTAGTAAGAGGCATGAGTTGCCTACTATCTGAGGTTTATGTGTGATAAAATACATTTATGTGATTATGTATTTGTTGGGTGTTGTTTGATAGCGGTGTGAACCGCTAAATTATTCATATAGTGTTAAAACAAACTAAGTCCTATAGAGTAGAGGACCTTGAGTGCTGCTTATTGGTAGAGATTGCCAATAATAAGATTTTATATGTTGATAAAATGTAGAAGTGATACTTGTTGGAAATGTGCGGGGAAGTTTTCCCATCAAATCTTATTTTTATCGCCAAGTAAGGGCCAAGTATGATTGCGAGCACGAGTTCGACGACCGAATACACGTCGAGATCAGCTGTCGCCACCATCCAAACCGTAACAAATCTCCAAGTGGAGTTGAATCGGAGATTCAACGCAACGATCAACCGATGGATGCAACAACAGTGTTCGACTACGAGAGCAAAAAGACGCCTTCAGCGGAACACTGTGGTTTATTTGTGTCATTTTTCGACATCCTTTCCTTGATAAACCGAGAACCCTTAGAGAGCATTCCGATTTCGAACTTTTTTTCGTCTGCGCCGCTAGAGATGGAAGATTTATATGAGCAGTTGCGAGAGCCGGAGTTCATTTTGATCGAGTAGGTCACCCCTGACGAATTTCTTTTATTCTTAACTTTATCGCTTTCTTGCATTTCAGAGATGTATTGTTGGCGAGACGGAGTCTGCGATTCGAAACCGCCACCATGAGCTTCTTTCGAACGATGACTTCGGGGACGAAGTCTATTTTAAGTGGAGTTGACTTGTAACGCCTTAAATTTTATTGTAATTAAGCTAATTAATTTTTATTAATAAATTATGTGGTTATTATTTAATTATGAGAATTATATGATATGTGCCTTTATGTGTATTTAATTTGAGTAATGAAGTGTTCGTTTAATTTAATGACAAGAGTGTCATTTAATACGTGTTTAATTAATCATGAGGATTAATTATTAATAACTAGAGGATTATTAAAATATTGTGTTGATTGATTTTAAAATTTAATAACTAATTAACTTAGACGTTCATTTAATCCCGAGCCTCTCGAGTTTATTATGGCGCTCGAGTCTTTGATAAACCCGGCCATTAGCCAAGGCCTGTTAAGTCTTACCTCCTTATTCCGGTTTAAATCCCGCAGTTTGAGGCTACGTCCTTGGTCCTTTTCTAGTATCCAGTCAAGGTTATATGGCCAAGATTTTTATGAAGGGCCTTGATCCGATTATTCTTCCTAGCCCAGCCGAACTTAGGAGTCTTGTAGCCTTTTTGTCCAATGTCTTGTATCCTAAGCTAATTTACTTAAGGTAATAATCCTCTAATAAATTAATACTGCCTCTAAACGAGATTTCCCTTTGCCCTAATTTGTGCGGATGCAATCTCCTCCAAGAAAGACCAAAGCTTTCCCATTCGTCCCCACCTTGATTATGAGAGCAGCGAGCAAACAGCAAGCACGCAAGCTCGTCCATTAATTCTTATTGTGTGAACCCAAGCAAGCACACAAGCTCGTCCATTAATTCTTTTCGCGTGAACCTAAGCAAGCACACAAGCTCCTCCTTTTAATTCTTCTCGTGTGAACCCAAGCAAGCACACAAGCTCGTCCATTTAATTCTTTCATCTCGTGTGAAGGGAAGCAAGCACACAAGCTCGTCTCATTTTATTTCTTGGTTGCAGATTCAAGCAAGAATTCTATGGGTAAAGTTGTTATTTTGTTTTTAGTCCTTCTTTCGTCCAATTTTTTTCCTCCCTACTTGTCCCGATTCTGATTGGATTATTCTTGTTTTGATATTGATTGAAGAATTCGAGCAGAAGGAAGCACCATTGATAGCTATCCGAGGTTGGAGCAGGCCATAGGTTCGAGTAGGAACTCTTGATCGGAAGGAATACCGAGTCCCGAGTTGAGCAAGCGTTTATCGAGCCAAACTCATTCACCGAATCGAAATCTGTGTTCCCTTCGGTAGTTTTCTTTTCTTTTATTGATTTTCCTTGTGTTCTTGAGTTTTATATTTGACTGTTGTAGGGGCTGTGATTGGGTGATGAGGAGGCCGGGTTATTGATGTTGTTAATTTTGTAGTTTTAGGTCTAGGTTCCTATGTTGTCGGTATCGTTGTTATCGGTATTTAATTTCCAAACCGGGTAGTTTTCCTTATGAGTTGGTCCAAAAACAGAGCCTTGAGAAGTGTAGTTTAATCACTGTTTTGTATAATGTCAGGTCGGGGTTTGGGTAAGTGCCGTTGTTGAATTGGCTAAACGTTTTGATAACCGAATACCGGAAACTGAACCCGTAAGGTTCTTGGTTTCCTAAACCGAGAAGGAATTTTAAAAGAAAAGATTAGATTAGTTATAAACATGTTTCTGAAGTAATAAATGAGTCTCGGGAATAGACGGGTTGATGTCGGGATTTAAAACGGGTTCTATTTTAATATGCTGAATTTTAACAGAATCTGTTTGCTGACTTCGGGACTGTTTTTACCACACTTAAAATACATTTTTAGATTTTTGGCCCGTTCAGGTCACTAGCTTTCTGAGTCCTCTTTCCAATGCCGCTAACGGCTCGTAAATCTGATATACGGTTTAAAAGTTATTGATGTTTTAGTAAACCATCGCTGGATAGTTTTCGGTTCAGCTATTCTGTCTCGCGAGCCTGTTTTGAGCCTTTTGTGTTTGGATCTAGCTTCCGAAGTCTTCTGTAAAATCGTAGTCCTCTGAGTCATTTAACTACTGTAAAAATTTGGTTAAATTCTAGTGAACGGTTTAGGAATTATAACAGTTCCCGCTGGGGCGTCGGGTTCTGGCAGAATGTTGCGAAATGAGTTTTGAGCGAAGTTTTAATTCGAGTTTTTTATATGCGGTGTAGGACCTTCTAGGAACTGATTGGTGACTTGTACGTGCCGAGGATACTTCTAGGAGCATACGTTTATTCGAGGTGGGTAATCTCACTATAAACTTGTACTTACTTTCTATTCATGATTTTGTGCTATGTGTTGTGAATTGTCTTATTGATTGAGCTTGAGTATTGATTGGGTGATTTATTTGAGTTATCTGTGATCTGAGTTATCTGTGATTTGAGTTATCTGGAGCCTGAGTTATCTGAGTTTTGAGTTCTTGAGTTAAAACATTAAACATAATATACTTGAGTTTCTTGGCACCGAAGAGTACTGGTGCCAGACGTTTTGACTCAACACCGTAGAGTACAGGTGTTGAGCCTTGAGTTGTGTGAGGCGGGTCGAGGTTGATCTCTCGTCCCAAGTCACACAAGCGCGCTATATAAATCTAAAATCTGAGAAAATATACTTGAGTAATTGAGAATTGAGTAGAGTCTCTAGGGATCACTTATGTGGCTTGAGTTGTTTGTATTTATTTGTTTATTTTGATATTATTCACTCAGCGGTGGCTGACCCCAATCATTCCCTCCCATTTTACAGGTACTAGCAAGGGCAAAGAGAAGGTCAATGGTTGATGAGCTGCGTTTCTATTTTTTATATTTATGGATTTGGATTAAAACATTTATTTCGTGTCAAACATGTTTTGTTTTTAAAACCTTCAATTATTCCGCATTTAAACCACGAGACGGTTTTATATTTTTACTTATGAGTTGGGACCTTTGAGTTACTTGTACTTTTGGGGAAATTGTTTTATTTTATTATTTAAATTTTTTTTTAATTTCCCCTGATTTTTGGGTTGTTACAGTCTGTTACTACTAGTCTGTTACTACTGGTCCATTACTACTGATCCGTTACTATTGGTCCGTTACTACTGGTCCGTTACTACTGGTCCGTATTCAAACCCAAGTGGAACCCAAAACCATTGAATGTTATACATTCTATTACTTCTCACCCAAGTATTCAATTTCTACAAAATTGCAACACATATAGATTGAAGGCTAAATCCACTCACCTGAGCTCTCTAAGCTCTACTCAGTGGTCTAATATTACTGAGTCTTCCCCTTTTGCTGAAATCAATAATGAATACCGATTAATAACTCGAATTCGCCAAATAATAAAAATAGTCAATATAAGTTCAAAAGTAGTATTTCTCATCAACAATACTTCCATCTAGTTGAAATATACCAATTATATAACTACCATTCTACTATGACTTTTACAAGTCAAAGTCAACCAACATATTAGCAAATAATCTCATTTTGACATACTGTGACCAAACGGGTCAAAACCAAGCAAACTAACTTTAACACTTCACAATTCATGTCTTGTAAAACCTACATTCCCAACTTATCACAATTCAACTTCTAAAGTCACATATAAACCAAACACTGCATTTTTAGACCAAATTTAACATATAGGCCCAAACGGCTCAGATTTTGCAAATTACAGTCACTTTTTGAGTTTTTCACTTTTTCTCTAAAATCATCAAATTGAAGGTCGATTGTTGATGGAATTGATCTGGAATTGATTCTATTCTTCTTAGAAACAATGGAGAAACACTAATCCATGATCAAATCTTCGATTTGGACAGAAAAATTACAACATTAAATTTCATTGACGAACATCAACTTTTTCTTTCAATTTTCTCAGATCTTGATCGAATTAAGCTGAATTTGGATCCACTCACAGAGAGTTTTTGCTCTGATACCACTTGTTAGATCATATACAACTAAGATTGAGCTAATTCATGATGATTCAAGGTGAGAAATAGAAGATTTGTTTAAGTGTGTGTGTTCTTGGTGTTTGAGTGTGTGTGAGTTAGTTGAGAGAGATGGAGGGAATATTGGAGCTTTCAAAATGGTTAATCAATTAGTGAAAGGAAAGCTTACTAATTAAGCCTTAACATAAGGTATTTATACCTCATAGCTAAACAAGCTTAATTACCATCTAATTAAGCCTAACCCATAAGACTAAGCCTAATGACTAGCTTGACACTATTACAACTTGTCATTTCTAGTCCCTAAACTAATTGATACAATACAAAAGGTCCTAACAGGTACAATTCCCGTTGTGGACATAAAAAAGAGTAGATTAGGTGCCGCTTAAAAAAAACTCATGTCGGTCGGCTTGTTTTCATTTAGATGAGTTCGAGCATATTCATCTTGTAGCTTTATTTATTCCGAGTTAATATTTGAAGTTAATTTTCGAAGATTTTAAAAAAAAAATTAAATTATACTAATTAAAAACGTCCTAGCTAGCAAAGTGCTAGAGACAAATTGCAAAGCCATCGAGGCCAATTAATTTTAGTGTGTGTGGCCCTATTAGAGATCGATAAAATGATCAAGTCCCTGAGCCCACTCCGACTCGGTTTGTAGTGTCGAAGATATTGAAGTTTCAAGTTCCAAATGGTCTAAAGCAGAGTTTTAGTAACTACATCAAGCCCTTTTCAGACATGTTCATTTTAGTTAGGAAGAGGCCACGAAGCTACTCATATGAGAAAGTGAAACTCTTCGATGTAATAATATAAATATATAGAGGACAGATATAACATGTTTACAATAAGGTTTTCACAATATACATTGTGAACATAAAGACAATGATATTTAACTATTTAACAACCACCCCACCCCCCCTCCCCCCACCCCCAAGTTGGAGCCTCCCATATGCTCAGACATACATCTACAAACTGCTATGGTGAGGGAACATGCAACATCATCACATGACCAATAACATGTACCAATAACATGTTCCCTGACAAAACTTAAATCAATTTACACAAGTTTGGTTCTTTGGTGCTGAACCGGGTTAGAACCCAAGTATACTGAACTTACATTATCACCCAAAAAAAACTATAAACCGTAACAAAGGACAATGTAGCTCAACGAGGAGATTCCAAAGCCAAGCAAATTCTGCGATATCATCAACTACACCATGACATTCAGCCGCCGCGCTGACCATGACACAACATGTTGTCACCGAGAGAGACGCAGAAACCTGAGGTAGACCCACGAGTTTCAAGACAACCGAGCCAGTCAGCATCAGTATAAGCAACCAATCGATCGATAGGAGACACGTACACACAGCTGAAAATGTGTGGGACGATAGACAAGATCCCATGTTTTAATGTTGGATAGGAGAGCGCACATCTCCGAGTCTATGCCTTATTTCAAGTAGGGGTCACTCGTTGATTGAGATGTGAAGGAAAACAACGAGGACATTGCAGAGGTAGCAAAAAGGTTAAGCAATTGACAAGGTTTGATGGATCCTGTTTATAGTCGAGTGTTCATCGGGTGTCCAGTGGTGGCATGTACTAATGAAGCGATCGAGTCTGTCAAAAGCGGCTTCACACAAGAAGTAGGTGGTGCAATCACGGTGGGTGGAGAAGCGATAGCAGCGCCAGTGGTCGAAAAGGAAGTACAACCAGAGGGGGCTTCTATAGGAGGCTGACTCAACTGGGTGGAGTAACCGATGGCCGGTGGTGGCCGGAGTGGAGCCAATGACATGAGGGGCCGGTGGTGCGACGACATGCTTGGTGGTCATATGAGATGTTCCAGGGGAAATGTCCAATGAGATAGATATATATAGGACACCATCAACTGAATATACCTCATACTCTGCGAGAGTAGGAGGGGTTTGAAACTATGTGTATGGAAAATATGTGTTTGATGAATCGAACATGGCGAGAGATGATGAACTTGTTTGTGTGAAGATCATAATAACAGTTCTGCAGTGATCAAGGGGATGCCTTAAGAAGACACAAGCATACGATTTAGGCGAAAATTTGTGTGTAGTTGTGGAGGAGAGGTTAGGATAACAATGAAATCGAAACACACAAAGGTGTAATATGTAAGAAAAAATTCATAAAATACCTCGAACGGTGTGCGAATTTGGAGAATCGAAACACACAAAGGTGTAATGTTGAGCCGGTGTGTATTTCCATTCTATTGAGAAGTATAAGGACAAGAGAAATGAATCTTTATACGATGAGTTTTAAAAAAATATAAAAATGAAGCATTGTTAAATTCATGTCCATTATCACAATGAAACAACTGAATATTAGTTTTGAACTAATTTTGAATGTACGCACGAAATGTAGTGAAAGCAGTAAAAACATCATATATTACGTACAACAAAAATACCTACAAAACTGTGAGAAGCCATACAAAAAGAGCAGAAAATATTTAAAACCACTAATACTAACAAACGGAGATGTCTAGACATCCAAATGCAAAAGTTCAAACAATCTAAAAGTCCTAGAAACAGAAGAATTAAACAAAAGACGACAATTTTTACCAAGTTGACAAGCATGACATCAGATAACATACCCCATATTATCAGAACACGAAATAAAATTGCGACTAGACAATTTTGATAATAGAGCCCCCAGGATGATGCAACCTTCGATTCCATGTATGAAAGGACAAACGAACGAGGGATGTGGCGCTCGAATGCAGAAAGAAGGGAGTTTGGGGTAAAGGTCATCAATGTTATCACTCATTTGAAGACGTTCTCAAGTGTCAAAATTCTTTATAGTAAAACCAAAAGGATCAAATTCAACAGAATTCCAATTGTCAAGATTAAATTGTTTTATTGAATTAAATTTTTAATCATTTTTTGTGACACAAGAACACTTTTAAAGACAATTTATTATTATTTGAAAAATTAAGGTATAAACGTTTAGCCAATGAAATCAACCGATATTTTAGCACCATTACTAACCGTTATAGAAACGCGATTTATAAGGTGTAAGGTAAATGACATTACCCTTATTGAATGTCATATGGTGAGTTGCACCCATATTCGTGTAATAATTCTGGTGCTGTGATAGTTGTTAAATCGACATAGAGCTGAAAACCGAAGCATGATCCGCAGGTTAGTGTTGGAAACAGTCCCTCCAATGGTTGAATATTGCGAAGGCTGAGAAGCACCCAGTGTCGGTTGTGGAACTAGCTCGTGCGGCTGAAAACATTGTGGCGAAAAAGAAGCAGTGGCCAAGTGAGGTAGAAAACCTTATGGTGGGGGTAACATTTGGCCGACAGTGTAGCTGGAAGGAGAGTAATGCGGTAAATGTGGACAACCGGCAAAGTGAGCAGCACATACTGAGGTTATACGTAAGGTATTTTACGGTATTGCAATATTCAATGATGGTATTGCACCCTTTTGGGTGTTACAGATAGTGTCTTATAATTGTAGCCAACGAGATAAAGGAAAAAATTTCCAACTCATCCCAAACATCTTTCGCGGTACGCTCAAAACTAGAGACTATAGATTACAAATGTTGATCGCATGATGAGTAAAACCATGATTTGACTCTAGAGTTAATACCTTCCCAATCTTCGTCATTATCAAGGTTTAGATTTTCAGGTGATGTGACCCATAACTTTTGACCTTTTGCAAATAACCTGAAAATTCTGTTTAGACAATTTAATTATGTTTCTTTCTACATTTAATTTAAACTAAATTGTGGGTAAATGTTGGTTTGGGGAAAAACTAGTTTTGATTTTGAAAGTGTGGAATTGGACGTTTTGGAAAAGCTTTTCTTCACGGTAATGGGAAAAAATTAAGTACAAACAATAAAAAATTTAAAGTAACGAAAGAGGCTCACTTTGGGTAGAGACCTTCAAATCGATCGGGGTTGATGCAACAAGCTGTGCAGGACAATTACCAAAGTCGTAACTAAACCCTAAACCAAAGTAGTAACAAAATACCAGTTGTAGCACACTGCCGAAATCAAAAGATAACAATTACAATACCCCCAAGAAAAGACAAAACCTTGTCGCTATCACGTGCAAAATATTGCAATAACGCAATCATAGTACCCGAAGCAAAGGAAATGATTTAAATTTGTTTCCTTTATTAATGATAGAAGTAAGAGAAAGAGCACTATGCGTTCGGCAGTGATGATAAGTGACTCGCCAATATTTGTTTGTCACGACAGGTGGCGCTTACGTTTGACGGTGATAGTAATCGATCGTAATTATGGCGAGGTGCAGCAATCAAGCAAGATTCCGGTGAGGTCCGGTTAGCAATCTATGTCCAATGATAGCGACACCGAAGCAAGTGACGGAACCGGAATCGCAAAGCAACAAACGTGACTTCCTATGGTTTCTTGCGGCGGAACAGAGCAAGCCGACGACAGATTGTGATCGATGGGCGCACAGGGGTTGTGTGGCGTAGGCAGCGAGAGAGTGGTATTGATGGACAAGGAGGTTTCCCGCAGGGAAAAGTGGCTCTGTGGTGGAAAGAAAGGTGAGAGTGGTGTCAATGACGCTCCACTATTCACATATCGGAATCCAAAGTTGGTTTCACATGACACAAGTTCAATACCATGTGAGGCAAAATTAATTCGAGTCAATAGCTTTTCATTTATAACCAACTAACAACAAATGATAGATTTAATTAACACCCAATTTTTCCACTTAGAAGCATTTATAACGAGTTAAAAACAAATGATAGAAATTTGTCGTCATTGAGAATACGGAAGTTTTTTTTTTTACCTTAAAAGTTGTAGCCATGTTGAGAGTAAAGATCCAAGAATCCGGGTTGCTAAAGATCGGATCTTAGGTTCTGCCTCCAATTCCAAAGAGGTCGACGAATCCCGTTAGAAAATAGTTAAGAATCTGTTTTTAACATCACAATCTGAATCAATGTCAAACTGTGCAACACCCATGTATGAGTTAGCTAACTTTTAATTTCCAACCGAAAAATCATTCCAAGAAGGAAGTGAAGAGCTCGTTTCAAAGTTCTATAATTGGTGTTTTCAAAGGCTCCAATATCACCGTAAATAGATTTAATGAGCATAAACCAAAGGGTATTGGGTTCAACTTTAAACCGCTAGCACTATTTGGTGGTCAAGGCATGATTACAAGAATTAATGAAGAGATCCAATTCCAAAGCCCTCCTTAGCTTTTGGAAACAAATGTTTTTCCATGCAATCCATGATATTGTTTTCTCATTGGAATTTCCATCCTTAAAAGAAATTCCTCCTAAAACCTACAAGCTACTTTATGACTTTGGTGGGGGCTTTAAAAACATAGAAGAAGGGCACCAAGGATAGCTTTAATGAGTGCGAGTCTTCCACCAAACAAATGTTTTTAGATTTCAAAAATGAAACATTGTTTTTTAAATGGTAAATAATATGGAGGTTTACCAACTATAGTAACTTCAACATTGGAGACACCCACATCAAATAACTTAGTTTTAGAGACATTAACCTTCAAACCAGTTGAGATGGCCATCGATCATGACTGGGATAGTAACATTGATGCTCGGGATGATGGAGGTGCGGATGCGCATCTTGCCAATGACCATATTGGGATTATTAAGGTCATAAGGTTAATTAGTTTCAACTATATGTTAAGATTGTGTCATGGAGAGGAATATACTAGAATATGCTAGGCTTCAAGGCGTAAGGGACAGCCCCTCGATGGTAATCCATGGCAACCGTTCTGTGTGATTTACATTTTACACTTTAATTATATTCTATACTATTGGTGTAAAAACCAACAGAGTCTTCCAGCAGGAATTCCACGTCTTTTTAACCTATATAAAAAGAAGGAAGTCTTGCACCAGGCATGATCCCGGTGTAGAGTAGAGCAGAGTGAATGATAAAATTTCATGATAAATCATTTTCCACTGAATCATATGTTATTGCTCAATTGAATTGTGTAAATGAACCGGATGTCCACTTACCCATAGAGACCCAAGAGGTATAGTATTACATAAGCCTAGCCTAGAACGCCCAGGAAACAGAAAGAGACTGAATATCAAGAGAAGACTTGAGAGGTATAATAATAAAAAGAAGAATTTTCCATTTCGAGTCCAGATCGGGACAATGCCTGGGTCATATAATAGAGTGTCATGGCGCCTCTATTTTATCGTTTTCGGATGACTGGGAGTCCCATTCCGAATGGATGAAGAAGGAATTAAGAGACCCTCATGGCCCAACCATAGACACTCTAAGATGCGTTTTCGAACATGGTCCCATTTGGAGTCAAGAGATAGATAAATATACACACCCCATCTGACCTTTTCTTGTTGGAGTTATTTGGATGGGTGTTTACCCCAAAGTGCTCCCGGACTGCATGCATACATCGTAACTAACTTAGTGCAACATGGAAAATTTCATTGTTAGAAAAGAAAATAAAAATGGTCAACATCTTCATGTGTATTTGAGATATTGTCCTTGGGTTGAGGAGTGCCCCACATGTGAATAAAGTATGAAAAAAATTATGGCTCTTCTATTGTGAAACGAAATTTTTCAAATGTTCCAAGAAGCTATTGCTCCCAGTGGACCATTTGTATTTATATGCATCAGGATCCCGATTTATGGACCTCTTGGTTTGAGAGAAAAAAAATAAGAGGGTCAAACCATCTCTTCAGGAAGGGGTTCCATGAGGTAGGGTTTTAAAAAACGATTAATGGCGGGCTTTTTGGAGGATTTGGAGGAAGGTTTCGAGTAAGATATGAAACCCTCCTAGATAATTAATTTTGATATCCAAGAGGAGTTCCTCGTCACAATTTAGTTGAAGGGTGGAGATTGAGTGTATAAAGAAGAGCTCACGGATGAGGGATGCGAAAAACATGACGATGGAGTCCGGCGGTGAAGCAAGGGACAACAATGGTCTAAAGGAGGGTGGTGGAGGTAGTTGGGGTGTTTTGTTCTTCTAGATATCCGCAAAAGAAGATTTTCTAGAATAGTAGGGGTCTACAATGTGGGGCTACTCCATGTGAATTGTTGTGTAGGTAGGGACTTGTTGGTAGTATCCTTTTAGTACCTTGAGATATTAATCTTGAGCTTACAAGGTCCAAGTTTAATGGTGTTTAAGAGAGACTCAAACTCATTAGATCACAAAGACTGGAGACTCAAACTCCACTTTAGGGTGCTCCCGTGTTTTTATGGTCTTCTTTTGAATGGAAATTTTTATTAAAAAGGAACTAGGAAGGAGCTAGAACCAACTAAAAAAATACAACAAAACAACAAAAAGAAACAAAATTTGGAAACAATATATCGGGAAAAAAACACCAATCAACCCATCTATTGTTTAAACACTTATTGCCCGACCTATTCTTGATCCAAAAATACGAATAACTTCCGAATTTAACTATTTATAAGCCCATTTGCCTCCCTATTATGTGAATTGAAAACCTTTCTATTTCTCCATTTTCAATGATCCAAAGATATGTATAAACCGCCGTCATAAAAGCTTTACGTTTGTTACGTTTAAAATTTATGGACACCCCCAAATAAAACATATCCGCCGAGAGCATCAGAATGCTTGAGTTTTTCTGGTGTTGGTATCCTCTTTCTCATCATTGTAGTTCAATTGCCTGTTGTTCCCGAGTTTCTGACATGGTGCGCAGTTGTGTCCATTGCGTACTCCCCCTTTCTCTTTCCAGACACACACTCTCTCTCTCTCTCTCCCCATTTATTTCTTCAGTATTTTTTAAATGGAGATCATTAGGTTGGAATTTGGAAAAGAATTGACATGGTTCGCAGTTGTGTCCATTGCGTACTCCCCCTTTCTCTTTCCAAACACTCTCTCTCTCTCTCTCTCTCCATTTATTTCTTCAGTATTTTTTAAATGGAGATCATTAGGTTGGAATTTGGAAAAGAATTGGCACCGAATCATAAACCAATTTAATAATTTAACCAACTACGCGTCGCTATACAATCTTTTTTTTAACGGAAAATATTAATCTACACCTAATTTCTACCTATATCCACGAGGGCATCTGAACCCCTAACCTCAAGGTTGTGAGGCAAACACCATACTGCTCGACCAAATATAACGATACATTTTGGATACGAATGGTCTATTGTATCATAAACGATTGTTCTCTTGACAAATTCCTTAACATGTAGTTAGCATATGATCAATTCAAAGAAAACGTAGAGCGAAGATCTAATGGAGCTGCTGCCATCAACGACCGACAACCACATGTCGAGGTATGTTATTTAATGCATTTATGAACTATGGTGCATTAACGTAATCCAAAAAATAATTACTCTTGTATCATTTTGGATCATTATCAGAAATTTTATATCTTTATGCGAAAACATTTTTTTTTTTACAATAATCCAAAATTTCTAAAAATAATCCAAAATTTTAAAATGATTGGTTGAGAATTATCTTTATAGTCCTCACCCGATCACTTATATATATATATATATATATATATATATATATATATATATATATATATATATATATATATATATATATATATATATATATATATATATATATATATATATATATATATATATAGAAGTGGGATCCTGTGAGGACTCAAAAAACAGTGACGACTCGCGAGGACACCTCAAAAAATGTCAAAAAATTCTGAAAAAAAAATATATAGCTCACCATGATAATTACTACATTTGACCAAAAAAAAATTTCGAAAAAAAAATTATGATCCACTTTTTTTTACGGATCATAACAATGATCCATATTTTTTTTTGTGGATCATTATTATGATCCATATTATTTTTTTTTGGATCATTTTTGAAAAACTTTTTTTTTTGGATCTTATAGGCTGCGATTTAGATATTTAAAAAAGAAATTTTTTTGAAAAAAGTTTGTTTTGGATCATTTTTAGTGTTTTTTTTAGTCCTCGCATTCCTCACCGGGAAAAAGAGTCCTCACCGGATCCGGACCCTATATATATATATATATATATATATATATATATATATATATATATATATATATATATATATATATATATATATATATATATATATATATATATATATATATATATATATATATATATATATATATATATATATATATATGTAAAACCTAATGAAACTATAATCAAGCTAATCCATTAAGAAATGATGAGAAATTGAAGAATTAGTGTGTATGTTCTTGGTGTATTTGGTGTGTGAAGTTGAGAGAGAATGGGATGGAAGAAGAGCTTTCAATTTGATAATTCTGTAAAAGTGTAGGAAAGCTTGACTTGAAAGTCAAAGATACAACCTTATATACTCCTACCACTTAACAAAGGACAAGTTAACTAACGGACTTTAAAGATCAAAACTATTACAAAACTAGTCCTAACAATCTCCCCCTTTTTGATCTTTAACACGTCATCCCAGTCTTCAAACTTCAGATTCTTCTCATTATCTGTCTTTGGCAAGAAAATGTTTTTCTGAATTTCAAGATTAATTAAAACATTTCAGAAATCTGGATGTTTAAGATACTCAAAGTGGATATGTTTTTCGTTGATACTGTTTGAGTGAAGAAATCCTATAACTGATTTACTAAAGATTTGAAAATTTTAGGAAAGAGAATATCAGTTAAGTAAGGATTTGACTGGGTTTTCAGATAATGGAGAGGTTGTTTTTGGATTTTGTGGTAGAGGAGGATAAGGATATAATGATAGTGTTTTTGAATGATTTGTCAGTTAAAGTTTTGGATGTGTATGTATGATTGTTTAGTATGTATGGAAAAATGATATGTAGATTTAGGATTTGGGTGAATGTGGATAATTTGTATTTGATATGGAACAAAAGGTTTATACAATTAAGCTTTTGTACGGATAATGAATGTTATGGAATTTTGGAAAGAATGGTTTAAACGGTTAAGCTTTTGAATGTATGTGATCGTTACGGAATTTGAAAAGAAAAATTTAAACGGTTAAGATTCGGATGGAAATGGATGTGGATTTGTGGTTTGGATAGAAAGATTTATTCGATTAAGTTTCTGGTTGAAATGATTGAGTTTTTTAATGTAATGGTTGAGATTTTTGAGAGAGATTTCTGTAGATATGTCGATTTCTTCTTCTTCTTCACTTGTCTTTCTTTTTAAACTTTGTTAATCACTTTCTCTTCCTCTGAATTTCTTGATATATACTATATCTGATTTTACCGATAATTTGAGTACATTAGACATGAATTTTCTTCGTTGATGAGATGTTTGTGGTTCTTCTTAAAGTTGTACATTTCTTGCTCATTTATTTCTTACTCATTTCTCCCCCTCATGAGGATCATGAAAAGGAGCCTCATGTTAATGATGAATAAATGCGTTTTGAAAACGGAGAGAGGAAATTGGATGTCTTTGTAATACAAGAGCCAAGATAGGATAGTTGTACGGTGCATTTCGGAATCGAGAACCAGTAACATGTAGTACTCATGAAGTATCCAGCGAAAATTGATTTTCCAGAATCTTTGAGAAAAATATTTGAAAAATAGAGAATAACAGTGTCAAGAATCACCGGAAGTCATAAACAGATGCAATCTTTACTGAAGATCTTCAGTAAAGAGATCGACGAATTTGACAGACAGGATGATTGAAGACATTGTTAAGCAAAGATTTGAGATTTAAAAGAAATCAATTTGAAGTGGATCAGTGATCAGTGCACAAAGATGAATTTGTGTGTGAGATCATATGAATAATTCAGAATTTAATCTTAACCATTTGGAGAAAAAGTAAAATACATTCTCCATTGTTATATGTTTGTACAAATTGTTTGAAAAATGGTAAGAACAATCAATCCAAGAAGTTGTTATAAACAGATGCAATCAGTACTAATCGAAATTAGTAAAGAGATCGACGAATTTAACAACAGCTTGTGGTGAGTGTTACAAACAAATATTTGAAAATTTAAAAATTGTGCAAAATCAGAAAAATGATTTGAAAAATTATGTCAGCAACGCAAGAGAAAAAAGTTGGTCATAAACAGATGCAATCTTTACTAATCAGATTAGTAAAGAGATCGACGAATTTGACCAAAATTTATATCCTACGTTGTGAACACATCATTGTGAGCACAAAGTATGAGTAAAAATTTTGTGAGGAATATACAGATGTTGAGCATAGAGTGTCAACTCTGTATGAGAAAGTGAGGTCAACAACGTAAGAGAAAAGAGTTTGACATAAACAGATGCAATCTTTACTAATTAGATTAGTAAAGAGATCGACGAATTTGTCAAAAACTTATATCCTACGTAACTAACACATGAGTTGAGTAAAAAAAATATAACAGTTAAGATTGAGTTGTGCTAAAGTTGTAGCAACAACGAAACTCAAAATGTTGAATTTTGTAGAAAAATTTGAGTTTCACAGAAATATGAAAAATGAGAATGTGATGCCAACAATGCAAGAGACAAAAAGGTGTCATAAACAGATGCAATCTTTACTAACGGAAGTAGTAAAGAGATCGACGAATTTGACAACAGTTTGTATCCTACATTGGTAACATATGAGTTTAAGTAAAAATTTTGAATATAGTGTGAAGTTGTGCCAACGGTATGACAACAACGAAACTCAAATAGATTTTGAAAGATATTGAGTTTAAGTTTGAAAACAAAACTGAGGAGATGATGTCATCAACGCAAGAGACAAACGTATGTCATATACAGATGCAATCAATACTAATCGAAACTAGTAGAGAGATCGACGAATTTGACAAAAATTTGTATCCTACGTAGACAACATATAAGTGAGGAAAACCATTTTGAACTTAAAATAATGAAACACAATTGAACAAATTTTGAAAATATTGAGATTGAGTTTCTGAAAAATTTGAATGATGAATGAAAATGGGTTAACAAAGAGTATGCTCCCCCTTTACCGATGAAGTTTCATAAAAATGATCCCCCTTGACGAATGAATGTCAATTTTCTCCCCCTTAACAAGTGAATATTGATTTTCTCCCCCTCAACCAATTAAGAGCTAGTTGCTCCCCCTCAACCAATGAAATCATTGAGAAACGGGTTTCAAGCTGAGTTACTTGAAAGCCATTATTTTGAAACGCGAGTTATACACTGAGGCGTGTATAAGTCATTCTCCTGCAAAAACAAATCAAACAACTTTTGGTACCCATTTTTGTTTGGGTCCGACGATGTTAGCGTGAGAATGAAACCACCGATAAGTTGTATCGATTTGATTTAAAGATTGAGAGTTCCAAGAAAAACTGAAACTTGATGTTTCACTTTCAAATAATTTCCGGGGAATTATTTGAGATGTTGGAGTTTTGGGAACCCATTTTGCTTTTAAGATTGAGGATGTTTTGTAAACATAAACAGGAGATGTTTTTGGCACTTGTGGAAAAGTCATATTAGGTTCCAATGAAAGTAAATCATTTCTTGAGTATTTTAACGATTTAGTTTTGGAAAAAATTTTCTTTGAAGCACTCGAATGTTTCAACACGGTTGATGGTGTAGGTTTATCCACTTGAGAATGCTTAAGTCTATAAGAGGAACCTAATTTAGTTGGAGTTTTAGGTGCGGAATTTCCTCTAATAACTTGTTTAAGAGCATTCAGTTTCTTATCAGAGTGTGGCGGGACCATGGATCTCCTAGGCTTAGGCTTGGTAGAGGATCTGACTTGTGATTTCGGTTTAGGTGTAGAATTTCCTCTATGAACCTCAGTTTGCTTGATTTTATAAAAATCACAATATGCCATGACAGGAGAAAACATTCTTGAGTTTTTACTTTTATTAGTTGCAGTTAAAGGATAATCTAAGTTCATAGATGCACTAGGCTTCTTAAGTTTCTGAAGATTAGATGATTTAGATTCTAAATTTTGAATTTGTGCTTGCAACTTTAGTTTCTCTTTCTCATTGGATTTATGTGTTTCATCAATTTTATTTTCTAATCCATGAATTTTTGTTTGTAGAACTGATTTTTCTTTGTCAAACGCCTTATGTGTTTCATCTATTTCAGTTTCCAATTGACAAATTTTCTTTTCAAGAATTAGATTTGGTACATAAATCTTTGGTGTAACCTTTTGTTGAATAACATCATTTCCCTTAATTTCAAATTCTTCTGGTTTTATAATGGGAAAATAATCATCATTTTCAAATTGAGCCCTTTTAGTTTCATATGTTTTATTTAATTCAGTGTAATTGAAACTAATTTGAGCATTCTCCTTTTTAGCTCTGTTGAAGTTCTCTATTTCTTCTTCCTCGTCAGTCATCCGAATGAATCGCTGCGAGATTCCATTGAGTAGATATCTTGAATCATATAATGTAGGAGCCATTTTGCACGCGGTCTTAAGATATTCAGGATTGTCAGCTCCTAGCCCTTCTCGAGAGTTGAAATATTTGAAATCTTTAGGCTTGTTAAGATGAATGGTTTGATCAGTGTGTCCTCGTTTAACAATCAATTCCTCAAGATGTTTGATATGTGAATTCAATTTAATTGTTTCATACTTGAGTGTGTTTATGATATTTTGTTTGTTTAGCATTTCATTTGATGAAATAATGTTTTGTTCATGAAGATTTTCGGTTAATTCTTTGATTTGTGAATTTAATGATTTAAACTGTTGTTCATTTTCATCAAACTCTTGTTGTTTACGTTCCAAACAATTTTTAGTTATTTGATATTCATGCCATGTGTCAATGTACAATTTTTAATATTTGTCATTTCGATCGTTTGAAATTGTATTTTGGGCATTTTTAAGATTTGTTATTTCCATTTCTTTTTCAGAAATTGTATGAGACAAATTCTTAACATCATTATCATATTTGACATTCAATTCTGATACTTGATTTTGTAACTCCAGATTCTCAAGTTTGACATTTTTAATTTGTTTAATCTGTTGAACAAGTTGTTCATTTTCATTTTGCAAATTATTTAAACGTTCTTGAAATTGATTATTTAAATCTTTTTCATCTAAAATGTTTTGTTTTAAAGAATCAATTTCAGAAATCTGAGTTGTAACAAAACAAGTATCCGGACCAATAAGATTATCAGAATTTGAAAAGAGGGAATTGATTACCTCAAGTTCTTTATTGGCCTCTTCATTAAATCGATCAGTAACCTCCATATGCTTTTCATCCTTAGGATCTGAATCTTCCATCCATTTACTATCTTCAACTAAGAACACTTGTTCATACTCAATTTGTTTAGCCCTCGACATTTTACGTTTATAATACTCGGAATCCCGAACGATTAATTTCTTTGTAGCATCCAAAGGTGTGACGGTTGGCTTTTTAGTTGAGATTGTTGCAGATATATCAGGCTTAATGTCGAATGAAGATCTCAGATTATTGTTTGTAGGCTTTGAATTATATTTCTTCTCATTATCTGAAATTTTTGCAATAACTCGTAGTACGTCTTGACGTTCTTTATCCAAATCATCATTGATAGCTGGTGTAGGTTTTTCCATTTGTTTATAATATTCGGCAGCTTTTCTGGCATTTGCAAGGTCTTTATCCATATTTTTGTGATTATTGTGATTGATTGCTTTCTCAGGGTGATATGAAGAAGATCTCGTAAAAAAAAAATTAATCGTGTGATTCGAGAAACGTAAAAATTTCAGTGTACGTAGAAGTTTAAAAAAAATGTAAAAATGAATTTGGGCTTAAAATTTATAGTACATCACGACTTTGGTTCTTTGATATGGGCTAAAGACTATTTTTGGGTTTAAATGGATTAGATGTAAAATTGTGTGAACCGAATGACATTTTCTTTTAAAAATGGGTAACTAAAATTGATTTTCTTCTAATTGATTTATTAAAATGAAGTTGACTAAATTGATTTAAATTGGACGAACTGTTGAGTATTGTGATGGGCCAAATATGATTAAGATATGTATGGGCCAAAAATCAATTAAACGTTAAAAAAAATGTTTAAATGTGAAAGTGTTTAATTCGGACTATATTATTTGGAAGATGCCGAACTTGGGCTTTTGTGTTTAAAAAAAATAGTTTTGCCTTTTAAAAAAATTATCGGAATTAGAAGCAGGTGAATTTGGGTTTGGATCAAAGTTTTTGGGCTTCAAGATGTTTTTGGGTTTAAATGAGAATATGGGCCAAACACTGATCGAATTAATGAAAACAAATGAGAACAAGCAAATCAAGATCGGCCGAACTTCAATAGTTGACGTCAAAGATAATTTCCACAGTTGAACTTCAACAAGTTTCAAATGCAATAATTTGGATTTGAGTTCACCAGTCGACGTCAAAGAACAATCTGGGCGAGATCTTCAGAACCAATTAAAGTAATAATTGTGTAACCCTAGTCCACTCACTTTTCTGAACGGACTCTTCATTATCGTTTAATTTGATATTTGTAGATTTTATCATAATTGAAATTGATTTGTTGATTTTGTTCGTGATTGCAATTTCGATCCAGATTACAAGATGTTTCTGGTTTACGACCTCACTATTGATGTTAGATTTTGGAATTTGAATGTAATTTTTTGAGCCGAACTTGTTCATTAGTCGAAGTTGAGAGATCAATTCTGTTACTCTATACCGAGATTGAGATTGATTTGAGATCAATTTGAAATCGGAACGTGTCTTGAATCGTAAATCAGATTTCTTGATTTACTTGGTTGGTTATGATGATTTGGTAGCCGAACATTTCTTGAACTGCGAAGCCGAACTTCTTCTCAAGTCAAATTAATTGGGCTGATCTTCGATTTGGGCCGAACTTGTTGGGCCGAGGAACTACTTCGGGCCGAACTTGGTGTTTGATTAACTTCGGGCCGAACTTCTACTATTCGGGCCGAACTACAACTTCAGGCTTAGCTTACAAATGACCGACCTTGTTCTTCATCATGAAGCCGAACTTGTTGACGTATGAACACAGCTCGATCAAAATCTCCAATTTAATCTGATTTTACTCAATTCTTCACCGAATTCAGTGATTCTTTTTGCTATACGTTCGAAATCCAATTGCTAACACTTTGATCCGATCAATTTCTTCAATCCATAACTACACAGCTTCGATTCTTCGATTTACAGCAACTTTTGAACTTTTTCACATTTTCTCTAAAATCATCAAATTGAAGATGATTGTTGATGGAATGAATCTAATTTTGATTCTATTGTGTTTAGAAACACTGGAGAAACACTAATCCATGATCAAATCTTCAATTCTAACAAAAATTTTACAACATTAAATTTCACAGCTCGAACAAAACTTTTCTTCAATATTTCTCAGATCTTGATCATTGTAGCTCGATTTGGATCTTCTCTAATAGAGATTTTGCTCTGATACCAATTGTAAAACCTAATGAAACTATAATCAAGCTAATCCATTAAGAAATGATGAGAAATTGAAGAATTAGTGTGTGTGTTCTTGGTGTATTTGGTGTGTGAGGTTGAGAGAGAATGAGATGGAAGAAGAGCTTTCAATTTGATAATTCTGTAAAAGTGTAGGAAAGCTTGACTTGAAAGTCAAAGATACAACCTTATATACTCCTACCACTTAACAAAGGACAAGTTAACTAACGGACTTTAAAGATCAAAACTATTACAAAACTAGTCCTAACAATATATATATATAGAAGTGAGATCGAGTGAGGACTCTTTTTCCGGTGAGGACTGTGAGGATAAATCTAAGCCTTTAATCAATAAAAATTAATGGATAGGATTGAATGTGAAAAAGATAAACAATGGTTGAAGTTTGGGGGGTTTTGTGTAAAGTTTACCAAAATAATAGGGGGAAAAAGAAAATTTAGAGGGTTAAAATAGTTATTTGCAAACACTTTCTCTCCCCTAGTGCCACATGTCAAGCCTTGATTTGATGGGTTTTTTTTACCCCCACCTTTGTTTTTCGGTCATAACTTTTTTTTTCTTTGTAAAAAAAAAACTAAAAATGTCAAAGTTCTTAAAATCAAATTATCTACAAAATGAGTATAGTCATGAAATTTTGAAAAAAAAACCGGATAAAATATTGGATCATTTTGTTAAATTTGGATCATTTTATTAATTTTGTATCATTTTGTTATTTTTGGATCATTGTTAATCTTGCATAAACATAATTTTGTATAAATAATTAGTCAAATAATATATCATATATAATTTTGGATCATTTTGTTCATTTATTGTCATTTTGTTTACTTTGTACTATTGTTAATTTTTGGATCATTTTGTTAATTATGGATCATTGTCAATTTTGGATCATTTTTTTTTTTCAAATTTTCATGACTATACTCATTTTGTAGAAAATTTAATTTTAAAATTTTTGACATTTTTAGATTTTTTATTTTACAAATAAAAAAAAAGTTATGGGCGAAAAAAAAATGTGGGGGAAAAACCCACTTCCAATTATAATAGGACAAGTGGCAAAAGAAGGAAAGGGGGGTTTCGAAAATGATTTTATGCCCTTTTGAAGATGAGTAGACGAAAATTGTCGTCGCAATGCTCACTGGGCAAAGAGTCCTCACCGGATCCGGACCCTATATATATATATATATATATATATATATATATATGTGTGTGTGTGTGTGTGTGTGTGTGTGTGTGTAATTGGTTGTCTATTAACCCCAATACAGATAATACATGACAACCGAAGGAGTGGAGGAAATGAGGATGAACAAGAAATGCCTCTTCTTGTCTATGTATCGCGCGAAAAAAGACCATCTCTTCCTCATCGTTTCAAAGCTGGAGCGCTAAACACTTTAGTATATATGCTTTATACAACAACAAACTTATATATTGCTTTAATTTGAAGTCATAAATCGATCAAACACTAACTTTGATCATTATGTGTATGGTGCTTTTTGCAGCTTCGTGTTTCTGGAATTTTGAGCAACGCTCCATACATGCTTGTGTTGGACTGTGACATGTATTGCAACGATCCAACATCCGCAAAACAAGCAATGTGTTTCCATATTGATCCAAAGCTCTCTAGTTCACTTGCATTCGTCCAATACCCACAAGTTTTCTATAATGCTAGCCAAAAAGATATCTATGATGGACAAGCAAGATCTGCATACAAGGTGAAATCACTTTGCTTGAATATTAATCTCACTGAATTATTTATACAAAATTTATGTAAAGTTTAAATGTTAAATGTATAGTTTTGTGTGTTGGTATATATAATTAAACAAAGTATTTCTGGAATTACGATTAAAATCAGATATCATGTAAAAGAATTTACAAATTAGTTATTCCAACCCTAATACCTCACTTCATGATATTCTAACTTTAAGATAATTCCTGAAGAATAAAACTTGAAATCATGCATAATTTCAAGTTCAAGTTCTTGATGATTTTTAGTATTCGTATTCTATGTATATGTGATGTAGACTAAAAAACAATAACAATTAAATATTGATCCCATTGATTCAAAAAATATACAAGATGATCAAAACCAAAAACACGTTAATTCGAAAATACCGTGTATTTGGATTTTTAAAACATGTTCAGCACAAAGAACAAAAAATTTGAGAGAAAAACTCAAATTTTAATTAAATAAAAAATTTCATTTCCAATCATACTAATAAACCTTAAATAAGGTCCAAAATATTGAATGGGTCAAAAAAGAAAAAACGGAGCATAAAATGGGCCTAAAACAAATTTCCAAAATAATAAACAAAAAATAAAATAAAAATGCAGATAACTCTTCAAAAACAGCGTTTTTGAGCCTGGAAGTTCCATAACATGCCTTCAGCAGATTTCCACTACGTAACCCTAGTCGATATGGAACTTCTGACGCATCGCACGCCTAAAATGGAGATCCGAGATAAAAGTTATGCCCTTTTCAGTGAAAGGTCTTTCTTGACACTATCATGGGCTTCCATATACATTTGGGCATGCATCAGTATGTCAAAGAGATATCGCATTTTCATTGTGCATCATGAATAATCGAAATCCTCTACTTTAATAAATGAATAAAACAAGGTTGTTGTTATGAGTTATAAGTTTATGAACTTACAACTGACCACCCCGGAAATGAAGTATTTCTAGTACAGTCACTTATGTTAAATTCATTTTTGACCTCCGCTGTTTTGGTCGTCTACCTTTTAAATCACGCTGACATCATCTTGGACTTACATACAATGGCGGAGCCAGAAAGAATGTCCAGCGGTAGCACACGTAGTTTTCCATGTAATATATTGGGCAAGTTTGGGAAATCTTATTTAAGTAGCTTTTGAGTTTATTTGCTTAATAAGCGATAATAAGCTGGAATTTTGAAGCTTATTTAAGCTTATTAAGCTAATAATCTTTAAAAGCCCATAAGGTTTCTCAAACATGCTCATAATAAGATTAAGATTAAAAAACTTGTTCATTAAACATTACAAAACGACAAACTAGATATTACATTTTAAAGTTGTCTTATTCAATGATCTCACTAGTACAAAAAACATCAATCGCCACTACAAAAAACAGTGGCCATAAGTAATTAGCCACGATTTTATTTTACATCAAAAGCGTAGTCTATTCTCCCGCGTTTTAAAGTGCATATATGGCTACGCTAAATTTGAGTGGCCATATCATATGGAAAAGTGTGGCGCTAGCATACAACCGTGGCTAATGGTTACAATATAGTCATATGTAATTAAAACGACAATAGTTGTAATCCTACTTTTAGAGACACAATTTATTGTAAATTGTGGCTAATGGTTACCATATAGCCACATAACGTTATATTGGTGGTGACTACAAGCCTGATTTTAGACACATAGTTTTATATACAATGTGACTAATCTATTGTGTATTGTCACGTGTAGTTATGTTGAGGGTGAGCGTAGAGTTCTTATAGACACATAAGGTTTTTGTAATTGTGGCTATAGTTTAACCTATAGCCACATTAAATTATTTTTAATCCGTGACTTTTGATAACATTTGGCCACACAAAAAAAAAATACCAACATGGTTATTTGTTCCTTCTTGACCAGTCAAATCCGATTGGTAATAGTTAAACCCGAGTAAATGACCGAGTTAAACCGTTAAATTGTCGGCCAAAGAATTGCACTGCACCGAGCCTTAAGTCAAATGGCCACACAACGTGAAAGGCATAAGGGACTCAAGCTTTAATTGCTTCAACATACTTGGTGCACACTTCTTTTTATAGTGAAAGTAATTCACCAAGCTTTCATACAAATAGCATTGTGGGACAACATTTAGCCACATTTAAACCAATTAACGAGACAATTGGTTGCTTTTAGATACATAATCAATTTAACTGTAGTCGTAATCTTGTTATAGACACATGAAAAATTGAGTGACTTTATTTTGTCCTATAGCCACATGACACACAATAATGATCGTGGTTATATACTAACTTTCAACAACAACGACTTCATGTGGCTAATAAACACATATGGCCACAAATATTAGTATCACACTTAATCATAGCTATTGTTAGCCCTTTAGCCAGTCGTTATCACATATATGTGACCCCTGATAATATTTAGCCACATCTAACATTATTAACGTGACAATTTGCTACTTGTAGACACATATTTATATACAATAAAATGGTGATTATAAACTAATTATAGAGACATAATTTTAATTTTACCTTTACCATAGCTATTATTTAGGTTATGGCCACATACAATTTTAGTTTTATCTTGATTTGATTTAGGGTATGACAAATATCCATCATATAGCCACACAGACAAAGAAAAGTTTTGAGTGACTATTGTTTATTGTATAACCACATAACACACACAATAATGACCATGGCTATATACGTCTTTCAACAACAATGAATTTTATGTGGCAAATGAATACCAATTTTTGGACACACAAGTAGTTGATTCATGTGGCTAAATATTTGTCTTTCGCCTCACGTACTAACTGTCACTATATAATGTCACATTTTAACAAAAAAATCATGGTGAAAATTGTGACATATGGCCACGCTACATGACCGTGGCTAGCAATGGACACGTTTATCATGTTTAATCGTGGCTAAAGTGTTCAAATCTAATTTGCAATTGCCACAATAATTTAGTTAAAATGTGGCTAAAACAACATTAGAGCATTATTTGTGATATTTAGCCACATGAATATGTGAACCTGTGGTGAGGTTGTTTAAAAAAAACCGTGGCTAAAAGCTATTTTTGTACTAGTGTCTGTTTCCCGAAAATGAGTCAATAGATTTCCATTTGCAACCACCATAAGTGGTTCCTTTTTTACACTATAAATCAGTTGGTTTCTGTTTCTCAACATTGTCTTTAATGATTCTAATTGAGAGACAAAAAGTGTATTCAGTTTTTTTAATCAAATTGTCATAAAGTGGAAAGTGAGTTTATTAATTATTTTAATTGACATTTGAGCTCCCTAATAACATAAAGAATTTTAGGACTTTCATTTGAACTACCTTTTTAGTGAAATTATAAGTGAAAGGTAGCCCAATGCTTTTATATTGATAGCACCGCCATATAGTTTATTTTCTTTCAAACATATTTGCTCTTCTAGTAGAAAATTAAGGGCCACCCCAAAGCTCCAGATAGGCCCACCTCTGGGTACATATATAAGTGTACACTTGTTCCGCACCTACATACGCATATTGGTACTAATAAATGGAATATATGATACTAAAATCACTAACAATGTGCATTATCACTACATTAACAAAACCCGAGTTTAGTTTACTAGCTAAGGTCCAGTTCTATGATGGTGCAAAATTTCATTTCACTGATATTAATTCAATATCAGACGAAATATCAAGGGATGGACGGGATTGGAGGCACGGTTTGTGCAGGAACAGGTTATTACTTGAGGAAAAAGTCATTGTACGGGTCTCCCAATCTACAAGGTATGGTAATTTACCTTTTTTCCGTTTGGTAAAAACTATTTCCATGTCATTTTTGTTGAGTAATCTCCCAAATTGGACAAATAATGAACCTATAATGTGCTTATAAGGGTCCTGTGCTACTCCTCTTACAACCAGTTGGTTTTTAAGATGGAACCCCACAAATTTACACGCCCCCTCACGTGTACCATCTTTTTTTTCCGCGCCTAACACGTGGATTTTTATGAGTTACGTAGGGTCCGTGTGGGCGTTTGACCAACTATGGGTGAACTTTGCTCTGATACCATGTAATTTTGTGGGGTTCTATCTTGAAAACCAATTGATTGTAAGGGGATAACACAGGACCCTTATCAGCACATTATATGTTCATTATTTGTCCAATGTGGGACATTACTCAACAATTTTATTAATAAGACTTGAACACGGCCGTCAATCAGATGAGCATCCAAAAGAGAGCTTTGGTGAGTCTACCACATTCATAGAGTCATTATGTGGTAGTGAGAGTCAAACTGTGGATCCGGATGCCATTTTAGAAGAGGCTAAGAACCTGGCTTCCTGCTCCTATGAAGACAACACCAAATGGGGTGAACAAATTGGTTACTCGTACGATTCGTTGCTGGAGAGTAGTTTCACAGGTTATTTACTACACACAAGAGGATGGAAATCTGTGTATTTATATCCGAGCAGGCCGTGTTTCTTGGGTTGCACCACAATCGACATGAAAGACGCCATGGTTCAGCTCATGAAATGGTCATCCGGTTTGCTTCAAGTTGGTCTATCCAGGTTCAACCCGATAGTCTACGGGACTTCCAGAATGTCGTTACTTCAAATTATGTGTTATGCGTATTTCATGTACACCCCTTTTTTATCTATCGCATTTGTGCTTTACGGCACCATACCGCAATTGTGCCTTCTTACGGGCGTCTCGTTGTACCCAAAGGTAAAAAAAAAATTGTTACATGATTTTAATTACTCCTTCCGTCCCATAAAAAACTTCCCATTTCACTTTAGCACAAGTTTTAAGATGATAGTTAGTGGTGGGGTCATTGGTAAAAAATTTGATTAAAATATAAGATTAGTTTGGAGAGAGAAAGATAATTAGTGGTGGGATCCTTAGTAATAATAGTATTTTATTATGTGGAGCCCATCAAATGTAAGAAATAGGAAATTTTTTGTTTGACAAAAATTTAGGGTGAAATGAGAAATTTTTTTGTGGGACGGATGAAATATATTAATAATTCTACTAGAAGTTGTTTAGGTGTGAAAGTTTTTGAAGGATTATTCAAAATACCTCTTCATATTGGACTTTTAAGGAACTTAACCCAATTTTCAACTAATATTATGAATTTCAACTATTTAGTGAACCACTTAAGTCTGTAAGAAGGTTAAGCTAAACAAGTTAGTCGTGCACAAAATACCCGAAACTGGTAACCGAACCGAAACCGTAACCGGTTCGGTTATTGAATAACCGATCGGTTAGGAACCGGTTTGGGTTCTTAGGGTTCGAACCGGTTAGTAACCGGTTACCCGAAACCGGTTTTGACCATAACCGACCACAAATTTGGTCAACACACCGGTTTTGGCCGGTTAACCGGTTTATAACCGAACCGAACCGGTTACAATACCCATTACACGGTTATAGTTTTCGAAGGTCGAAACCGATTACTAACCGAAACCGGTTATTGGAGAAACCGGTTACTGGTAGCGTTGACCAAAACCGGTTATGGTCAAAACCGAAACTGGTTTTTGGCATAACCGGTTACTGTGCATCTCTAAAACAAGTATAAAGTCAATTTGTTCTTCTTTCATTGGAGTAATAATTTGAATGATGTATTTCAGGCTTCAAATCTTTGGTTTAAAGTGTTTGCAACTGTCTATGTCTCTTCACTTTTACAACATGTTTACGAAGTGTTGTCAAGTGACGGATTACTGGTGACATGGTGGAATGAACAAAGGATCTACTACATAAAATGCATTAGCGCGTTGTTGTTTGGTTGTCTTGATGTGATGATGAAGTCATTTGGCGTTGCGAAAACTAACTTCAGATTGACAAACAAAGTGGTTGATCAAGAGAAACTCGCGAAATATGACAACGGTACATTTGATTTCGAAGGTGCAAAGATGTTCATGATACCATTGACTTTCATGGTTTTGTTAAATGTGGTATGCTTTGTTGGTGGCATCAAGGGAATAATAGGCAAGGGCAATCTTGACGAGATGTTTGGTCAGGTTTTCATGTCGTGGACAACTCTATTATTTAGTTATCCGATTCTCAAGGGTCTGGTACCAAACAAGACCAAAAGTTATAAGAAGAATATTAAAATTTAACCGAATGTACGCACCTGGATGACATAATTGCTTTAAGATATCATTGTGTGTAATATATGGTATTTCACACACCAGATGTATGAGTCATAGTGGATAAATATTCAGTCACTACTCTTAAAGTTTGAAGACATTATATTTGGTCTACTTCCACTAGAAAACGAAACACTCCCTAATAGAGAAATTGTTAAAGTTTGTGTCACACAGACAGGGTTTGAGAGTTTTAATGACTGCATGCTAGCTTCTCCCTCATCATGGTTAGGCAGTAGTTATTATTTTTTTTTTTTGAACGGCTAGTTAGTAAGTTAGTGGTTCGAGCCTAGACAGTGACATCCACAAGGGGCAGTATGCCTTCCCTCTAACCCTCCACCTATAGGGAATAAACACCATTATTTGTCCACGACAGGACTTGAACCCATGACCTAGGTCATGGGCAACAACTTATCTTTTTCACCAATACCACTAGGCTAGAAGTCTTAGGTCTAATGCATATTACCTTTCTTAGTGCGATTAATACAATTAATTGGTGCGCCTAACAAAACTGCTCCAAGAAACATCTCACCATTAAAAAAAGGTGACCACATGTTACACTTGTGATTGAAATGAAGAATCACACAATGCAATCATCTAAAAATTACGTTGTTATTCATATCAATTGGAAAATACGAATTAAAGGAAAGTAAATCTAGAGAGAAGCTAAGCTATGATTATTCTAACAGAAATCTCAACATACCTTCTCTCTCTGAAACAACAGAATATAAAAGCCTATAAAACTTCCAAAATGTAAAATACCAAAAGTGCCCCTCCTATCATTCCGCAACATGACCTTGAGCACCCTTCCTCCTTCTTGAATATGTATAACGTATGGGATGAGTCGGAAGTGTATCAATACCCCCCGTAAAACTTCCACTTTGTCCTCATGGTGAGAATCTGTAAACTGAATCAACAAATCATCTTAAGTCTCCAAAGTAGCCTCAAATTCAGACAACCCGCGCCACTTCACAAAACCCTCCAGCTTCCCTAATTTCTTGGCAGGACGAATAGCCAATAAGTCTTCCGGAATCACCCGAAGCTCCAAATCTGCAGTCAGCTGAGTAGGTAACTGGGGAGATGCTGCAACGGGACCTACCGCTCTTCGCAATTGAGAAATATGAAAAACATGACGAATCACAACAATCTCAGGAAGCTATAGTTTATAATCCACCTTCCCAATGACTTTCAAAACTTCAAATGGACCATAGTACCTTGGAGCCAACTTAGGATGACTATGGGCATGAAAGAGATTTACGTCGATACGGCCTTAATTTCAAGAAACCTTATCCCCCACTTGAAAGGCATCTTCTTTCTGAGACAAATCTACGTTTTTTCTGCGCTTTAATCAAATTTAAACGCAGCTCAGCCAAAACATCTTCCCTTTGAGCCAATTATACATCATTCATGTGATTTCGGGCAGTCTTGGGAACACAACGGAGTAAGGGAGGAGGATCACGGCCATACAAAGCTTTATAAGGGGAAGTCTTAAGACTGGTATGATATGAAGAATTATACCAAAACTCTGCCAATGGCAACCATTTAATCCATTGTTTGGGATTAGTAGAAGTCATACACCGAAGGTACTTCTCCACACAATGGTTCACCCTATGTTTGACCACACGTTTCAAGATGGAAAGCAGTACTACACTTCAATTTGGGTCCCTGAAGAAGAAATGTCTCAGCCCAAAACTGGCTCAAAAAATGGCACCACGGTCAGATATGATAGCCTCGGGAACACCATGTAAACGAATCACCTCTTGAACAAACACCGTTGCCACATAAACTGCAGTATAAGGATGACGTAACCCAATAAAATGAGCATACTTGCTCAATCGATCAACCACTACCAAAATCGATTTGAACCCTCCAGATTTTGGGTAAACCATCCACGAAATCCATTGTAATTTCTGTCCAAACTTGCATAGGTAAAGGAATTGGTTGCAGCAAACCATGGACTGATCCCGTAATGTTATTGTTGCGTTGACAAACATCACAATTCTTTACCATTTGAATAACATCCTTTTTAAGACTAGCCCAAAAAATTTCTGCAGAGATACGCTGGAATGTCTTCTCTTCACCAGTATGGCCCCCACTTGGGGAAGAATGAAATTATTCAAACAAGACCGGAATTAAAGTAGAGGTACGGGGCAAAAACCAAACGATCTTTAAAAAATAATAACCCATTAGCAAGAGTGAACCCCGTGTGAGAATTGGGATCTGCGTGAAGAGCAGTTCTGATTTTCTTCAAACTGATATCGTCTTCCAATTCCTTTCGCAATACCTCCCATTGACGCCATTGCTGTCCTCCCATGCCGGTGAACTCCACCATTTGCACACTTCGGGACAAGGCATTAGCCGCGCCATTAGTCTTGCCAGGTTTGTAAACTATTTCAAACTCATAACCTAATAGTTTACTCAACCATTTTTGGTATTCGGGTTCAACTACTCTTTGATGCAACAAATGACGAACGCTTTGTTGATCCCTTCTTACCACAAAACGCCTACATATTAAGTAAGTACTCCATTTTCTAACTGCCAAGACAACAGCCATAAGCTCTTTCTCATACACTGATTTTTACCGAGCTCGTAACCCTAACCGTTGACTGAAATAAGCCACAGGATGTTCCTGCTGCATTAATACAGCACCAAGCCCAAACCACATGCGTCAGTCTCAATTACAAAAGGCTGAGTGAAATCTGGTAAACGAAGAACCGAGGCGATGGTCAACGCATGCTTAAGAGCACTAAAAGCCTCGTCGGCCTTAGAATTCCACGCAAACTGATTTTTTCTCAACAAATTAGTTAAGGGACTTGCTAAAATTCCATACCCTCGAATAAATTTCCGATAGTACCCCGAAAGACCTAAAAGTCCACGCAACTCAGTCACATTACAAGGCTTGGGCTAGTCCAACAAAGCTTGCACTTTCACAAAGTCCATTTCGACACCTCTTCCCGAGATGACATGGCCCAAATATACCAACTTATCTCAAAAAATTCACATTTTTTTTAGATTGGCATACAACTTATATAGCCATTAATTCAAAAACAGTTTGTAAACGAATTAAATGATCGGCCTTGTTCTCACTATAAACAAATATATCATCGAAAAATACCAACACGAATTTTCTTAAATGAGTTTAAAAACCTCATTCATAAAACTTTGAAAAGTCGCCGCAGCATTAACTAACCCAAAAGGCATAACGAGAAATTCATAGTGTCCCTCATCATTATGAAAAGCCGTTTTGTGTATGTTTTGTGCACTCATGAGAATTTGGTGATAACCGGACTTCAAATCCAACTTAGAGATATAAGTTGCTCCGTGTAGCTCATCTAGTAATTCATCTATGACCGGTATAGGAAATTTGTCTTGTATAGTGCATTTGTTCAAGGCCTGGTAATCAATGCAAAACCGCCAACTACCATCCTTTTTCTTCACTAATAAAACCGGGCTCGGAAACGGACTTTTGCTTGGCCTTAAGATTCCCACTTCCAACATTTCTTGAATCAATTTCTCAACGTCATCTTTTTTTTAATGTGCATACCGATAAGGCCTCACATTAACAGGCTCACAATTCTCTTTGAAAACAATAGAGTGTTCATGTCCCTGTGAGGGACAAGGACCCTTAGGCATGTTAAACATAGGCTTATATGCCACTAGTAATCTCGGTTCTTCGTTGCTCATTTCCCTAGGCTCCACCTTATGATAAGAGTCTAAAAGGCAAAATTCCACTAAAACACCATGACCTTCTTGAGAGATTGTTTTACTAATAGACTTAAGTGACACCATGGATTTTCCTAAGGATGGATCACCACGTAAGGTTACAGTCTCATCTCCACATTGAAACTTCATTATTTGAGTCTTCCAATTGATCCTCGTTTCTCCCAAAGTTTATAACCATTGAATACCAAGGATAACATCAGAATTACCCAATTCCAAGGTTAAAAATTCATCGACAACGTCTAAGCCTTGTATTCCCAAATACACCCCCGGCACACACCGGAACTCATCACCGACATTTCCGACCCCATAGTAATACTATACTCAAGTGTTTTGACCACTGGTATTTTCAAATTATCAACTACTACCAATTTTGAAACAAAATTATGTGTGGCTCCACTGTCTATGAGCACCACAACACGTTGGTCATTGATCCTACCTTCCATCTTCATTGTTGTAGGATTCGAAATGCCTACTATGGAATTTAAGTCAACATCTTTTTTTGACTTAGTCTCCATAGTTACCGCTGTGTCTGCATCACTGGTTCCTCTGTTTCCTCTTCCTTTTGATACACCTAAACATTTAACTCCTTTTTTGTGCATAAATGCACTGGTGCATATTTTTCATCACATTTAAAGCACAAACCTAAGGATCATTTCACTTGTAATTCCTTATCAGTTCGCCTCCAAAACGAGCTAGTACTCTTCTCCTTAGGTACCTCAGTCTTACGATTATCACTGTTTGCACCGAAACTCATGGCGGGTTTTCGATATGAACTATTTGCCAATGATTTAGCTTTGTTAATCGTAATGTTTCTCTCCTCTAATTTCGCTGCCAATTCCATGGCCACATTCAAATTGACAGGATTCAATACACATACTTCTGAACGAATTACAGGTTCTAAACCATTAACAAATTGACTCAGAAATACCTCTTCAGAGATAACTTCCAATGGAGCAGCCAAATTAACGTATTGACGAACATACTCTGCCACTCATCCATCCTGCTTCAGTTCTAAAAATTGCTCACAAAGTGTACCCTCAACACTTGATCGGAAACGAAGCAGCAACATCATTTTCATTTCACGCCAATTACGGATCGGAACAAGTTTGTTTTCCCACTGATAACGCCTCAAAGCGTCTCCTTCAAAAGCTATGACCGCTACCTCCAATTGCTCTTCGTTCGTGAGTATATTCAAAGCAAAATATCTCTCTGCACTGAGGATCCAACTATCGGGATCAGTTCCGTCAAACAATGGAAGTTCCAATTTCCTCCCTTTAATCGCAAAGAAACTAGAATCTTAAGACAAATTTGGTTTAGTGAAAACCGGTGGCGGCGGTGGCGACAGCGGATTATCGAAAGGTGGTGGTGGCCTTGAGGACGACAGATGATTTTGCATCATTTCTTCAAATCGTTTGATCATCACCTCACCTCGCTCATTCTGTGCGTGCATCATCGCTTCATTCCTTTCACCCTGAAAGATCGCATAATTAATTCCCGTTTGAACTAAGTCACGCAACTGGATCATCTCTGCTTGAATTGTATTGATTGACAATTCAACTTTGTCTAATTGCGTGTTATTCGATGTGGTCGTCATCGTTACTCCTCTGATACAAATGTTACACTTGTGATTGAAATGAAGAATCACACAATGAAATCAACCAAAAATTACGTTGTTCTTCATATCAATTGGAAAATACGAATTACAGGAATGTAAATCTGGAGAGAGCTTAGATATGATTATTCTAACAGAAATCTCAACATACGTTCTCTCTCTGAAACAAGATAATATAAAAGGCTAACAAACTTTCATAATGAAAAATACTAAAAGTGCCCCTCATGTCATTCCGCAACATGATCTTGAGCACCCTTCCTCCTTCTAGAATATGTATAGTGTATGGGATGAGTCGGAAGTGTTTCACCACCCCATTAATGAATCGCGCTATTATAGAGACAGCGCACCATTAAACCCAACACCACTAAACAAGCATTGCACCAATCATCTTTGTTGGGTCGCTGAAAAGCATCCCCCGCTGAAGGAGATTTTAATGAAGACAAAAGGGCAAATAGTTGGAAGACAATCTGAGGATCAGTTCCTCAGATTGTGGGTAACTGAATCTGATATGTTCGGATTTCAGTTACCTGTCAACACTATATGATCACCATCTGAAACAACGATCAGTTCCCCGTGCGGAATCAGATACTGATCAACCGATCAGATAGTTATAGCAGGTTCAGCGCACACTTGACAATAACGCTGAGACTTGAGGACAAATACTTCTCTAAGCAAAACTCTTAGTGAAGGTGACTGAAGCCAACAGCCATCTAAAGGAGCATGAGCATCCGAAGACTCATGGCGATCTGAAGCGTACAAAGGTCTGAAGTCTCAGTGTCACAGAAAGACACAAGTAAAGCACAAGTTTGTGTGTCGCTGACAAAGGGAATCCTATGCAAATCTTCTAGAAGATATCGGCGATCACAAGACAACAGAAAGTACTGTTAGAATTCCGTTAGTAGTGCTCATCGTATGAAATATCCTCTGCACCAACGGAACTCTCACACGTGGATTCGATCGTTCATTCCTTTGTCACCACGTTTCCCAATACTATAAATTGAGGACTTAGAGATCGAATTCCGTGTGCACCCAACAAGTTTACACGCTGCTAAAATTCTCTCAGACATTATCCTTTGAGGAGAGTGTGAACGACCAGTGAAACTTTAGTTACTAGAGTTGAGAATTGAATCTCTGTATCGAAGGTGTCTGGTCTTGTGCTTGATCATTTGTTGTTCAGAACTTGTCTTAGATAGTATTTGTTATTGTCTATTTCCTACAAGTAGTTTAGTTAGGAATTGTTCTTAGCTATTCCGCAAACTACTTGTAGCTTTCTTTATCGTTATTGATTAATAAAGAAAAGTTTAAAAAGTGTTGAGTGTTACCTTAATTTTTTAATTTGGTCAGTGAAAGCGTATAAGTGGACTAATTCATTTATCGCAGGACTTACAATTGGTATCAGAGCAGGACAATTAATTAACTCATAATTGTTGATCTGTTTACTTACTGATCAAAATGAGTGAAAAGTTATCGCAGATGAACCTTGGTTCAAAGACAAATGCCCTATTTTTACCGATGATGATTTTGGTATGTGGAAAATATGTTTTCTGGGATTTGTCGAACATCAAAACGATATGGGACCAGATATTCATCAATGGTCCATATATTCAAAAAATGTTCATTCCAAGCACAACTATCTCAAAGAAAAAGAAGAAGGAATGAGATGATAAAGATGAAGAAGAAGAAGATTTGCTTGATGTTGAAGAACCTAAACCCAAAGATCAATGGTCAGAGGCAGATAAAAAGCTAGCTGGTTTGGATGCTGAAATCCGTTTCCTCCTTCAAACGTCACTCCCAAATCACATTCTTATCACCATAAAAGAATGTAGAACTGCTAAAGAGATATGGGACATCTTAACAACATCCTATGAAGGAACCGATGAAGTTAAAGCCAACAAGAAACCATGTTGAATAAAAACTATGAAGCTTTCAAGGTTATCAGAGGTGAATCACTTAACATGTCATATAGAAGATTCACCATTCTAATAAACGAGTTAAGGGAGTTTGGAATCAACAAAGAGGTTCAGGAACTAATGTATAAGCTCTTGGAAATTCTTCCAAAAGATTGGGCCGTTATGTCTATAGTGCTGAGAACTTCTGATCAGATGAAAGATATGAACATGAGCAGTCTATACAGCACGTTAATGAACTTTGAAAATGAAAATAAAATATATGATGATCTGAATGAAGGTCACACCTCCACTACACTCATTGTAAACTCTTACAAATCATCTCGAAGAGCTCTAAAAGCAAAAATAGAAAGTATTGTCGATCCAAATGATGCTAATGATGAAAATTTTGAAGATGCTGAGGATGGTGACTTAAAAGAGCAAGTGACTAACTCAGGAGTGTATGAAATGATGATATTAAATAATTTTATGAAAGTATGGTGTTGTTAGCAACAAGATACAAAATATTCTTAAATCGAAACAAAGCAGGAGGCCAAAATGATAGAGGAGAAATGTTTTGCTTTAAATGTGGAAGAACACATCATATCAAAGCTGCCTGCAGTGTCAAAGAGGATTCTGGTTCTGAGAGATCAAATTCAAGCTCTTCATCAAATTATAAGAAGAAATATGAAGACGCTGAGAAGAAATACCAAAATCTGAAAGCTCAGATTGCAAAGGATGAGAAAGACGCAAAAGCATTGAAAGCAACGGCTGAAACATGGCTAAGTGAATCAAAATCAAGTGATGAAAGAGTGATTGAAAATAAATCAAAAGGTCTATTTGCTAAATTAGAAGAAGAATCTGAATCATAGTCAGAAAATCTCAAAGATTGCAAATGTCTGATGGCTAAATTTAAAGAAACTGAAGAGCATCAGCTACCAAAAAATTATCAAGAATTCGATATTCCAGAGCCTTCTTTCTCAAGGGATTGGGAAGGTGAAATTTCAAACAAGGTAAGTGTAGGAATACCTTGTAGGATTCACATGGCGGAACTTGAATCCCACTTACCGGATCTCTACTAGTCTATGAGATCACAAGAAGAAGAAGATTAAGAACATTACCTTTAGATTGCGAAAGAATGATGTACCTCTACTGCACCACCTGAAGACGCTGCAAGACCGCGTTGTACCAACAAAGTAATACACGAACTCGTGTATGTGTGTGTCGTGCGAACCAAAAACCGAAGAACCCTATGGGGTTCTTCTTTCGATCGACGGCCGAAGGGAGGGAGGGGGTTTGGTGTTTTTGAGTGTGTAATGTGATTAACCTAAAACCCTTAACATAGGCCTCTTATTTATAAGGTTACATGTAACGTTTAGGTCCTTGGAGTTTAATTATGATTAATCTCATAATTAAACTTCCTATTGTCACTTTAAACCCTTGGACTTTTACTAGTTAATTAATTAACTATTAATTAAGTGTCCGTTAAATATTTAACTTAATATTTAACCTTCCTCATAAATAATAATTAACTTATTATTATTTATTCTCTTCTTTAAAATTAACTTAACTGGTTAATTATTCCACACAACTTACTTTATTCGGTTGTCCATTATTGGGTGTGTAGCCGTGTGACCCTTTAGTGCCTTATAACATTGGACACGATGACACATGTACTTACCTGTGCACATAAATCCTTCAGACTCCCACTTGTGCAAGTTAAGTATCACTTACTGATCATCGTTGGCCTAAAGTGGTCCCTAGCCAGACATTTAGGATAACCACATTATAAGAACTCTTACACCCAGAGATAATATTCATAAAATGAATAACACTAACATATATTCCTTTCGCATCATGATATTTCTTAATTTGAGTAATAGACATGGAGCAGGGGTCTTGTTCTATATACTCGAATTTTCTCAACACTGATTTCGACTTTCTGCAGTAACGGATTACCGAATGATCTAATCATTCTCCGAGCGCGGCCACGCATTTCAGTAGTCTTAATCGTTGAGCGGCCATGAAATATCTCTTCTAGTTAAAGAAGGTGCAAATTCCATCTTGACTATTTGCGTTATCTTGCCCGCGACTTCCGCTGTCTTAGTCGGGTTCCTTATTGTTAGGTCACAACAACCCTGGAACACTTGTATAATTGTTAGATAGATTAAACTTAAGACAATTAAAGTGATTAACACAATATTAGAGTTAAATGTATATTCTACTAAGTGTGGCTTGTTGTGGAATAACAAGACCACTGATCAATTACAATATGTATACAAGTGAAAGCGTAAATTGGTGAGTACTCCTTTGCCAAGTGATCTCTATTTATAATGCTATAGAGGTCTTACAAAAAGAGGCAAGGAGTAACGGAAGGATTGGAAAAGGAAAGTGGTCGAGATCAAAGGGATTTGATCTGGCCAAGTAAACAAGGAAATGTTTACTCAGTCCTTGTACTCAGTATTGGATGTCAATACTGAGTTCCAATACTGAGTGATGAAAACTGTCTACTCAGTATTGGACCAAGACTCAACTAATTTATTCTACATACTATTCTAAGCTAGTCTAGGTTGTCTTGTTATCTTAAGATCCAAAGGGGTAAGGCTTTTTGCCTTAACAATCTCCCCCTATCTAATGATAACAAGACACTATTACAAAAGAGAAGTAAAAAAACATATTGCAAAGTTTTCTTCTTCATCCTCTGCTTATGGCTTCATGCTCATAGAAGACTTCTTGCTTGATGTGAACAAGTTCATCTTTCTTTTTAAGCTCTTCTCTTCTATTCCACAGTACAACAACAATCTTCTTTCTGAACCAAGAGTCTTCTTTCTTGGTTATCATCCACTTTAGCCCTACAAGGTGACTGATGTTTGATTTTGGGAGATCTTCTTCTGTAATAAAGCATTCCTTGTCATCCGAGTCAATGTACATATATCCAGATGTTGGTTATATAGTGCTCTTCTGGTCCTGAAAGACAAGGTTAGGGGGAACAGGATACTTATTTAAGAATCTGAATGTGTTAAGACATTCAGGTTTGTTGTCTCTGTATGCTTCAGTCATCACACTGAGTGCCCTGTATTCCCTTGGAAACAGTATGCCTTTTTCAAAGCATACTGTAACAACAGCCCAGATTTCATCTAATATTACTTGGGCTTGAGAAGATCTTGAATGCATCTCCTTTATCAGTCTGGCGATTCTGATCTAGTCTTGGAGACCCATGTTTTGGATGTTATGAAGTAGAATCTTCATGGGAGGACTGACTGGCCCAGTGCAGGTTGCACCAATTGATCCATTAATCATTTTCACCTTGATTTTGTTGACATCAATGTTCAGCCAGCATATGTCCCTCACACTGAGAAATTCTTTATTTCTCAGTGTATCCATCCTTGTCTCCCTGTACATAGTTCTTTGAGCAACTGAGTTCCAATATTGTTGTCTAAGGTCAGCTCCTTTCCTTCTTATTCTGTGAGATGTTGAAGGAACATCAGTCTCAGTCTCAGTATCAAGATCAGTTTCTGGTTCTTCTTTGATGTAACACCCAAAATTTTCTCAAAATTTAAAAATTTGATAATTAAATAAAAAGTTCCCAATAATAATAATAAAACCAAAATGATAAGTCGATATTTAAAACATGTTTGATCCAGCGGAAGTTTTTAAATAAAACTAAAATGAGTCTGTCATAACATATAAAATAAAAGATGACTCCACATCAGCAACCCAACAATCGTCACTCCACCTTTCCTTTCCCTTTGCTAGTACCTGCATAATGGGGGAGTGTTTGGGGTCAGCCACACGCTGAGTGAATATTCCCAAAATGCAACACAGTCATAACATACAAAACATGAGGGCACATAAGTGTACTCCTACTCAGATTCTACTCAGTTAATCACCCAGATTAATTATTTTTCAGGTTTTTAAATTTATATAGCGCGCTTGTGTGAAATTGCCACCCAGGCTAGAACTCAGATTTGCCACCCAGGCTAGAACTCAGATTGCCACCCAGGCTAGAACTTAGATTGCCACCAAGGCTAGAACTCAGATTGTTTTATTATTTATGTTTTTATCTCTTTAACATATTAACTCAGATAACCCAGATAACTCAGATCACAGATAACTCAGATAATTCAGTTCACAGCAGCACAGTACAACCCTATGCTGAGCTTAGATACCCCGACACTAATGTCTCAGAACAATAATAAATAACCACATATATAGCAGTTCAATCACAGAAACAATTCAAGCATGTCAAACCACGTAAGTCATGCATGTATATTGCTATAACTGGAAACACGATGAGAATACTCACCTGATAAATGTATGCTCCGAAGGATCTCTCAGTATACTACAGTAATGCCCGACTAGCGTCTATATGATCCTATAGTACATAAAATATCCCAGATTAAAATACTAGTAAAATGTGTCCCTTTATTTAATTAATAATAAAAGTTTTTCATTATAAACTAATTATAAGATATCTCCCTTTTGATTTAAAGTAATAATAAAATGTTTCTTTTTATTTAAAATAACAACAACTTCCCTTCTGTATTTTTTATTAAAATAATATATCCTTTTAATACTAACATCCAAATCCAATAATGAGGGAAAATAGGAATCTTTGCGCAAATACTCCGAACAAACTAGAAAAGGGACGTGCCATACCAATATCTTGTAGCTCAAGCTCGAATCTTTTCCAACACCACCGGCCGACTTAGCCCCTCACTCGAATATCTCCACTGATACGATCATTACACAAAACAGGTGATTATCGGTTTAAAAACGATGCAAGGTTTCAAAAAGGAAGAGAAAACAGGATGGAGCCGTGGCTTACCGGAGAAAACAGCTCACCGGAGAAACGATCTTCAACTGCTCGGAATCGCTCTTCAAACCAACTGCTCGATCTTCTCAAGTTGTACCGTCGATTCTAACGCAGAAACCACCGGACCGGAAAGTAGCTCGGAATCAATATGTTAACTTGGAAACTCGTTTTTCTGTTAGCTGGATAAAATGGGGAACAAGACGAGTGGTGGTGGCGAAGCTCGGTAGTAACGGGGAAAAAGAGCTCACCGGCGGAAAGGAAACCAAAGGAGGCGGAGCCGGTTACCGGCGGCTATCAGAACAGAAAACGGAAGTAGAAAGGTGGTCACCGAAAATTAGATAATCTCATTCTCTGCTCGCCGGTTATTGTTGATCGGAAAAAGAAGAATGGGATGTACGGTAGGGTGTTTCTTGAGAAATGGAGGGTGGCAGTTAAGAAAGGAAACAAGAGAAGGTGATTTCGGCGGCTAGGGTTTATTTTAGGAAGGCTACGATTAGACTTTATACTAAAATGCTCATGCCTATATATCCTATGACAGAAACCCTACACTCATGGGCTATTCCTCATTTGGTGCGAATTGTGCACGAGCCCAACATGCAAATGCTATTTTGGCCAGATCCCAAATTCGTGATTTGCAAGAAAACGTGACAACATGCAAAGTCTAGATTAATACTACTAGCAAAAAGGAGTTTGACCAATCACAAATAAAAGGGCATCCTTTACTAAATTTCACAATATAAGGAACTAAATTCCTAACTTAATTTAAATAAATAAGAAAAATAAAATAACGTTAAAAAAAATGATATTTGCTTACCCAAATTTTACGGATGTTACAACTCAACCCCACTTAGATCAGACTTCGTCCCCGAAGTCATCACTCGGAAACAACTCAGGATAATTGTTGCGCATCTCAGAGTCAGGCTCCCAGGTCCACTCAGAACCTTTCCGGTGCTGCCATTGTACTTTAACAAGCACAATCTCTTTGTTGCGTAAAGTTTTAACCTTGCGGTCCAGAATCGCAATCGGTCTCTCAATATAATTTAGCTGCTCATCAATCTGAATATCTTCCAAGGGCACAACTACGGAGTCGTCAACGATACACTTTCTCAGCTGGGAAACGTGAAAAGTGTTATGAATAAGACGTAGCTCCTCCGGTAGGTCTAAACGATAAGCTACTTTGCCAACCCTGGCAATCACCCGATACGGACCAATATAACGGGGTCCCAATTTTCCTCTCTTTCTGAACCGAATAACACCCTTCCATGGGGAAACTTTCAACAACACATAATCTCCAACCTGGAACTCTAGAACAGACCGCCTCTTGTCAGCATAACTCTTCTGACGACTCTGTGCAGTAACCAATCTTTCGCGAACCATCTGAATCAGCTCGGTAGTTTTTAACACGATCTCAGTACTACCCAGCACTTTGTGCCCAACTTCGCCCCAACAGATAGGCGTCCGACACTTTCTGCCATATAACATCTCGAACGGCGCCTTATCTAATTTAAAGAAATTATTAAATTACTTACTCAGAAATTAAGGAGAGAAAAGAATTAATTACACATACCAATGCTCGCGTGATAACTGTTGTTATACGAAAACTCCGCTAATGGTAGGTACTTATCCCAACTACCTCCAAAATCAAGTGCACATGCTCCCAACGTATCCTCGAGTGTCTGAATCGTATGCTCACTCTGACCGTCAGTCTGTGGATGAAACGCGGTACTGAAATGAAGCATCGTGCCCATCTCCTCTTGGAATTTCTCCCAAAATCTCGACGTAAAACGAGTGTCTCTGTCTGATACAATAGACACCGGTACACCATGTCTCACTACAATCTCACGAACAAATATCTCCGCCATCTTCTCGGCTGAAGAGGCCTCTTTAATCGGAATAAAATGAGCACTTTTGGTCAAACGGTCAACAACTACCCAGATAGCATCATAACCTCCCGGCGTTTCGGCAATTTGGTGATCAAATCCATGGTTATCTGTTCCCACTTCCACACCGGAATCTCTAATGGTTGCAATAAACCATGCGGTCTCTGGTGCTCGGCCCTGACTTTGCGACAAGTCAAGCATTTCTCAACGTACTCAGCTACTCCTAACTTCATGCCCGGCCACCAATAATTCTCACGAAGATCTCGATACATCTTTGTTGCACCCGGATGAATAGAAAATTTGGACTTGTGAGCCTCATCCAACAAAATATCACGATTACCACCATGTGAGGGTACCCATACTCTACCCATATGTGTCAACAAATCCCTGCCATCTTTTACAAAACTGGCGATCACCCCTGTAACTCGTTCTTTCTTAGCCTGCTCGGCCTCTGAAGCCTCTACCTGAGTAACACGAATGGACTCTAACAATGGTGCCACCGCGATCAATCTCATACAAATGCCCTGGATAGGGTTCCTGCTCAATGCGTCAACTACCACATTAGCTTTACCCGGATGATAAAGAATCTCACAATCATAATCTTTCAACACATCGAGCCATCTTCTCTGCCTCATATTCAAATTTTGTTGATCCATCAAATGCTTCAAGCTTTTATGATCAGTGTAGACGGTGAGTTTTACGCCGTATAAATAATGTCTCTAGATTTTTAAAGCATAAACCACTGCACCCAGCTCAAGATCATGCGTAGGATAATTGCCTTCATGAGGCTTCAACTGTCTAGAAGCATATGCAATCACTTTACCCCTCTGCATTAATACATCACCCAAACCCTGAATAGACGCATCACAATAAACCACAAAGCCTTCTACACCTTCTGGCAAGGCTAGAATCAGTGCCTCACATAAACGTTTCCTCAGTATCTCAAAAGCCTCTTGTTGTTTCTCACCCCAGCTAAATGCAGCCGATTTCTTGGTCAACTTTGTCAATGGTGACGCGATTTTGGAGAAATCCTGAATAAAACGACGATAATACCCAGCCAAACCCAGAAAACTACGAATCTCTGATGGTGTCCACGATACTTCCCACTTCATTACTGCCGCAATCTTTGCCGGATCAACTTTAATACCCTCAGCATTCACAACATGGCCAAGAAACTGCACTTCACATAGCCAAAATTCACATTTGGAAAATTTTGCATAAAGACCTTCACGCCTTAAGGTCTCTAGTACCTCGCGAAGATGAACCTCATGCTCTGCCTTGGTCTTTGAATAGACCAAAATGTCGTCAATAAACACGATAACCGAACGATCCTACATACTACTGCACACCCGATTCATAAGATCCATAAAGGCCGCTGGTGCATTAGTGAGTCCGAAAGGCATCACTACAAACTCATAATGACCATAACGCGTCCGGAAAGCAGTCTTCTCAATATCCTCCTCTTTCACCCGCATCTGATGATACCCGGAACGCAAATCAATTTTTGAAAACCATGACGCACCCTGGAGTTGGTCGAATAAATCATCAATCCTCGGCAATGGATAACGGTTTTTCAGTGTCAATTTGTTCAGTTCTCTGTAATCGATACACATCCTTTGCGACCCATCTTTCTTTTTCACAAATAAAATAGGAGCTCCCCATGGTGAACTACTCGGTCGGATGAACTCTTTCTCTTACAACTCTTTTAACTGATCATATAATTCCTTCATCTCTGGCGGTGTTAGGACCCACGAACCCCAATATTGTTAATAACATCGGAAAAGACAAGATCATATACGTCATACGATTAATCTTATTAAGCACGAACGTAATAACATGTGTTCTTGGTTGCGGAATAACCAAGAACACTCCACAAAGTGTTACATTAGAATTGGGTTACCGGTGATCCACACAAATGATCAACCAGGATCCAAAAGGATGCTTAACAACTGAAGACTAAACCTCTATTTATAAGTATAGAGGTTTTACAATTAACCCTAGTAAAAATGTAACTTCCCAATTCTAATAAAGTGTATCCCATGTTTAATGGGATTAATTGATTACATCCCATGATTAAAGGATTTGACTAATTAAGTAAATCATGTGGAATCAATAACGGATTACTCAGTCCTTCTACTCAGTGTCAGACCAACACTGAGTAGCTCAGTGTGAGACCAACCCTGAGTAGATCAGTGCAACTCAGTCAGTGCAACTCAGTTGTGATTATCTTCAAAGGATTTGAGCTGCCACACCGGATCTACTCAGTGTCAGATTAACACTGAGTAGGTCAGTGTGAGACTTGCGCTGAGCAAGTCAGTGCAGTTCGACTGAGTAAACCCCACTTATTTGTTTTGTTATCCTAAGATCACAAGGGACATGGGCTTTGCCCTAACAATCTCCCCCTATCTAATGATAACAAAACAATCTTCCATCTTGTCTCGTATTGTCTTCTTTTTGATATCTTTTCACATTCTTTATTCACTAAGTACTTCAAGAGAATGTATATCACATTAACTTTTCTCCCCCACAATCATTGACTCCTCCCCAAACTGTCCGGTATATTTGAGTTGAAATGAAACATATCCCAAGAATCATTCAACTAGTAGATTTCCTCAGTTTGAAACGATTCAAATGATTGTAAAACAATGTGTGATACGTCCCCCTTGAATAACTTAGCATGTACACTTTAGCTTCAAAAACTTTAGCTTCACATTAACAGAAAATATATATCGCATTGAGTTTTTCTCCCCCTGAATGATATACATTCACCTTAAACTGTTGGGTATATTTTATCTTTGACTTGAAACCCCCCAAAGAATCAATCAACTTATGAATTTCCTCAGTTGAAGATGATTTCATATGATTAAAAAGAGAAAAACATGTGAAATATACTCACTTGTAAAATTCAGCTTTCAAAATTTCGTTTCTCTAATTTTGCAGCAACTTCAAAAAATCATATCTCCATGTAGAATCTTCTGATCATTATGAATTTTTTACACAACATAGATATACCTGTCTTCAACATCATATACAAAAATCGTAATGATCCAACGGTTGAAACGATCACAACAATCTCATACTGACCAGTCAGTATGAGACAGTCAGTATCAGAAAACCAGCAACTTTGAAAATATGTATCTCTCAGTATACGTTTCTGATCATTCTCAAATTTTGATACTGAGTACATGTATGTGTTATGGATATAATATCCAAAATTTATGAAGATCCAATGGTTACAAAAGATACAATAGCCGTTTTAACACAGTTGTGCAGAATTAAAAACATACCATAAATATTCGTCAATAATCTTCAAAACTATATATCTCTTAATAAACGATTCATTTTGAAGATCTGAACGGTGAAAACGTTAATCACATTATGGTGAACCTTCTGTCAAAATTTCATGCTTATTCGAAGTTTGAAGAAAGAGATTTAATATTTCGACCATGGCTGCCAGAAAGTAAGGAATAAAAAGCAAAGAATCTGACTTTTTGCGCCATACATATCTCTCTACCAGAACCTCGAAATGCAATTCTGAACGGTCAGATTGTGTTTCCGTGTGTTGATACCCTCCTGTTCAAATTTCACACTGATTCGACCATTAACGAAGGAGATCCGACAATTTTCTACCCGTGGGCAGAATATGACGAAAATTGTGCATAGTTCTTTATGAAAAGACTTGATCTTCAACAATATATAGGGTTATAAGATCATCAAAGTTGTAGATAACTTTGAACCGCTCTGATACCAATTGTTAGGACCCATGAACCCCAATATTGTTAATAACATCAGAAAAGACAAGATCATATACGTCATACGATTAATCTTATTAAGCACAAACGTAATAACATGTGTTCTTGGTTGCGGAATAACCAAGAACACTCCACAAAGTGTTACATTAGAATTAGGTTACCGGTGATCCACACAAATGATCAACCGGGATCCAAAAGGATGCTTAACAACTGAAGACTAAACCTCTATTTATTAGTATAGAGGTATTACAATTAACCCTAGTAAAAATGTAACTTCCCAATTCTAATAAAGTGTATCCCATGTTTAATGGGATTAATTGATTACATCCCATGATTAAAGGATTTGACTAATTAAGTAAATCATGTGGAATCAATAACGGATTACTCAGTCCTTCTACTCAGTGTCAGACCAACACTGAGTAGCTCAGTGTGAGACCAACCCTGAGTAGATCAGTGCAACTCAGTCAGTGCAACTCAGTTGTGATTATCTTCAAAGGATTTGAGCTGCCACACCGGATCTACTCAGTGTCAGATTAACACTGAGTAGGTCAGTGTGAGACTTGCGCTGAGCAAGTCAGTGCAGCTCGACTGAGTAAACCCACTTGTTTGTTTTGTTATCCTAAGATCACAAGGGACATGGGCTTTGCCCTAACAGGCGGTGCAAGTCGATAAGGGGCCTTGGCAACCGGCGCCGCACCTGGTACCAAATCAATACGAAACTCCACCTGTTTGTCTGGCGGTATCCCCGGTAAATCCTCGGGAAATACGACGGCATAATCACTCAAAATAGGAACACTTTCAATTGATCTCGGTTTCACCTCAAGTACAGTGTCGACAATATACGCCAAATAACTCACGGCACCATGCTGAAGTATTTTCTTTCCCTCGCAGACGAACACAGGGCCGGCACCCATCGGTTAAGGTCACCTTGAATCACCAATTCAACCCCGCATGGAGGTTTGATACGGACTTGTTTTTTATGACATAAGATCTCTGCGTGATACACGGTCATCCAATCCATCCCCACAATCACACATAACTCTCTCATAGCAATAGGAATAAGATTTATGGGGACTTTCTCCCCGCACAATTCGATCAGACACCCACGGTACACTTTAGAAACATGTACCGTCTTATCATTCGCAACCTCTATCAATAATGGCTCAGAAAGGTCCTCTACCCTATGGGACATCAGGTTGCTAAAAGCATAAGAAACAAACGAGTGGGTCGCCCCACTGTCAAATAGCACAAAAGCAGGCACATTATTCACAAGAAATGTACCTATCACACAAAATTTCATATACTCAGATAATTCACACAGAATTAATATTCACACAGCAAGTACTCATGCATTTTACTTAGATTGTAACTCAGAAGTATAACCCAGAATATAACTCAGAAGGTAAAAATATTTACCAGCAACAGCATTTGGAGCACGCTTGGTCTCCTCACCAGTCATCAAATAAGCTCGTCCTCGAGCTCTGGTCTGTGCTCCCTCAGGAGCCCTATAAGTAGTGGGAGCCGGGCTCACCACTGGCCCGCTCCGAAAACCACCTAGGATCGATTTATAAACACATGAACATTCACATAGTCAGATTAGAGAATATATATAACACCACATGATATATATAAATAAAAATTAGGCACCTCTGTCGCCGTCCTTCTTCTTTAGGCAATCGTCTTTCATGTGACCATCCTCCTTGCAATAAAAACATACTTTTCCCGGAATGGGGCAAGCATTCGCCATATGCCCGGATTTCCCACACTTGTAGCATAACCTCCCCTCATCTCTGATAGGTGCCTCACGTGGCTTAATCCTCATATCACCTCCACGTGTGCTACTACCATACTGACCGCTCCTACCTGAATTTCCTCCCTTATACGGTTTGAATTCGAACTGTTGCTTTTTCTCTCTACCCTGACTAGAGTTCCCATATGAGGATGGCAGCGCCCTTTTGTTTTCTTTCTTTTGAAGCTCCATCTCAATCTCCCGTCTACGTGCCGCCTCGATCATCTCCTCCAGGGAACTACGGGGCATCATCCCTACAAACTCTCGAATATCGCTACGTAGCATGGAGTGGTAGCGAGACATCCTCATCTCCTCGGTAGTCGGGACAAAACGAAGCCATCTCTCTGAACTTGGTAGTGATGGCAGTGACAGATTAATGTGTTTGCTTCAACTCTAGAAATTCCCTGGTAATCCGTTCCACCTCTACCCGCGGCACGTATTGTTCCTTAAATTTCTCAACGAATGCCTCCCATGGAAAAGCACTCAACTCCGCTTCGGTCATCCTGGCTGCTTGACCTCTCCACCAGTCATTTGCTGTATCCTTCAGTGAGTGACAGGCGTACGCCGTTTACAACTCGGGGGGACACCTGGATATCCGAAAAACACCCTCCATATCGGTGACCCATCGTATGGCCACCTTCGGGCCCGACTTGCCATCAAATTCCGGCGGCGAGCATACAGAAAAACCTCGGTATGTGAAGGCCTTGGCCGGCGGCGGCGGTGCGGCGGCATCCCTGGCGTCAAAAGCTTTCTGCATCATGTCACTGACCTGCTCAGTGATATCCTCAAACATATCCTGGATCATGTCAGGTAACATCTCTCCCAATAGCTGGGTCATCATATTCTTCATCTGCTCTACGGTAGCTCGTGATGGCGGCATCTTGCTATATTTGAAAAATGAAATAAATATCAGATAATAATCACTTATAAGGATACTTAAACGTCAAGTTAATGACTTTCTCAATTTCTCCTGAAACGTAGTCTTAGATCCTGTGCGTAAAAATAATAGGGGCCCTTCTATTATTTTTCGGCACCCACCCTTAACAGGTTTCCGGTAAAAACTGGGATTGTCATAACCCTTCGTTTCCATATCCATCACATATCACGCAAAATTTTCACAAATATATATAAATATATTTCTCAACGTCGATGTCGCGAAATATTCCCAGATTCCTTCACGGATTTTTAACTCGAAATTCCCGAAATAGGCCTCTCGGCGAAACTCAAAATATATATGATATAAAAGCACAAATAAAATTATTAAATATTACCGGCAACAGGAAAGCGAGAGGTTGACGTGACATGTTGTATGCTTGATGTGGAAGTTTTACTCAGAAAATATTATAACTCATTTTTCAATTAAAAAGAAAAACTCGAAACACAAACTTGAGTTTGAATTCACCCCTTGTGAATTCAAATCTCTCAAATCAGCGCTCTGATACCAACTTGTAACACTCAAAATTTTCTCAAAATTTAAAAATTTGATAATTAAATAAAAAGTTCCCAATAATAATAATAAAACCAAAATGATAAGTCGATATTTAAAACATGTTTGATCCAGCGGAAGTTTTTAAATAAAACTAAAATGAGTCTGTCATAACATATAAAATAAAAGATGACTCCACATCAGCAATCCAACAATCATCACTCCACCTTTCCTTTCCCTTTGCTAGTACCTGCATAATGGGGGAGTGTTTGGGGTCAGCCACACGCTGAGTGAATATTCCCAAAATGCAACACAGTCATAACATACAAAACATGAGGGCACATAAGTGTACTCCTACTCAGATTCTACTCAGTTAATCACCCAGATTAATTATTTTTCAGATTTTTAAATTTATATAGCGCGCTTGTGTGAAATTGCCACCCAGGCTAGAACTCAGATTTGCCACCCAGGCTAGAACTCAGATTGCCACCCAGGCTAGAACTCAGATTGCCACCCAGGCTAGAACTCAGATTGTTTTATTATTTATGTTTTTATCTCTTTAACATATTAACTCAGATAACCCAGATAACCCAGATCACAGATAACTCAGATAATTCAGTTCATAGCAGCACAGTACAACCCTATGCTGAGCTTAGATACCCCGACACTAATGTCTCAGAACAATAATAAATAACCACATATACTCAGATTCCCAAATAGCAGTTCAATCACAGAAACAGTTCAAGCATTTCAAACCACATTAGTCATGCATGTATATTGCTATAACTGGAAACACGGTGAGAATACTCACCTGATAAACGTATGCTCCGAAGGATCTCTCAGTATACTACAGTAATGCCCGACTAGCGTCTATATGATCCTATGGTACATAAAATATCCCAGATTAAAATACTAGTAAAATGTTTCCCTTTATTTAATTAATAATAAAAGTTTTTCATTATAAACTAATTATAAGATATCTCCCTTTTGATTTAAAGTAATAATAAAATATTTCTTCTTATTTAAAATAACAACAAATTCCCTTATGTATTTTTGTATTAAAATAATATATCCTTTTAATACTAACATCCAAATCCAATAATGATGGAAAATAGGAATCTTTGCGCAAATAGTCCGAACAAACTAGAAAAGGGACGCGCCATACCAATATCTTGTAGCTCAAGCTCGAATCTTTTCCAACACCACCGGCCGACTTAGCCCCTCACTCGAATATCTCCACTGATACGATCATTACACAAAACAGGTGATTATCGGTTTAAAAACGATGCAAGGTTTCAAAAAGGAAGAGAAAACAGGATGGAGCCGTGGCTTACCGGAGAAAACAGCTCACCGGAGAAACGATCTTCAACTGCTCGGAATCGCTCTTCAAACCAACTGCTCGATCTCCTCAAGTTGTACCGTCGATTCTAACGCAGAAACCACCGGACCGGAAAGTAGCTCGGAATCAATATGCTAACTTGGAAACTCGTTTTTCTGCTAGCCGGATAAAATGATGAACAAGATGAGTGGTGGTGGCGAAGCTCGATAGTAACGGGGAAAAAGAGCTCGCCGGCGGAAACGAAACCAAAGGAGGCGGAGCTGGTTACCGGCGGCTGTCGGAACAGAAAACGGAAGTAGAAAGGTGGTCCCGAAAATTAGATAACCTCATTCTCTGCTCGCCGGTTATTGTTGATCAGAAAAACAAGAATGGGATGTACGGTAGGGTGTTTCTTGAGAAATGGAAGGTGGCAGTTAAGAAAGGAAACAAGAGAAGGTGATTTCGGCGGCTAGGGTTTATTTTAGGAAGGCTACGATTAGACTTTATACTAAAATGCTCATGCCTATATCCTATGACAGAAACCCTACACTCATGGGCTATTCCTCATTTGGTGCGAATTGTGCATGAGCCCAACATGCAAATGCTATTTTGGTCGGATCCCAAATTCGTGATTTGCAAGAAAACGTGACAACATGCAAAGTCTAGATTAATACTACTAGCAAAAAGGAGTTTGACCAATCACAAATAAAAGGGCATCCTTTACGAAATTTCACAATATAAGGAACTAAATTCCTAACTTAATTTAAATAAATAAGAAAAATAAAATAACGTTAAAAAAATGATATATGCTTACCCAAATTTTAGGGATGTTACTTTTGATGCCAAGAGCATGTAAATAAAAATATTTTTCAGCTTCATCTTCTATTTGTTTTGCAGTCTTCCTTGGAACCTCCTCATCATCATGAACAGATCTTCTTGGTCTAGTGATTAGAGGAGCCGGGGAAGGTTCCTCACTTGATTCAGAAGACATAACAACTCTTGACATTCTTCTTCTTATAGGCCTTCTTGGTGCTCTTGTAACCAGGTTTTGTTGAGGCTCTTGTGGTTGTTCTGGAGACTCTTCATCATCAGAGGATGATGATGAAGAGCTTTCTTCATCTGCCATACCCAGTGCAAAGTTTATGAAGTTCTGAGTGGGCACTGGATTTGGTTCTTCATCATCATCAGCAATCGGCCATACAAAAGGCATGTACACAATGATTTACAGGTTGTTCTCATACTGAGCAGATGGCACAGTATGAGCCTGCAGAGATTGGTCAGTAGCAGTCTCCCCCTGAGTAGATGACTCAGACTGATGTTGTTCCATGAATGACCTTCCTCTTTCCCTTCTTCTTTCATAATAAAACCTAAGAGGTACAGTAACTTGCTGTGACTGTTGTTGTTGTGGAGGTTGATCTTCATTCATTTTCCTTATTTTCTCCCCTTGAGCAGATGGCTCAGGTTGATCAAGCTCATCTTCTCTTTGTCTCTTCTCCCCCTTATTTTTATCATTGGATGGGGAAGGAAGAGGTTCAGTATCACCACCTGCATCTCCTTGAGTGTTATCATGAGTAGGAGATGGCATAGGCTCAGTGGCAGCATCAGTATCATCCCCATGATCTTCATGTGTGGGTGATTGTCTTGGCTCAGTATCATCATCTCCACCTTGATCTTCATTATCTCCACTGTGTTGAGATTGTGGAGTCAGTGGAGGTTGTTGATGTTGTTGTTGGAGTAATGCAAACGATTCTTTTAATGAATCAATTTCATTACTCATAGTTTCCATCCTGGCCAGTATAGTGTTCTGTGTGTTCTGCATAACCAAGATTTGTTGCATGATTGTGTTGGAATATGCTTCACGCGTATAACATATAATTATATGGCTAGTTATTTGTGAGCCTAAAGGGTCACACACTTAAACACTTAACACCATCTTTAGAGGTATTCCCTTTTGAAGATGAAGAGTTACCTAGACCAGATGGAGAAACTTGGCTACCCTATGCCTCATATCCTTGGAATTGGGTTAATTCTAACCTCACTTCACAAGGACTATGCACCATTTGTCATGACTTATCATATGCATAGTATGGGGAAGACTTTCGCCGAATTACATGCTATGCTGAAACAAACGGAAGCTGGGCTACCCAAGAAAGCTCCTACCCCTATTGTCCTTGCCATAAGGCAAGGAAAGATCCAAAAACCAAAACCGCAAGTAGTTGCTAAGGGCCAAGGCAAGGGAAAGCAAGTTTACAAGCCCAAGCCAAAGGTTCCCCCACCTACTCATAAGGAGCATCCTGCTAAGGATCTTGGTTGCCATCACTGCGGTGAAACAGGCCATTGGAGGAGGAATTGTCCTGCCTACCTGGCAGAGTTGATGAAGAACAAAGCCAACAAGGTTGGCACATCAGGTATCTTCACAATAGAACTATATGCTTTCCCTAAGAAATCATGGGTATATGACACTGGTTGTGGTACTCACATTTGTAATACCATGCAGGGGCTAAGGGGAAGTAGTAAGCTAAACCATGGAGCTTTGGACTTGTACGTAGGCAATGGAATGCGTGCACCGGTCGAAGCTATAGGAAGCTATGATTTAATCCTTCATAGTGGTTTAATTATTGTATTAGACAATTGTCACTATGCGCCTAGTATTACTAGGGGTATAGTATCGCTTTCATGTTTGTGGAATAATGGTTTTATTCACTCTTTTACGGATTATGGTATTTCATTGTCGAAGGATAAAGTATTATATTTTAATGCTATTCCTTGTGATGGTATTTTTGAGATTAACATGGATAATCGTATCACAAACAGTAGTTCTATTTATACATGTAGCAACAAGAAATCCAAGAAGAATTTGGATTCTACTTACCTATGGCATTGTCGTCTTTTCCATGTTAACAAGAAACGCGTTTTAAAATTACAAAACGATGGGCTTATAAAATCAGATGATTCTGAATCATTTGATAAATGTGTTTCTTGTATATCTGGAAAAATGGCGCCCAAGCCTTTCTCCCATGTAGGCGAAAGGGCCAATGATCTACTTGGACTCATACATACCGATGTATGTGGCCCTTTTAGAACTAGAACTAGGGAATGTGCTACCTACTTCATTAATTTCACTGACAACTTCAGTCGTTATGGTTATGTTTACTTGATTAAACATAAACATGAAACCTTTGAAACGTTCAAAGCTTTCCAAAATGAAGTAGAATATCGACTTGGTAAGAAGATAAAAGCTCTCTGTTCTGATCGAGGAGGAGAGTACATGAGCTATGAGTTTCAAGACCATCTAAAGAATTGTGGGATTGTCTCACAATTCACTCCCCCTTATACACCACAGCATAATGGTGTATCAGAGAGGAGAAATCGCACCTTGCTTGACATGGTCCGATCGATGATGAGTCCTACCACTCTGGCTCTATCCTTTTGGGGTTATGCACTCAAGTCGGCTGCTCGCATACGGAATATGGTTCCCACCAAGAAGGTTGAAAAGACACCATATGAGATATGGCATGGGAAAGTCCCTAACTTGTCTTACTTGAAAGTCTGGGGTTGTGAGGCTCTCGTGAAACGAGACACACCGAACAAACTTAAACCCAGAGCTGTCAAGTGCATCTTTATAGGATACCGTGAGGAAACGATGGGTTACTATTTCTACTACCCACCCGAGCAAAAAGTAATTATTGCTCGTTATGCTGAGTTTCTTGAGAGCAATCTCATTTCACAAGAAGCAAGTGGGAGTACAATCGACTTTGACGAGATTCCAAGAGATGAAGATGCACAACCTATTGTAGATAATAGCGAACATCAAGATGAGGCTAAACATGAAACTGTTCCTGTGGCACCTCAAAATGATGAAGTCCCCGTTCGAAGGTCCGCAACGACACCTCATGCACCAGAACAATATAGTTTCCAAATCGATGCTGAGGAGCTGAGTTTAGGGGATCATAATGAACCCCCTAACTATCGAGCTGCATTAGCAGATTCTGAATCTGACAAATGGCTTGATGCTATGAACGCGGAAATGCAATCCATGAAAGATAACCAAGTGTGGACTTTGGTTGATCTTCCTCCTAACAATAAGACTGTTGGCAGCATGTGGCTCTTCAAGAAGAAGACCGACATGGATGGAAATGTACACACCTATAAAGCTCGGTTGGTGGCAAAAGGTTACACTCAAACCTATGGGATTGATTATGGTGAAACCTTCTCGCCTGTTGCCGACGTTAGAGCTATTAGGATCATCATAGCCATAGCAGCGTACTATGACTATGAGATTTGGAAAGTGGATGTTAAAACTGCTTTCTTAAATGGACACCTCGACGAAGATGTCTATATGGTACAACCTGAGGGTTTTGTAAGTACAAAACACCCTAAGAAAGTATGTGAGCTTCAAAGGTCCATTTATGGACTAAAGCAAGCATCCAGAAGTTGGAACAAAAGATTCTATGAGGAACTCAATACGTTTGGTTTCACTCAGAATCCCGACGAGCCATGTGTATATGTAAGAGCTAGTGGGAGCACTGTCGTCTTTCTAATCCTATATGTCGATGACATACTACTCATAGGAAATAACATTCCAATGCTACAAGATGTAAAATCCTGGCTTGGGAAGTGCTTCTCTATGAAGGATCTAGGGGAAGCGGCATATATACTTGGTATAAAGATCTACCGAGATAGATCAAAGTGGTTAATCGGACTAAGTCAAAGTGAATACATTGATAAGATTCTAAAACGGTTTAGAATGGATGCTTCCAAACGTGGAAATCTTCCTAATGTACACTTGAGTAAGACTCAAGGACCGTCCTCACCTGATGAGTTGAAACGTATGCGTGATGTCCCCTATGCCTCGGTAGTAGGGTCAATCATGTATGCTGTACGGTGCACAAGACCTGATGTAGCGTTCTCTCAGAACCTTACAAGCTGATATCTACAGAATCCAGGTGAGAGCCATTGGACTGCTGTTAAGAACATACTGAAGTATCTTAGGAATACTAAAGATATGTTTCTTGTTTATGGTGGTGAAACTCAAAATGAGCTAAGCGTTACTTGTTATTCTGACGCTAGTTTTGAGACTGATAGAGATGATTCCAAATCTCAAACGGGGTATGTTTTCATTTTGAACGGAGGCGCTGTTGATTGGAAAAGTACTAAACAGAGCACTATCGCTATGTCTTCTACAGAAGCTGAATACATTGCAACTACTGAAGCTGCAATGGAAGCTGTTTGGATGAGGAAATTCATTTCTGGCTTGGAGTGGTCCCCAGTAATGAAAAACCTATGGATATGTACTGTGATAACACAGGTGCTATCATCATTGCCAACGAACCTGGTGTTCAGAAAGGCGCCAGACATTATCGGAGGAAGCTTCACTACATTAGAGATGCGATCCTAATTGCAGATGTACGCTTGCTCAAAGTTCATATAAATGACAACTTAGCTGACCCCTTCACGAAGCCAATGCCATGTACAAAACATATTGAGCATGCTAGAAACATTGGACTTCGACCAGCTAGTAGTTTCATGTAATCTGTTTTAGTATTTGGATAATGGAACATTGAGCAGTTTTTATTGGAATAAATTGATATATTTGATATGATCATTTTTATATGAATATCTAGTGTGTTCTATATTTGCATGTTTATATCCATGAATATTTACTGCGTTTTATATTCTAAATTGTCCATTGTAATATTAATAATATGTGAATATTATTAAGACAAATCTGAGGGCATTGAGGACATTATATTAGTATGACTAAGGATAATGAAATCAAACTCACATGTTGTTTATAATGATGCACAATTGGACTGACCCAACCTATGAGAAATCACTTCCTGGATTTATGTCACAAGTGAATCTCACAAAGGCTTTGTCACTTATCCTCTGAATTGAGATGCAAGTTGGTCTGTGTATGTAGAGGGGCAAACTTTGATGTGGTTAAACCCTGACCTGAATAAGGCTGCTATAACAACCATTATCGGGTTTGTCATTAAGCATATGACAGACACGTGCAGTCAATAAAGAATTTGTTCCTCCACGTAAGTGGATTAGATACTACTGGGCCCCTCAATGATTTGAATAGATGTATGTGTGGCCACACCTAAAAGGTAATCACGATGAATCCTGATTTGTTTTGGTAATCTACTTCAATGTATAGATCAAGAAACAGAATCGTTGAAATTTTAGATTGACATTAATCCTTGTCTAAAATTCAACATGGTATCAACAACAAATGGATAACTGCTCGAAAAACTTTGAACAAAGATTTTATGAAACTCCTCATGTACTTCTAGGGGCATTGGCGGGTTGCTAGACTCTAACCTTTGCTTGTATAACTACTTGATGATATCACGTGCGCAAGTGGGAGCTGTTGGAATATGCTTCACGCGTATAACATATAGTTATATGGCTAGTTGTTTGTGAGCCTAAAGGGTCACACACTTAAACATTTAACACCATAAGATATGTAGTGTAATTAGGGTAATTACATTACATATTAATATAAGCTACATGCTTGTATATATTAAAGTTTAATATTAATTGTTAATATTAGAACTTTATTGTGAGCAAACTAGAAGGAACAAAAGATAGGGACTAGAGTGTTAATAATCATAATTGATTATGGGAAGTCATTAAAAGGGAATCAAGGGCAAGATAAATCTCACCCCTTGCAAACCCTATTCGGCCGCCCCCTCCTAAACACCTCTCTAGACTTTTGCTCTCTTTGCTTGAAGATTGGACTAGCATCCCTTGGTGTTCTTGCACATGTGTTGTGTGGATCAACTTTAGAGGTATTCCCATTGAATACTTGGTTTCAGTCGATCGTCATCACCATCTGATTCGTATTATACAAAGGCTTCAAGGGTATGATTTATTCATCTTAACTCTTTGTATTTATTATTAGTTTAATTGTATGATTTATATCAAGATCCGTTTATGGTGATAAACTTTTTTCCGCTGCGTTTTGTTACTTGTAATAACCGAAAATCGCCATTAGATTGTCTGCAAGTAAACCTCTTCCACTGGAGCCTGCTGGACATGAGTACCCTGCACAGATGGTGCTAAAGAAACAAAAACATAGTAACTGGTTAGTATGGAATGGCTTATCAAATAGAATTGTGGTGTTGTTTAATTCTAAAATCATGTAAACAGAGTTTTTGAGTTTTTGAAATATTGTGGACTTGTGCATAGCATGTGTAAGAGAGTTTTTCAGTATAAGTGATTGTGATGTGTAGTAGCTCAGTGTAGGATAAGTAACTTTTTCTGGAAGGTTTGGGTTTAGGAAAACGAAGCATGGGATATGCTTCTTTGTTGTTTCAATGTTTTTCACTCGGTGTTAGAGTGATAACAGTAATGTGGCTTAAACCCCATGAATTTTATTTGGATAGTGTAGCTTTAGGATTTGTGATCATTTCTTAAATCATGTTGTCCAATTTAATATAAACTGGGTATGATAGAAGCAGTACCAGTGGGTGTCAGTGTGACATCAATCACCATTGTCTTTTTATATGTTAAGACAACTGTAGACTGGCAATGATCTTTTGTGCTCAGTGTAGGAATTTTTCATAGTAGTAGTGGGCTAACTATGTTGGCCTTAAGAGAATATATATTTTAAAAAAGAATCGTTTGAGACTTTGGTCAGTATTGAGTTGGTACAGGCCAATACTTAGTCTCTTGGATTTAAAAAATAATATATATAGGAGTTTGAAGGCATTATTAGAAATTCATACCTGAGGCTTTGTCAGATTCCCTTCTCCCTTCAACAGAGATAGGTGCTGGATCATTTGTGTGTTGATTGGAACCTCCAGCACCTTCCTGATTTGGTTGTTCTATTTGTTGTGCTTCTTCTTCCAGATTTTGTTGCTCATAAGCAATTTCAACATCCAATGGAACATGTGGTTCCATGTTTAGTGATGGTTAGGCAATGTTGGCTTGATCTGGTTCTGGAAGATCAGCATGTGATGCTATTTGATGTTGTTCTTCTAGAGAAGGGGTCAGTGTTGGATGTAGACTGTGCAACACTGAGTCTGTTGTCAGTGCAGGCATAATGACTGGACTTAACCTTCTTCTAACCCTTATTCTTATAATTAAGGGTTGTTCTTCAGTATCAGAAGCTGATGCAGTATTGGGAATATCAAGTTCTGGTTCTTGGATTGGAGGGGGTGGAACATCCTCCATCTCAACATCATCATTGTCATTAGCATCATCATCACCATTATCATCATTATCATCATCAGTATCATCTTCATCTTCATTTTCATCCATATGAGCCTCTGCAATGGCTAACATTGTGGCACTGAGGGGTGGTTCATCTTCAGTTGTTAGGTCACAACAACCCTGGAATACTTGTATAATTGTAAGATAGATTAAACTTAAGACAATTAAAGTGATTAACACAATATTAGAGTCAAATGTATAATTCCATTAAGTGTGGCTTGTTGCGGAATAACAAGACCACTGATCAATTACAATATGTGTACAAGTGAAAGCGTAAATTGGTGAGTACTCCTTTGCCAAGTGATCTCTATTTATAATGCTATAGAGATCTTACAAAAAGAGGCAAGGAGTAACGGAAGGACTGGAAAAGGAAAGTGGCCGAGATCAAAGGGATTTGATCTGGCCAAGTAAACAAGGAAATGTTTACTCGGTCCTTGTACTCAGTATTGGATGTCAATACCGAGTTCCAATACTGAGTGACCAGAACTGTCTACTCAGTATTGGACCAAGACTTAGCTAATTTATTCTACATATTATTCTACTACTGAGTGATCCAAAGGGGTAAGGCTTTTTGCCTTAACACTTATGATCACCCTTTTACGGTGTGACGTTAGATAAATGCTAAAGATCAGAAGTTGTCGCATCTCAAACCAAATGTCTCAGGTCAGAGGACATCTACTCGAAATTACTTTTGCTTGGGCTCCATGAAGTAATCTTGATATTTTGGTCACGTCTAATGTTTAGCAAACCTTGCAAACATCCATGAATATTTATTTTAACAATACTTGTATCTCTATTAAATAACTATGAATAGATAAATATTCATAATGGTATTAACTCCTGAATCTAGCTCCCACTAAATTAAAGCAACCACAGACATTTAGATACTCAAGGCCTTGTGTATCAAGGATAGGTTTAAAACATGTTAAGAATAGATAATGTGAAAATATTAGGTAAAACTTTCTATTTCAATCCCACAAAATGTTATTACATAATGTATCGATTTCAAACATATCTATGGATCATAATCAAAATTACTAGCTACCAATATCTATGTACTGCATGCCTATAGCGTGCGCATGTTTCTCATGCTTTGGTCCAGCTAGTGGTTTTCTCAACGGGTCAGCAACGTTGTCATCCGTTGGTATTTTCTTAATTATAATATCACCCTCTCTAACATACTCACGTCTGAGGTGATATTTTCTGCGCACATGCCTGGTCTTTTGATGCTCTCTTGGCTCAACAGCTTGCGCTATTGTTCCACTATTATCACAGAATATTTCGATGGGTCTAGAGATATTGGCAATAACTCTAAGATCCTCGATAAAATTCTTAAGCTACATGACTTCCTTTCCAGCATCATTTGCGGCAATGTACTCAGCCTCTATAGTCGAATCTGCTATCGTATCTTGTTTCTGACTCTTCCAAGATATAGCTCCTCCGTTTAGTGTGAATACAAATCCCGATTGTGATTTGTAATCGTCTCTGTCGGTTTGGAAGCTTGCATCTGTGTAACCGGTTTTGTCCTTCTCAAATACTTGAGAATGTTCTTGACAGCCACCCAATGGGCTTCACCAGGATTCTTTTGATATCTGCTCGTAAGACTTATGGAGTAAGCAATATCGGGCCTAGTACATAACATGGCATACATGATTGATCCAATTGCCGAAGCATATGGCACCAAACTCATCCTAGCTATTTCCTTGCTAGATGTAGGACTCTGAGCTTTGCTCAGTGTAATACCATGTGTCATTGGAATGAGACCTCTCTTGGAATCACTCATACTGAATCTCTTCAGTACTTTGTCAATGTATGTACTTTGACTAAGTCCAATAAGCCGCCTAGATCTATCTCTGTAGATCTTTATACCCAGTATAAACGCGGCTTCTCCCAAGTCTTTCATCTGGAAACATTTACCTAACCAGGATTTTACTCCTTGTAATGCTGGTATATCGTGTCCTATGAGCAGTATGTCATCAACATACAAGACTAGGAAGATTACTATGCTCCCACTGAATTTTGTGTAGACACATGCCTTGAAGTCACTCTTGACAAAACCAAATTCTTTGATTCTTTTTTCAAACTGTAAGTTCCAACTTCGAGATGCTTGCTTCAATCCATAAATAGATTTTAGCAATTTGCATACTTTATCAGGATTCTTTGGATCAGTATAACCATCCGGTTGTATCATGAATACGTCCTCATTCAACTCCCCGTTAAGGAAGGCGGTTTTAACATCCATTTGCCATATCTCATAGTCGTAATATGCTGATATGGCCATAAGAATTCTAATAGACTTAAGCATGGTGACTGGCGAGTAGGTTTCAGAATAATCCACACCATGTGTTTGCGTGAAACCCTTCGCGGCAAGTCGTGCTTTGTAAGTATGCACTTTCCCATCCATGTTAGTTTTCTTCTTGAAAACCCACTTGCATCCAATAGCACGTGATTGTGGTGGCAAGTCTGATAACACCCAAACTTGGTTGTCATACATGGATTGCATCTCTGCTTCCATAGCCTCGAGCCATCTTTCAGACTCCACGCCATCAGCAGCCTCGCTGTAGGCAAATGGTTCTAGTGGACTTCCATCATCTTCATCGATCATGAATCCAAGATACCTAACTGGTTCTTGGCGTGGTCTACTGAACCTACGAGGGTTGCGTGTTTCTTGTTCCTCAACCGGTGGGTCTGGTTGGGAATCAACAATTGTTTGTTGAACCACTGGTTCGACTGAAGTTGTCGGTGGATCTTCATTCTCTTCAATTTCTTGAAGTTCTATTTCTTTTCTTGGAGTTTCTGTCCCTAGAAACTTCTCCACCAAGAAGACACCCTTCCGAGCAACAAAAACTTTGTTGTCTTCTTGATGATAGAACTAATATCCTAAGGTTTCCCTTGGATATCCAACGAAGATACACTTATCTGACTTGGGGTTTAGTTTTTCTGTGAAGTTACGTGTAACGTATGCTTCACAACCCCAAATCTTGAGAAAAGACAATCTTGGCTTTCTCCCCGTCCAGTGCTCGAACGGAGTCTCTTCTACTGACTTGGTCGCAACACTATTCAGTGTGAATGCTACAGTCTCGAGTGCATGTCCCCAAAATGTTAGTGGTAGGGGAGCGCGACACATCACTGAACGTACCATGTCTAACAAGGTGCGATTTCTCCTTTCTGATACACCATTCATCTGAGGTGTATACGGAGGTGTGACTTGTGAAACAATCCCACATTCTTTCAAATGATTGTCGAACTCTTGGCTCAAATATTCACCTCCTCGGTCCGACCGAAGTGACTTTATTTTCTTGCCCAGTTGGTTTTCTACTTCCCTCTGATATTCTTTGAACTTGTCAAAGCTTTCAGACTTTAGTCTCATAAGAAAGACATAACCATACATACTGAAGTCGTCAGTAAAGGTAATGAAATAGCGGTATCCACCTCTGGCTTCTGGAGTCAAGGGTCCACACACATCAGTGTGTATAATCCCTAACAACTCGCCTGCCCTTTCATTGAAATGGTTGAAAGGGTCTTTTGTCATTTTGCCAGATAAACATGATTCGCATATGGCATATGATTCCAAATGAAATGGTTCTAGAATTCCATCATCGTGGAGATTCTTAATGTGAGTCTCGTTTATATGACCTAAACGACAATGCCAAAGATAAGTTTGATTCAAGTTACTCTCGGATCTTTTACTTATATGATAAACGTCTCGTTCTATGTTATTTAGATTTAACGTGTATAGACCATTATGAAAATTTGCTTTAAAATATAAAATGTTATCTTTTAAACAAGAAATCGTTTTTCCATAAAACTCATAATAAAAACCACTGTCTATAAGTAAATCAAAAGAAATAACATTTTTAATAAGTCTAGGAACATAATAGCAATCTTTAAGTTCCAAGACTCTTCCGGAAGGCAACTTGAGAAGATATGTTCCTACGGCTTCGGCTCCAACCTTGGAACCTTCGCCTACTTGTAGTTCAACATCCCTCGTCCCAGCCTCCCGTTCTTCTTAAATCCCTGCAAATGATTGCAAATGTGATGACCACATCCGATATCCAATACCTAGGATTCACTAGAAGTAACGAGAAAATCAATCATAAAGATACCTGAATCACTAAAAATTCAGTGTCCAACAGTCCTACATCGGTCGTGTGCTCGCAAATATCCTTGCTGCCACAAGTTGGGCAACACAAATCAGCAAAGTCTCTTAACCAATCATCGAACTCATCCATCTGAACCTCAGGAAGTTGTTCTTGATCTAGCCTTTAGACATCGCGTATACACAAGAGATTCTCGTGTAGTCCTGCAACGGTCAAATCAAAACTCCCAACCAAACGTAATACCTTGTCCTGATAGTATTGAGTGAGGGATCCAAACAAGAACAGAACTTGTTCATGTTGGTTTGATGTGCCAGTAACTTGGGTGAAACAATCTAGCAACCTTCTTATGTTAATAAGATGGTCACTCAATGGTTGATCATCTTTCATTTTTGACGAAATGATTTCTTGCAAAACGAACTGCTTACTTTCTTCAGTACTATCTTTAAACGTCTCCTCAAGATACTGAACAAACTCATAGCATGGTTTCTTACGTAGATTATCAGTAAGCTCTGATAATGAAGTAAGAATAAGAATCGACATAACTTGTGAATCATCAGCCAGATACTGATAATGAGCGTCCGCCCTGGTTGTCCCTTGGGCACCTTGTCTATCACGTACAGTAGATCTTGTGCCTTTAGGAAGTTCCTAAAATGCACATTCCAAACTTTGTAGTTCGAACCAGTAAGCTTCCATTTTCCAGTGATGAGCCTTCGCGATTCAGTCGGTGAGTAAAACGGAATTTCTGACAATACAGACATCTATAAGGAAAACCACAAACGGTTAGTATGATTAGATAAATAAATAACTTCTAACATTATTACCTTTTAAGAATAATAGTTAGAGTAGGATCCATATTTCACGCCCTCTAATTCAAGGTTTGGGCGCTTCCCATTAGAGCCACGCTATTTCTGGTAGGTATAGCCATACCAATCTCCTCTTAAACTAGAAACGATTCCTAGATGTTCGGGATATCAAGTTGAACAACAAACTTGTACATGTTATAATCCCTCAAGTGCATTTTGGGCCGGGACTCCCGATTATCACCAAAATAGATCGTAGCACCTAAGACAGTGCGATGCCTTGCGCCGGGTCTCCCGATTATCACAAGACCCTACGCACCCTAACACTCGCAATGATTTGAATCCACATCTAAGGTTCTTTATCCTTACAATGTGAATATCGTTGAACAAGTGAGGTGTTCCATTAGGTGGGTTCCACTATGATCTAAGATTTGCTAAAAAGGATTTTCATTTGTTCGAAAACTTTAGCCAGTTTTTAAAACTTTTGAAAAAACTACTTGGTTTTTATAAACATGAACTTGTTTATAAATCCCACTTTTAATTTTGCCTCTTAAACTTGGTTTTTTAAACTAACTGTTTATATCGCCATTACAATTTAAACCTTGGTTTTCTAAACAAACTTGTTTATAATTACCATTATTAATTTATACATTGGTTTTCTAAACAAACTGTTTATAATCACCATTTTATTATTAAAACTTGGTTTTCTAAACAAACTGTTTATAATCACCATCTTTTATTTCAAATAAGGTAAATTAAAGAAATAAAATAAATACAATTATTTAAAATTGCTATGTCATAACCCCAAAGACTTAGTTTTGTGTTTTGTAAATAAAAAAAAAATTCGAAAAAAAATAAAATAAATAAATAAATAAAATTTTCGGAACTTTTAAAATAAACACAATGTCACGACTTTTGGGTTATGTCATATTTAAATAAATAAATAAACTGATAATTATTAAATTACCAAACTGATAATTTTTAAATTACCCATGAACTGGTTTCTTATTTCCCCTTAATTTTATAATTATCTTGATTCTAATAAACTATTAAAATCATTAGGTTTAATAATTTTATTATCTTTAATCATTAATTAAATTAAAAATTATATATAATCTAGTCAAGATCTATGTAAATCTATCCCTTTGATTTTATTCTTAAAATTTAATCAAAAATCAAAAAGATTCACATAGATTGACTTACCAAATAAAAGAATATACATAAAATCTTGTAGATTCTTCATTCCCGATTTAGGTTCCATAAAAATCTTGTACCCTAAATACGATAACTTGGTCACCAAGAAACCATCACCCAACCAAAAACTCGGTGGGTTCGGTTTCGGCCGACCACTCGGTCGTCGAACCGAGCCTCAACCGAATCTCGGTTGGTTTGGTTTCGACTCCCGTTTTAATTTTTAATTAATTTATAATAATAATAATAATAAACCTTTTCGTTTTTATCTACAAAATCCTATTCAATCCAATTGCTCATAAACTTGAACAATTTTCTTGGATCAAACTTTCTAGGGCTTTCTTGCTAAATAAAAAGAAAACACTAATTCCTTTTTTCTTGAAACCTATTTAATCCAATTGTTCATAAACTTGAATAATTTTCTTGGATCAAACTTACTAGGTTTCTTTCTAAGATAAAAAAAAACTTAATAAATATGTATATATATATATATATATACACGAATTTAAAAAAAAGGAGAGAAAAATAAACCTAATTTCTTTTTATCTAGAATCCTCCAATCCAATTGTTCATAAACTTGAACAATTTTCTTGGATTAAATTTTCTAGGGTTCTTTTTACTAAATAAAAAGAAACTCAACTGAATCTCATTGAGATTAGTAGAAAGCTCTGATACCACTGTAGGAATACCTTATAGGATTCACATGGCGGAACTTGAATCCCACATACCGGATCTCTACTAGTCAATGAGATCACAAGAAGAAGAAGATTAAGAACATTACCTTTAGATTGCTAAAGAATGATCCACCTCTACTGCACCACCTGAACACGCTGCAAGACCGCGTTGTACCAACAAAGTAATACACGAACTCGTGTATGTGTGTGTCGTGCGAACCAAAAACCGAAGAACCCTATGGGGTTCTTCTTTCGATCGACGCCCGAAGGGAGGGAGGGGGTTTGGGGTTTTTGAGTGTGTAATGTGATTAACCTAAAACCCTTAACATAGGCCTCTTATTTATAAGGTTACATGTTACGTTTAGGTCCTTGGAGTTTAATTATGATTAATCTCATAATTAAACTTCCTATTGTCACTTTAAACCCTTGGACTTTTACTAGTTAATTAATTAACTATTAATTAACTGTCCGTTAAATATTTAACTGAATATTTAACCTTCCTCATAAATAATAATTAACTTATTATTATTTATTCTCTTCTTTATAATTAACTTAACTAGTTAATTATTCCACACAACTTACTTTATTCGGTTGTCCATTATTGGGTGTGTAGCGGTGTGACCCTTTAGTGCCTTATAACATTGGACACGATGACACGTGTACTTACATGTGCACATAAATCCTTCAGTAAGGACGTATGCAAAGTTTCTCCTGAAGATTATCCACCATTAATCAAGTCACTTGCACAAATTTTAATATACACTCATAATAGAAATGTTAAGTTAGACATTGCTCTAACTGAAGTGATGAGAAATTAGAAAAGCTTTCACAAGAATCTTCAAAGTTAGAGACTTCCAAAATCAAGATTGTCGAGCTTCAGTATATCAATCAGATTCTAAAAGAAGCACTTCAGAAAAATGAAGCTCTTCAGAAATCCTGCAAACTCATGCTCAAAATCATTAGATCTCATAAAGTAGACCTTGAATGAACAGGTTTCAGCTCCAGTCCCTCCCGAAGTAGCAACTTCAAAGTTCAAAGAAAATTGTTCAGGAAGCTTAGTGTATCAGATTGCAAAAGAAGATCTGATCATTTCAGAATCTGGTCAAACTGACCGAGTGCTTTCATCAGAGGGATTCAAAATCAGGGATGAAGAGATAGCTCAGACTTCCTCTCAAACTAAAAAGATGGACCAAACTCCAATTAATCTCATCGATCAAGTCAGCTACTTATCAAACTCATTGACTGATATAAAATCTGAACTCAAAAAAACTCCACCGAAGTCCGAGCTGAAATGAATGAAGGGTTTGCCCAGATAAGTGAATAGCTCCAAGCTTTTCTTGGATCCTTACAAACTCTAGCGCTTTTCTCTCTACAAGTTCATCAGCCTGACCCTGCACACCACATAGTTGAAATGGTGAAGCTGACTACTCAGCCTCCCCTAGTTCGTCACGGGGTGAGTGTTGTACAAAAAGAACCAATCTTTGAAAAGGGTCAAGTAAGAACCAATCCTAATGATTTGAATGGTTTGGATGGCTCTAAACATCTCTCAATGGAAGATTATGTAAGGTAAAACATTATTTTGGAAGTGACTGAGTAAATGGAAATTGATAATGAAAGTCACGCTGAACAAATCACTCAACATTTATCAATGGAAGATTATGTGAGGCCGAACGTCATTCTAGAAGTGACTGAGGAAATGGAAATTGATACTGAAGCTCACGTTGATCAAATCATTCAACATTTATCAGTGCAAGATTACATAAGGCAAAATATTATTCTAGAGGTAACTGAGGAGATGGAGATTGATGAAAGTAATGGTGATCAAGTAATTGAATTCAAGTCTGCTGAAAAAGGAATCTCGTTTAACCTACAAATTTCTCCTATTGAGTCTTCAACAGAACTCCAGGGTAGTAAGAATAAGTGTTATTAGTGTGATAGTAATAATCATGAAAGCAAAAACTGTCACTACCACACGTATGAAAGAATGTTAGCATCAGGCTCAGAAAAGTCATCAGGTACTAAGAAGAGCATACCAAAGAAGGTAGCTGACATTGATGACAACAAGCACATTGTGGTATCCATCTCTCAGTGGATACCCAAAAGTCCCTAAATGTGCTGACGGATCGTGCAGGGCAAATAACATGAAGACATCAGATTTATGATCAGTTGTAAGCCCCTGCGTCTTTCACCATATCATCAATAAGGTAAAGTGAATATTTTTCTCTCCATCTAGAATTGCTCAAAGCCAACCAAAATTGCTGTTATTTCCATCATCTTTGTCGTTTTTTTAACTAAGTATGAAGATTACTTCCTAGTATGTTTTTGTTTAAAAATTATTTTTCTTTCATCATCTGATGCTGATGCATTTTGTGCACTAACCTTTGAAATCAATGTATAGTTGAGCATCTGAACCTTCAAAATTCAATGTCTCACTAAAACATTACTTTCAGTGCCTTAATCGTGCATACTTAAAAAAAAAATTATTACTATGATTTTCAGATAGTCCATGATTTTAGACACTCTCTGATGTTAATGACCATCTGATGAAGGCTCGGATGCTAGACTCCATCCGGATACTCATGAGGTGGAGCATTCTCATTGGACCTATCTTCAAAACAACAGACAGTCAAGTGCCATTGGTAAATTTTTCCTAGCTGACATTAAATGTTGACTCCTCGCTGTCATTTCCCGCCACACTACCCTGCCATTTGATTGACCTCCATCATCATACCTAGCCTACCTATACGATCATCTTAACGATTCAAATTCTAACCGTCGATCAAACCGTCTCCCGCATTTTTCCCCAAATTACTCCACAATCTTCCACATTTCATTTACCTACTTCGCAATTCCTTTTCACAATCATAAAATCTCTCATTTTCTCCACAAAATCACTCAAACTCATCTCCCTTCAAATGGCTTCATCAAAACGGATTCCTCTTAAGGTCAAATTACCTGATTTCATCTAACCCACTCACAATGTGTCGTATCCTTACACAAAGATCTATTACAGAAAGAACAACTCAAGAAGCAATCTTAGTCCTCGTGTCAAAACCTTAAAGCCTGAGTTTACAGAGCCTATTAAATTTTTTGATCAACATCCACTGAGGGATACTCTACATTTTGATATCCCGTTATCAAAATCAATGCTTTTAGAGTTCTGGTATACATGCACAACATCAAACGAATCAGAGGAAGATGTAATCTCAGGAACAATTCTATAGGGTAACCACACCGTCTCCTTCAATATCTCAACCTTCAGAGTAGGTACCAAAATGGACTACATAAGGGCTCCACAAGTCTTTGAACCAACTCCATCTTTGAAAGAAGCAAAGAAGACCGTCCTACCTTACATCCAATACAGGGGATCCTATTCCAGAGAAACTTCTAAAACTTTGATGGGTCCATTATGGTCAGCCTTCTTTATGATTATTTCTCAATGCTTAACAAGAAAAACGGGTGGATTTGATTCTGTGTCGGGTCATGAATTGATTCTTGGAGCTGCATTATTTTCTGACATCAGAGCTGATTTTGGATCCCTCATCTTTTCTCAACTTGTAAAGAAGGTTGTTGCAGGCGACATAGAGTAGTTGATTCCTATTCCTCGATTTTTATGTATGATCTTCTTGCACTCACTGGGGGAAAATGATTTCTTTGATAATGTTGGATCTTTCTTCAAAGCTGGAATGGTTGATAGTTCAAATTTCACAAGCCTGAATTACCAGAAGGTGTGTTAGCTTTCACTCACTCCTCTCTCCCCAATCCCTCTTACAAGGAAGATACGGGATCTAAAAACAGTACTTCTGAAGCACACTCTTCGGATGCCCAAGAGGACAACCACTCATCTCCTGACCACTCACAACCACCACCTGATAATCAAACTAGTCGGACACACCGATACAAAATAAGAAACTCAAGGTCCGGGGCTACGTCTAATCCGAACACAATCTAGATATGGGAAATTTCACCCTCTACCACTCAAGTCCCTCAAAGGATTGTGAACGTTGGTTCGGACCCCTCTCAGATCCATCAGGTGTCCAAGTCAGGTCGTGGTGTTTCAAATACTGATAAGGTGGATGTTGAAGAACTTATTGCTGAATCTGATGATGAAGAGGTTGTTGGTGTGAACCAAATGGTGGAGCCTAAGGCTACTCCCATTCCAGAAACAAACCAAGCTGTCAATCCTGAAAATGAGTATAAATTACCGGTCAGTTGGACCACAAGTTCAGAGTAGGATCTCTCTCCAAAACAAGGCAAACTGACGCACCAGAGGGTTCGAGGAACCGGGGTGTGCCAGTTTCACGAAATCTTCCTGGTTTTGTGGAAAACTTCAATGAGGTTATCAAACAGCTTGCACTCATAACAAGCTACTGTGGGGTCATCAACACTAACATCAAGAATCTAACCAACAATCAACATATGACAAACACTGTGCAGGATATTATGGTCACTGATCAGCAAAATATTCAGAAGGATGTGAATTCACAATCTAGTAGAATTGATAATCTCATCTCTGCGATTCACAACCTCACCTCTAGTAATGCTGATGTGTCCTCCAGTTTCAATCAGTTTGACGAATCAATCAGTGATAGGTTTAAGGAAATATCTACTCAAATCTCTAATCATTTTAATTCAAAGCAGGTTGAGACCCAAATGTATGCAGAAAATGTTGCAGCCACCATGCCCACTCCTCCATATTTTCAGGGGGAGAAATATGTTCCTCAACAAGGTACAACGGAGAGGGTCATTGGTAGACCAGCCGAAACTATAGGTGGTGTTGGCAGTGGCTTGGTTCGTGATGATAGTGTCCATAGTGGTGGTGTAAATCAGAGTTTGATGACCTCTTAGCGGGATTCAATGGCCGCTCATGAAAGGAGGTCGAGTGATTCGTTTTAGGAACTTCCGGAAATTCATCTTACTCATCTTGGTGGTACTACATGATCCCCATAGCCCCTTCCTCGGTTGTCATAGGAAGGACTCCAGATCAAGCTCCCAAGAGAAAAATCTAAAGCTTGTCCCTCCATAAGGGAAAAGGAGTAATCAGATGGGCCTAGGGAGTCACAGGGGCAGGAAGGAGTAATCAGAAGAAAGGTGGGGCCGGTGTTTGTGTGCCGGTGTTTGTTTGTTGGTGGTTATGTTTCAAAAACAATTGTCTACAACTTAACTATCTTTACTTTTATCGTTGCTTGCTCAGAACAATTTACTTATTATAATTTTTTTTCTTATGAATGAATCTTATCAGTTTCAATGATATCATTTTGACATACTTGAGTTGATTGATTGTTATATCTTGAAAAGAACTCAAAAAGAAAATATCTGAGTCACCGAACTAAAGCATGGTCTGGAATTTTCAGATTCATCATTTGATGTAATATTTTCTAGGTATGTTTAAAACCTTTTGAATTGTGAAAACATTCAAGGTTAAATATAAAACCTTCACATATTCAGGGAGAGTTGCCTAACTATTTGTCTACATCAAATAGGGGGAGATTGTTGGGTCGCTGAAAAGCATCCCCACTAAAGGAGATTTAATAAAGAAAAAAGGGAAAAAAGTTGGAAGAAAATCTGAGGATCAGTTCCTCAGATTGTGGGTAACTGAATCTGATATATTCGGATTTCAATTACCCGGCTACACTATCTGATCACCATCTGAGACAACGATCAGTTCACCATACGGAATCAGATACTGATCAACCGATTAGATAGTTGTAGCAGGAGCGCACACTTGACAATAACGCCGAGTCTTGAGGACAAATACTTCTCTAAGCAAAACTCTTAGTGAAGGTGAGAGATCTAATGTGATTGAAATGAAGCTAATTCATGATGATTTGAGAAGAATTGAAACTTAAGTGTGTGTGTTCTTTGTGTATTGAGTGTGTGTAGTTGAGAGAGAAAGATGGAGGGAAGGATGCTTTCAAAATGTTAATTCATTCAAATGAGAGGAAAGCTTTTATCATAAGTCATCACAAGGGGTATTTATACCCTGGCCTCTAAACACACTTAAACTAGTCTAATTAAGGCTAATTACATCATTTAAGCTCAATACTAGTCCTAACAATCTCCCCCTTTTTGAGCTTTAGCACTTTATCCCAGTCTTCCTTCTTTAATTTCTTCTTTTAGTCCGTTATGAAAGTCATTTACGCTCAGATGTGCTCTAAAATGTTTTGCTATTCAATGTTTACATCTGATTAGCTTGAGAAGAAATTGAGATTTCAAACATTCAACGGAAATATTTTTGTTTCGTTGAATCTGTCGGTGTAAGAAATTCCTGAAACTGGTTTCCTAAGGATTTGAAAGTTCTGGATATGGAATATCAATTTGGTAAGGATTTTTCTGGGATTTTCAAATATTGGAGATTTTGTGATAGAGGTTTTTGTGAGAATTGGATAATGATGTTTTGGATTCTGAAAAGAATGATTTGTACAGTTAAGTCTTTCGATGTGTGTGTTTTTAGAATTTTGGAAAGAATGATTTGTACGGTTAAGTTTATAATTGAATTGAATTATTTGTACGGTTAAGCTTGAGATAGATGTGGTTGAGATTTTGAGAGGAATTTCTGTAGATGAATTGGTTTTCTTCTTCTTCACTTGTTTTTCCGTTAAGTACACTCATTATCATTTTCTGTTTCTCTTAGTCACATGATATAAACAATTTCTGATTTTGCATTTGATTTGAGTACATGAGTTATGAATTTTCTTCTTTGATGGGATGTTTATGGTTCTTTTTGATGTTGTTCAGTTATAAATCCGATATTTGAACTATTTCTTGCTCTTTTTCTCCCCCTCATGAGGATCATGACCAGGGTGCTCATGATAAAGCTGAATAGTTGCGTTTTGGAAACGGAGAGAGGAATGGTGTGTCGGTGTAAATCGAGAGCCAAGATAGGAAAGAGAACCAGAAACATGCACTACTCATGAAGAAAACATGGACAAATTGATTTAATCCAAGAATGTTGGAGAAAAATATTTAAAAATGAAGAATAGCAGTGTCAATAATCACGTAAAGAACTTCAGTAAAGAGATCGTTTACAGATATGACAAACACGATGATTAGAGACATTGTTAATCAAATATTTGAAATTTAAAAGAGATCAATTTGTTTGGTTATATCAAAGATCAGTGAAGTATACCACTTACAAAGATGCAATCTTCTCTGAACGTGTGCAGAAAAGTGATCTACGGATCTACAAAGAGCAATGATTTAACAATGTGCAATCAAAACGATTTTGAGTGTGTGAGAACTGGAGAAAGTCAGAATTGAATCTGAGCATTTTAGAGAAGATGAAAAATGATTTCTCCATTGATCTTTTAAGAATGAAAATCGTTTGAAAAATAGTAAGAACAATCAATCCAAGATGGTGTTAAAAACAGATGCAATCAGTACTGACTGAAATCAGTAAAGAGATCGACGAATTTAACAGCAAATTGTATTGAGTGTTGCAAACAAGTCATTTAAAAATGAAAAATATTATGTGCAAAATAGAAGTTTGAAAAATTGAGCCACAACGCAAGAGACAAAAATTAGTTATAAACAGATGCAATCTTTACTAATCGAGATTAGTAAAGAGATCATTTACGAATATGACAAAATTTTGTATCCTACGTTGTGAACACATCATTGTGAGCACAAAGTGAGATAAAAATTTTGGAATGTTGAGCATCACAGATTAATAAAGAATTTATGAGATTGTGATGTCAACAACTCAATATGATGAAAGAAAAAAAATATTTGTAATTGAGTATTGATTTGGAAAATGAAAATTGTATGTAAGAGGAGAAAAATTGATTTACAATTGAAAAGATTTTAGCAATGAATGAACACAAAGGTATCAATAAGAAATAAGAGAATTTGCAATAAACAGATGCAATCAGTACCAACCTAGACTGGTAAAGAGATCGTTTACGAATATTGCAAAAGCTAATACTCAACATTGATAACCTTGTGTGATTGTAAATATGTAAGGGGTTGAAAAATTGTCTGAGGTAAAAAAATTTATTAGCAAGATAGAGTAAGAAAATTTGTAATAAACAGATGCAATCAGTACCAATCGAGATTGGTAATGAGATCGTTTATGGATATTACAAAAATTGATACTCCATATTGATAATTCAAAAAAAATTTGAAAGGAGCATTGAAACAGTATTTAGCGATTATAAAAGGATGCTCCCCCTCGACAGTTGAATTTCAAAAATCATAAAGCAGTTACACTCCCCCTTGACATAAGAATGTCTATTTTCTCCCCCTTGACAAGTGAACATAAAAATTTTCCCCCTCAACCAATGATGACATTGAAAAACGGGTTTCAAGCTGATGTACTTGAAAGCCATTTTATTATAATTAAAAAAAACAAAAACAATAAAAACAAAAAAAATAAAGCAGTAAAACAGTTTAAGTTTTAAGATTTAGCATACCAAGCTTAGACACAAGAAAGTTAAAACGTTTTTCGTCTAAAGCCTTGGTAAACAAATCAGCTAATTGGAAATCAGTTGAAACGAAGTACAATTCTACATTACCTTGTTCAACGTGATCTTTGATAATGTGATAGCGAAGATCAATATGTTTAGTTTTGGAATGTTGAACCGGATTGCATGAAATTGCAATTGCACTTCGTGAATCACAATATAAAGGAATACAGGTGTATGAAAAGCCATAATCTTTTAATTGTGATTGCATCCAAATTACCTGGGATAAGAAGCTTGCAGCAGAAACATATTCTGCTTCTGCAGTGGAGAGAGAAACACAATTTTGCTTTCGAGAAGACCAGCTCACCAACTTATCTCCCAGAAATTGGACACTTCCAGATGTACTCTTTCGATCAAGCATACAACCAGCATGATCGGCATCAGAAAAAGTAGACAAATCAAATGAAGTTTCTTTAGGATACCACAGACCAAGATCTCGAGTACCCTTCAGATAACGAAATATGCGTTTGATTGCTTGAAGATGTGACTATTTAGGAGCAGCCTGATACCGAGCACAAATACAAGTAGAGAACATGATATCTGGTCGGCTTGAAGTTAGATATAACAATGAACCTATCATCCCACGATAATTTGTGTGTCAACAACTTTACCATCAGCATCAGCATGCAATGTAGAACCAGGTGACATCAGTGTCGAAATCGGTTTTGAATCATCCATTAGATATTTTTTCAGTAAATCAGTGATGTATTTGGATTGATTAATGAAGATCCCGGTAGGTAATTGGCGAACTTGAAGACCGAGGAAGAAGTTCATCTCCCCCATCATGCTCATTTCAAAACGTTTGACCTTAAGATCAGAAAACTTTTAACAATATTTGGGATTCGTTGAACCAAAAATGATATCATCGACATAAATCTGAATAAGCACAATATCATCCCCTTGCCTCTTAAGGAATAAAGTTGTATCAACTTTTCCTTTTGAAAAACCAGAGTCAACTAAGAATTTGGAAAGGACATCATACCACGCACGAGAAGCTTGTTTTAACCCATATAATGCTTTGTCGAGAATATACACATGATCAGGAAAACTTGGATCTACAAAGCCTTCGGGTTGATGAATAAAAACTTCTTCATTTAGAATGCCATTTAAAAATGCAGTTTTTACATCCATTTGATAGATTGTAAAATTCTTATGTGCTGCATATGCCAAAAATATACGAATGGCTTCTATTCGTGCAACGGGAGCAAACGTTTCTTCAAAGTCAATGCCCTCCTGTTGAGCATACCCTTTCGCAACTAAACGTGCTTTATTACGAATGATAATCCCATTTTCATCCTTTTTATTTTTGAAGATCCACTTAGTACCAATAACAGATTTCCCGGGTGGTCTCGGAACTAGACGCCAAACTTTTAAGCATTCGAATTGATTTATTTCTTCTTGCATAGCAAGAATCCAGTCTGGATCTGACAAACCTTCACTGACCTTCTTAGGTTCATCTGAGCTTAGAAAAGCAGAAAATTGACATTCATCGGCAGTGGCTTTACGAGTTTGAACAGAAGATTCAGGATTTCCAATTATTTGATGAAGAGGATGATCTTTTGTCCATTTAAGAGAATGCGGAAGTGGTAGTTGACCCGGATTAATATTTGACGTATCAGTGAATTCTGGATGTGGGATAATTGCAGTTTGAGTGTTGGATGTAAATGGTGGTGGATCAACACGTGTTACATTGAATTTGGAGAAATCAATCATCAAAGGTTGAACTTGAGCTTGAGCTAAAGTTGAGTCCGATGTATTAGCAGCTTGAGCAGGAGGTGAGTGAGTATCCGGTGATGATTGGTTGTCCATTGATGGAGAAGAATCTGAATCAGTTAAGATTGTATTGTGAGCACTGGAAGTAGGAGATGGAGAAGCAGTGGAACTTGAATTTTGCATTTCAGGTACAGTAATAGATTGAACATCGGCCACGGATGTGTCAGCTTTCTCTACTGATGAGTGTCGAATGTTATGATAATCATCATAAAAATGTTCAAATAAAATCTCAAGATCATTTTCCGAAGTGGAGGGAGATGATGAAGGTAACGGAACTTCAATATCAGTCATCAATGAATCCAAAGGAAAAGTCTCATCAAAAGAAACAATCAAAACTGTGCATCAAACATTTCCCAAACAATTTCCCACTCAGGAAGAAGACAGTTGATAAATTTTCAAAAAGTTCATGAATATCAATCAGACTGAGATCTTTATGTTGCATGACACTATTCCCAAACATTTCCCACTCAGGAAGAAGACAGTTGATAAATTTGATATTCACCTCCAAATTTTCTTTTCGCAAGTAGTTTTTGCGAAGATCATTCAACAATGTACAGTACCGATGATAAGTGCTCTCCAAGTCTTCTCCGATAGTGGCTTTGAAAATCTGATAATTATTCAAAGCAGAAACCATTTTAGCTTTGTTTCCTAAAACTGTGCCCTCCATTTGTTTTCTGATTTCACCAATAATTCTTTACCCGTTTCAAGGCTATCCAAACTGTTGTAGATTTCATTTGGCAATCCTTGAAGCATAAATGAATACGCTTGAACATCGGCTTTAGCACGTCGTTTTTGTTGTGTATCATACTCATCAGGAGGAACTAGACGTTTGCCACCAATAATTGGAGGAGTAGCAGTTGGATCAATAATAAGATCATCATAAAATACCGCTTCCCCATTAGTGAGTGATTCAATAATTTCTTTATGTAGCTCCTGATTCTTGATAAAGTGGAGAAATCGTTTCTTCCACTGAGCATATTCTCCTCTATACAAAACCGGTGGTTTTAGATCAGTTCCGATTGTGAGTGCATCTTTAGAAGACATTTTTAAAATGATTTTTAAGGAAAATTGGAATTAAAAAAAAAACAATTGAAAATTGACCCGAAGATTGTGTTCGGGCCGAAGACTATGTTCGGGCTGAAGATTTCTATGGGCCCAAGAGTAGTTCGGGCCGAAGATTGTTCGGGCCGAAGAGTTGAAGCTGAAGTTTGAAGCCGAACACCTTAAGTCGAAGTCTGAAGCCGAACTTTTTGCTCGAGCCGAACAAGTGAGGAGTTCGAGAACAATGATGAGTTCGGGCTGAAGACTATTGTTCGGGCCGGAGTTCGGGTTTGATTAAACTCGGGCCGAAGACTTATGTTCGGGGTATCAAAGATCTCGGGCCGGAAACAGTGTTTTGTTCGAGCCGAAGACTTAGCCGAGCCGATAACAGTGATTGGTTCGAGCAGAGCCGAGAACAGTTGAGCCGAAGACTTGATAAGCCGAAGTTTGGGCCGAGTACCTGTGAGCAGAACAATTGAAATATCCGAAGATTGTAGAGCCGAACACCCAAGCCGAGAACTTTAGCCGAATTTATCACTGTGTTCGGGCCGAAGACATTCTAGAGGCCGAAGAACTGTTCGTAACTTCAAAAACTCACCATTTTGATTCAATTCTTGCTCAATTCTTGACAAATTTCAATGATTTCAATCCCTATCTGCTCGAAAATGATTTCCTAACACTTTGATCCGATAATATCCTTCAATCCATAACAACACAGCTCGAATTCTTCGATTTTCAGAGACTTTTTGAGTTTTTCAACTTTTGCACAAAAATCACTGAATCATGATCAATTGTTGATGGAATTGATCGAAATTTGATTCTATTCCTATTAGAATCAATGGAGAAACATGAATCTTCAATCAAATCTTCAATTCGAAACAAAAATTTACAACATTAATTTCACAGCTCATGAACAACTTTTTCTTCAAAAATCTCAGATCTGGATCAAATCATCACGAATTTGGATCTACTCTTAGAGAGTTTATGCTCTGATGCCAATTGAGAGATATAATGTGATTGAAATGAAGCTAATTTATGATGATTTGAGAAGAATTGAAGCTTAAGTGTGTGTGTTCTTGGTGTATTGAGTGTGTGTAGTTGAGAGAGAAAGATGGAGGGAAGGATGCTTTCAAAATGTTAATTCATTCAAATGAGAGGAAAGCTTTTATCATAAGTCATCACAAGGGGTATTTATACCCTAACCTCTAAACTCACTTAAACTAGTCTAATTAAGGCTAATTACATCATTTAAGCTCAAAACTAGTCCTAATAGAAGGTGACTGAAGCCAACGACCATTTGAAGGAGCATGAGCATCCGAAGACTCATGGCGATCTGAAGCGTACAAAGGCCTGAAGTCTCAGTGTCACAAAATGACACTAGTAAAGCACAAGTTTGGGTGTCGCCGACAAAGGGAATCCTATGCAAATATTCTAGAAGATATCGGCGATCACAAGACGACAGAAAGTATTGTCCGAATTCCATTAGTAGTGCTCATCGCATGAAATATCCTTTGAACCAACGGAATTCTCACTCGTGGATTCGATCGTTCATTCCTTTTTCACCACGTTTCCTAATACTATAAATTGAGGACTTAGAGATCGAATTCCGTGTGCACCCAACAAGTTTACACGCTGCTAAAATTCTCTCAGACATTATCCTTTGAGGAGAGTGTGAACAACCAGTGAAACCTTAGTTACTTGATTTGAGAATTGAATATTTGTAACGAAGGTGTCTGGTCTTGTGCTTGATCTTTTGTTGATAAGAACTTGTCTTAGATAGTATTTGTTATTGTCTATCTCCTACAAGTAGTTTAGTTAGGATTTGTTCTTAGCTATTCCGCAAACTACTTGTAGCTTTGTTTATCATTATTAATTAAAAAAAGGAAAGTTTAAAAAGTGTTGAGTGTTACCTTAATTTTTAATTTGGTTCGTGAAAGCGTATAAGTGTATTAATTCACTTATCACGGGACTTAGAATCTTTCACATAATTAAAAAAGCACCGCATTAATGATACGATCCAGAATTTTAGTATTGTTACGAGGCAACATGGACCTGTGCGATGCACGGGCTTTGTTCACAATGAACAATTTTGAACCTAAATTATATATTGAAATAATGTTACACACAAAGTATCCAAAGCATGATCACAAACATGTTTAGCTTTCAAATGAAGTTTAAACTTTTTCACCCCAATTCTTCTGAGTAGTGAGATTGATATACCAATCAACTACATCTGGAACATAAATTTGCACATGCAAGACAAAATCATAAGTTATAATTTCAATCAAACAAATTTGAACCAACTGTATAAAAACATTGTTAATCCAAAAAACAACCCAAGAGCACTTGTTTCGTGCTTTACCAACAACACGATACAACACATGTAATTATTAAATATAAGAAAAAAACATTCTAGAACTTATTTATAAAATGATATGATAATAGTAATATAATCGTCAAATGTGATTGTTGTATCCTAGGGAGTTTTACCTTGTAATTTCCACAAATATGTCAAAAGATCATATCTTCAATTTCACTAAAATACTCCATTTTTATTTCCCAAATCTTCACCTTTTGAGAATCTAATTCAAAAGAAAATTGAAAAATATTAAATTAGTAATTTTGAATTCAATCATAAATTAGTACAAAATTTAGTACATTTAGTACATAAAATTCGTTTTGGCTTTTGACATAAGAGTTGAATTGTAAGATCAATTAGTACCCTAAAATGATCAATGTGTAACGAAGTTTGAAGATAATCACTTTATTTTATTTAAGAAAGAGAAAAATGTATAAATCGATCGTGCTTATTCAAATGGAAAAGCAAGAAGATGACGGATACGTTCGAGCAAGAAATTGGTGGAATGGATAGAACCTAGATTTTTGATGCAGATGATTCAAATTTGAGATCATATATGTACTTTTTCAAACATTAGTCATACGAATATGTGTGTGCATAAGGTGCCTTTATTAGGAGGCATGTTAGACAATTTTCAACTTTTAAAAATTTAAGGATATAAGCCAAAGAGATAAATTATCTATTTGTAGTAGAGGTAACAACCGAGTCTTGTGCTCAAACTTCTAGCATCTTTCATATTATGTGCATATACCCATGAGGTATTTGTTGCAATTGTTACATTTTGGTAGGTTATCTGTGGAGAGTCCTTATAATGAAAATATTATTTTTAAATAAAAGAAATAGATAACAATACTCATATGTTCTAAAATAGTGTATGTTTTTTAGTTTAGCTCCGTAGTAGTTATTTCAATCAAAAGAAGTTTAGATTTAGCATTTGGCTAACCGGGTGACAATGTTTAATATCCTTGCGTAGAAGATGATCCATTAGTTGCTACTACATTAGTAGATTCGTTTTCATCTATAAAGCTAATTGCCGAGTTGATTAATCCTCATGAAGTAAATAGCAACAAGTTTTACCTTGCAATTTTCACAAATATATCAAAAGATTATATCTTCAGTTTCACTAAAATCCTTCATTTTTATTTCTCAAATCTCCACCTTCAAAAGAAAATTGAAAAAATATGAAATTAGTAATTTTGAATTTAATCATAAATTAGTGCTGAAATTAGTACATGAAATTCATTTGAATTTTGACGCAATAGTTGAATTATAAGATCAATTGGTGCCCTAAATTGGTCAGCGTGTAACGGCGTTTGAAGATAATCACTCTATTTTATTAAAGAAAGATAAAAATGTATAAATCGACCGTGCTTGTTCAAATGGAAAAGCATGAAGACGATGGATACCTTCGAACAGGTTTTGGTGGAATGGATAAAACCCGGATTTATAACGCAGATGATTCAACTTTGAGACCATATATATACATTTTCAAATGTTAATCATACGAATATGTGAATGCATAAGGTGCTTTTCGGTTACTAATTCCAACATAAATGACTAATTACACCAGACTTTTGAAATAACGTTTTAATGTCTTTCAGTTACTAATTCCAACATTAATGACTTTATTTATGCTAATAAATGCTAGGTAATAAATGGTACATCGAAATTGAAACTCGTCTTTTATGTATATATAGAATATAGATTATGTTTTATAATTATTATTAGTATTAGTATTAGTATTAGATCTTATCTAGAGATCTATAAATAGGGTTTTAGGTTTTGTAATTCATTATGATGATTAATATTATGAAGTTGTTTGGATACCTTGAAGTGTTGGTTTACCTCTCGAAACTAAACTGTGGGAGAGCTTATCGACCACTTGAAAGTCGATTATTCTATCTTTTATTTTTTTGTTTATTTGATTTCTAGTTGGTTCGTATCAATTGGTATCAGAGCTGTTCGGTTTTGGATTAATCGGGAAAAAAGAAAAAAAGGTTACTGTTCACATTCACTGTTCATCGACGGCACTGTTCACAGGATACTGTTCATCACACGCATTGTTCATCGGGTTACTGTTCATCCGAAACATTGTTCACGAAAAAAAAAATCGATTTATTCAAGGTGCCTGATGTTGAGGCTGATCTAGTTCAATCCAAACTCGCTACTGGGAAAAGGTTCAATAATTTTGAACAATGGATGGGGTATTGGAGGGAAGGGGAACAACAATGCATGGAAGAGGAGCGACAACACAGGGAAGTGGAACAACAACACCACAATGAAATTATGAACTTGCTCCGATTTGAATGAAAACCAAACTCTAGTAAGAGGGACAGATTCATCGATGTCATCAACCACGTCCTTGAAGGAGATAGTGAAGAGAGTTGTGGAAGAAAACCTGATAACGGTTGTTATTGAACCAGGGTTGATTGATCGTAGCAAGAATGAAAAAGTTAAGTTGGGCATGACTAAGATAAAAGAGGTCAATGAAGATTACCTTGATAGAGGAAAGCCATGTTTGCAATCAGCGAGAGAAACCAACGCACGGCTGTGGCAGACAAGACGGGTTAAGGCAAGAGAGTTTTGGAAAAAGTTTGTCACTGCAACACGTCAAACCAGAAAAATGAAGCCACAAACTACCGGTCAACGAGTTGGAGATGCATCTTATCACAAAGACGTTAATCTTTACCATGCTAATTCAACTCTACAAGGGCCAAATAGAAAACAATTAAGCTAAGACTCTTTTGCAAGCATTTTGCGGTTTCACTTTGATTCGCATAAGATGGACCTACAAGTTAAAACATGGGATCCAGGAATCATCGCTTGAAGCCACACCTTGAGGACAAGGTGTGTTTTGGGCGCAGAGTAATGATACGATCCAGAATTTTATTATTGTTATTTTATTTTATTTTGTTATTATTATTATTATTATTATTAGTATTAGATAATATATAGTTTAAATCTAAATATTAAGTAGATAGGTTTTATTTTAGATAAATATTATGATTCGAATTTGAATAGGATTACATCTTATCTAGAGCTCTACATATAGAGTTTTAGGTTTTGTAGTTCATTATGATGATTAATTTATGAAGTGGTCTTGATACCTTGGAGAGTTGGTTTACCTCTCGAAAGTAAATCGTGTGAGAGCTTATCGACCTCTCGAAAGTCGATTATTCTATCTTTTATTTTTTTGTTTATTGGATTTCTAGCTGGTTCGTATCATTAACCTTTCACACCATTAAAAAAACACTCCATTATCACACAAAGAAAGAACAATTTCATCAGTAATCATTCACATCATTAAAGACCCAAATCACCATTAAACTTTTGGCACCATTAAATACACATCACACCACTATAGTATTTTCACAATTAAAAGATTTACACCATTGATTACATGTTTGACATAATGTCATATATTTTACCTATTTATTCCAATTGCATTTACTTTACAAATTTCAAAAGTGACCAATGAGCACAACATGTATCTATACTATTTTAAAATGCAGATTGCACATTTCTGAATTTCAAGTCTTCCGTTTTTAGCAATGTCCAAACCCACGTTAAAATTAAAATTTTAAAATTGCTGCTGCCAAGATTCGAACCCGGGTGGGCAGGTACCCCAGGCAGGAAGCTTACCACTAGGCTAGATGCAACTTGGTGACTATGTTTCGTAACATACCACTACTAGCTGTCATTTGCTAACGGAAATTTAAAAGTCATAACTTAAATAAGAGTTAATGTCATTCCTAAAATAAATGCTATAATGTTTTGTATAATTAATATCGGACCAACTAATATTAGGCAATGTAGTTTATTTTTAAAAGGAAACGTTTAAGAAATTTAATTTAAACCAAATATAGATGACTTTTTTTTATTTTAGTTAAAAAAATATGCTTAAATTACGGAATTATGTTTATTTTTAAAAACAAAAAATGTAAAATCCGTGTATATATAGAGATGGTTATCAAGGTTTCATTTTCTTTAACAAACATACTATCATTCAAACATTCAAACTTCCTGCAGGTATCATCTTTTGATGTTTTTCGTAAGTTCCGTATGTACTTATTTTTATAGAAACCAAAATCTCCATTACTATGTAAGTGATCTTTACTAAAGTCTATTTTTATATTGCAACAGCCTAACCATTTGTTATTTTAATTATCTTCTCAACTACAGCAACATATTTTGTTTATGAAACAATAGAATATGTTTATATTTTTGATAACATATACTGTTAATTATCAGTTCAGCAAAAGTAATACAAAAATCCAATGTAGAGTATTATTCCAAAACATCACTGCCTCTGTTTTATTAACAACACAAATTGTGGATATGTATTTATAGATTAACGATGTACTGATTTATCTATATGCTAGCTCTGTCTCTATTACAAACTTGTTTAGGTTCTTTGTTTATTTTAAACCATTCCTAAATTATTAACTCAAATTACTACAATGTATATTATAGTTTTTTGGGCTGCTACACTATTTAAACATATATTATGTTTAGGTTTTAATTATTAAAATATTAAACTTAGTTTGTTTATGTTAATTTAAATATTAAAGGGTTATGTACATATGTAATAATGTATATTGACTTTTGACTATTTACTTTTTAACTAAAGTCAATTTCTTCAGTTTTTAAGTCAAAATAAAGTTAAAAATTAAAAATTCTAACTATATGTTTTGTGACGATAGTATTTCAATTTATAATCAAAAATTTTAAAATAGCCAATTTGTTATGCACTAATGGTACTTTTTTACGTTGGCTACAAATACGTTACGAAGTCAATTTGTTGAATTTTATAGTTTGCATTACCAATTTGTTCTACATAAATTGGCAAGTACTAAGAACAAATTAGAAAACTTTACTCAAATATTAAAACATTTCTCTAACCAACTAAACTACTAGCTCACATGTTCGTTGCTTAATTATAATACGTTTATTAATATTGTAAACCTTAAAACGTTGAAATTATAACCATCACCCACCATTCGTTAACACCACTATGCACACCGTCTGCAACAACCGCCACCATCATCCACCAATTTGACGTCGCAAAAATAAAGTCACAGGGTACTCGTCGCCATATTGTGCGGGTTCCTGCTACTAACCTAGATAAGTTTTTTTAAGTGTTTGGTTTAACTTATAACCTTATGCTTATATGGTTATTAAAAGTGTTTTAAATAAGCCTATTTGTAAGGAATTACTAAGCTTATTAAACCTTTTTACCCTTCTACCCTCACATTTAACCATATTTCTTCTCCACAGATTGTCCTCCATAGCTCACCTCGATCATATTTAGTAATTTTACAATAAGTTTAAATAAGCTCATCCAAACATTTTATTTAAAAAAAACTTATTAACTTAAATAAGCTTATAAGCACAAGCCCCCTTAATAAGTTTTCCCAAACACCCCATAAGTTATATTTAAAAGCCTAAGAATGTCACTGTTATGGTATGTGGATAAGAAGATAAGGTTGACTCTTAATATACTCGCTTAATGTCAGTGGTATTCCCCCTGATGTTCTCCGGCTCAAAATTGGGTGCCCGATAATACTTTTACGAAATATCGATCAATCTCAGGGATTATGTAATGGCACGAGACTTATATGCAGAAAGTTTGAGCCAAACCTAATTGATGTGGAAATAGACGTTGGCCAGCATGCTGGAAAAAAAGATTTTCTTTGCAAGAATACCTCTATCTCCGTCTGAAGCCAACATGTTTCCTTTCAAGTTGAAAAGAAAACAGTTTTCACTTAGGTTAGGCTTTGCGATGACAATCAACAAAGCCCAAGGACAGACAATTCCAAACATGGGCGTTTATCTGCCGGAATCGGTGTTCTCGCATGGGCAACTTTAGGTTGCCCTTTCGAGAGGAATTTCACTTGACAATACAAAAGTATTGGTAACTCCAGCAAACAAAATTAATCTCGATGGAGTTTATACATCAAACGTGGTGTATCGAGAGGTTTTACATGATGAGTGCCACGCATAAACAGACATTTCTTCCCTGTATTTTATACTTAATTAGGTTTATCGTGTTACATCAATTTTATACACAGTTTTCATACGTATTGTATTCGTTATAAAAATATGTAACCAATGGACTTTTGATCGTCGGAAATATATAGTTCGCAGCCCGCCGCATCACGCGGGTTTTAACCTAGTTAACTCGAATTCATATAAGTGACTTTAAATTGATTAATTGTACACTTCAAACCACAAATGCATATTGATTAATTCACTACCAAAATGGTTCTGGAAGATGAACAAGATCGAGAAAGCAAAAGGATGATCAACTACCACCAAAAGATTATATGTCTAAGTATTAAGTGTATTATAATGTAAATATTATGAACTATTGTTAAGTTAGGAAAAATAAGGCAGAATGCAGCCACTTCGTTTGGCTGCTGTATAACCGCCAATAACTACCAACTGCCGTCGGTTGGCAGTTTAGAATAGCTGCTAAAATTTAGTTATATATTACCACTATATATATGTAAATGTAAGAACGAAATCAACATCATTTCTTCAATAAATAATGTGTTTTATATATACGTTTTCTGTTTTCTGTGCATTATTGTTTTACTGCATATTTGAAGATTCTGGAGACTGTTTTTGATCAAAGCATGGCTGATCAAAAACGAACTTAATTGAGCCTTGTTTTGCTTTGATTTATGAGATTAAACAATTTAATGAATATTCTATTCGGTATTAAATCAACCATATATAAACATTTAAACTATTGTATTTATACTCATCTTTATCAATAAAAGAGACTCACCAATTCACAATACTAACATGTTATCAGAGCTAAGAGCTTGCTACCTGTGAAACAATTTTATTTTTTTCTTCTTCTTTTTGCACTATAAACAGCCGGCTGCAATTCCGGTTCAAAACGTTTCTTGAATCATCAATTCCTGTTCAAATCGTGTTTTGAATCATCGCTTACTCTTCAAATCGTTTCTTGAATCGTCTATATTACAACAGCAACAGCTACGGATGTGATTGAATCGCTAATAGCATAACTGGATCGACTGTGTTCAGATCATCGATCGTTTAAACCCCTTGAATCATCGAGCAGTGAATCCATTTTCATATTGATTATCTCTTGAATCCCTTGAATAAACGATTATCATATTTGAATTGAATCATCGATTATCAAATTTCATCTGAATCATAAAATCGTGACATTCAATTGTGACCGATAGGAATCAGCGCATCGTTTATTAAACCTACGGCATTTTTTTTTAATTTCCCTTGTTTTCAATGGCTGGAAACAAAAGCTCAAAAATTATTCACAATTCTTGGGCTTATTTTATGCCCTCATATTGGGCTGCATCTTGGTGGGGCCCACCCCCCAACATACCTATTTAGTCAACAACATGATTGGGCTAAATATCGGGCTTCTTTTAATCAATAATCACCTACATATCAGCGGCCCCAAGCCCATGCTCAATTTCCATATGTAAACCCGCAGGACCCTTCTGAATTACTGCATTTTCGGCAATAACTTTGAATGAAAATGACGATCAATGGTATATGGATTCAGGTGATACATCTCATTTCATGGCCGACCCCAGGCAAAATATCTATCCCTTGTGTATCTTCTATAATCCGTGTATGTTGGAAATGGAAATCAAGTGTATGTTATTGGATCAGGCCACACCACCTTACCTCATCCAACCACACAACTTCGTCTCAAAGACATACTATACACATCACATGTTATCAAAAACCTTGTATTGGTCCGTAAATTTTATCGTCAAAATCATGTTTCTGTTGCATGTGATCCATATGGTTTCTCTATAAAAGATTATAAGACCAGGAAACTCCTATCGAGACATTATAGTACCGGAGATCTCTACCCGTTCACCAAACCATCCACGGAAAAAGCCTCATCTTATTTTGTTTCCTCTCTATTTTACCATTTTGGCATTCACGGCTCGGTCATCCGAGCAATCATGTAATGGAATTCTTAACAAGAATAAACACATTTTTTTGCCACAAAAATGATCTATTCTCTACTTGTCATTCATGCCAACTTGCAATACACAAACGTCTACCTTTTAAACAGTCCACTTCAACCATTGTAAAACTATTTGGTCTTGTTCATGCTGATCTATGGACTACAACTATACAAAGCAACACTGGTTTTAAATATTATCTCTTTCTCATTGATGATTTTTCTTATTTCACATGGGTTTTTCCACTCAATTACAAGTCTGAAACATATGATAAAATTTGAAAAATTTCACAAATACATCCGAACACAATTCAACACTCTTCTCAAAACGTTTCTATGCGAAAAAGCTGGTGAATTCGATAACCAATTATTCCATAATTTTGCAACCACCACCGGTCTCCATATTCGTGTCTCTAACCCACATACCTCCCTACAAAATGGTACCGTTGAACGCATGATTCGTCGCATTAAAGAACTCATGGTGTCACTTCTCACCCATGCCTCTCTCCCACCATCATTTTGGGTTGACGCTCTTCACACCGCAACATATCTTCACAATATTCTTCCCAACGAATAATTCGGAAACCGTACACCCACTTCCGCTCTTTACCTCAAACATCCTACGTACGACCACTTATAAATTATTGGTTGTGCCTGTTTTCCCAACCACTCAGCCACTCGCCAACATAAACTCGTTCCTCACTCCAATCCATGTTTATTTCTCGGGTACCCAACTCAATACCATGGTTATCGTTGCCTTGACATGACCACAGGAAAAATTATCCTCTCTCGTCATGTCACATTTGATGAAACTAATTTTCTAGATGCCAATCTCCAAGTTACTACACCACATAATTACTCATTTCTAGACACCGATCTATCCCCTATTCTCTTCCAACCTCAACCCACTACAACTAACCTACACCCCCTTCCACTAACATACCTGAAACACCCCCCCCCCATCCAACGACTATCATCACTCCACTTTCCTCAGATACTCAACAAACTTCCCATACATCTTCACCACCATCGACAGCAACACGTCCCCCACCTAGCTACAACCCCACCTACATCCATTCCCCAACCTATACCTCCATCTCCAATATGTTATCCTCTCACTTACTCCAGAAGAGAACAACCACCACCTACACCTCCACCACCACCACAACCCACTTCAACTCACCCTATGACCACGCAGTCAAAAGTCGGCATTACAAAACCTAATCCACGACTCAACCTCCACACTACCACCTCTCCTTCAACCATATCTCCCCTACCCAAATCTCACAACTTCGCCCTATCTGCCCTCGTGTGTGTAAAAGTAACTTGATAATACCATTAAAACTCGGAAGTGTGAGTGAATTGACGCCTCACTCATCCATTATAAATCTATTATAAAAAAGCACACCATGGCCATAGAAGAAACCAAAGACGTGTCCTGTCTATCATGACTCTTGAAGGACTCCTGGGAACATTACAATCTCATGAATTGAGACTTAAAATGTTTGATGCCTCTCCTTCCATTGATCAAATTTTCGAATTACAATCTGTTGGAATTGGTGTCCAACACATCAAATAAACCCGTATTCCGGTTCGGGTATTTTAGAGTCCTATTCGGGTTGCCCTCGAGGAATCAACAAACACGAGAAAAACATAGTGTTTAATTAATTGTTTAATTAAATAGACTATCGGGCTTGACGTATTTAATTAGTTAATGGGTATTAATTAATTAAATGGTTTCGGGCTAGGCATAGGGTTCGGACCGGGCTTGGTGGTGACGGGCTTTGACCTAATTAGAGTTTGACTCTAATTAGGGTTGATGCACTATATATAGAGGTTAAAGGGTATTAACCTAAACACACTTAACAACTCTTTCTTGTTCCCTTGCACCATTCGGCCGACACCCCACAGCCACCATCGAACCGCCGCTGCCCCGCTGTCCAGCCGCCGTCGAACCACCGCCGGACCGCCGCTGCTCCGCCGCCGCCGCCGCCGGTAATCGAAAGAGTTTTTCGATTGGTTTTCGGTACTCGTTTTCTCAAGGTGCTTTATACTACGTTGTGGTATATTGTCCTGTTTGTGATAACCCTTGGGTGTGATACGATAGAGGGATTGTTTCTTGAATCCTAGGCATAGTGTGAATCTGGCAAGAACGAGATCACAAGGTTTGTCATCCTCGCCAAACCGTAACAATGTAAGTTTTGAATTTATCATTTAATTAGTTATTAAATTCTAGTTGCGTTAGAATTGTAAACCTAACGGTCCAAATAGTTTTATCGGGTCAATGTTCTACCAAGTTGTTTTTGATTTCCGCCTTAAACAAATTGTGGCTAGATGCATAGAAAACCCAACAGTGGTATCAGAGCGCCATTGGTTTACAAGTCTAATTGTGCTAGACAAGAAATTCAAAATCCATAAAAATTGTTTTTATGATTTTCGGAATTTCCGAAAATTGTTTTTGGGGTTTCCGAAAATTAAAAATACATTAAAAATAGGTTTTTAGATTTTTTCGGTATTTTATAAAATTGTTTTGATAATTACCGAAAATTAAAAATATGATTTTTAATATTTCCGAAAATTCGGAATTATTAATTTAATTATTAAAAACGTTTTTTAATTTAAATTAATAAATTAAGATAATTTCAAAAGTTTGAATTATCAAGAATTTGAACAAAAGATTTTATCAAATCTAGGTTTTTATTTAAAAGATTTAAAATAAATATTTTATATATTTTATATATTTTTCGGAATATATAAAAGGAATATAAAGGTTATTTGTTTAATAATTAAATAAAATAAATCCTATTTAAGTATATATGTATTTTTCGAAACACATATATGCCAAAAATAGTTGATTTGGCAAATCTAGATAATATTTGAAGGAGTATCAAATAAGGATAAAATTTAATAGTTTAAATTAGGGATATATTAGATATATCCGAAATCTTTTAATAAGAATTAAAGATATGATTTTAAAAAATTAAAAGATATTTTAAATATGGATATAGATATATCCGAAAATAATTTCGGTATATATTTATATATATTTAAATATTTTCGGTATTTTTAAAAATTAAAAGGGTATGGATTTTCGAATAAATTTAAATTTGTTTTGTCTTATCTTATAATAGTTTATAATAAAGATAAATATTTAAATAAGTATTATATATTATATATATTAATTAAAAGTTTAATTAGAATATATATATATATATATATATATATATATATATATATATATATATATATATATATATATATATATATATCGAATTCCCATATATATCAAATGTGATTTGATATTCTTCCCTTATATATATAATATTATGTAATAAAAGTTTATTAAATATTATATAAGATATAGTTATAATAGGATTTAAAACGTCGCGTCCTCGCGCGTTTATAAAATTAATTGTACTATATAGAACTTTAGTAAATGTAATTAAAAGGCTTTAATGTACATAGATATAATTATATCAAAGTTTATATATATTATAACTAAAGTTAAATACATCGTTACTTATGTCATTAGTAGGCTCACCCATAGTGTAAGACATCTAAAGGATGAAAAGGAAGAGATATAGATCTCTAAACGGGGTTGCGTTTTTAACACGCCATGCGCTGACCTGCCCCGCCGCTTCCCTTGTCTTGGAATGGAGCTACCGAACGGGCATAATAGGATGATGTCAAGATTAAAAGTATAATCATAAAATTAAACAAATCCTTCCCGTTTAATTAAATGTGAACATTGTGTGCTCTCCATTGAATGACACGCGCTCGTATCATAGTCTGATTAACGGAACTCGTGTGGTTAACCGGTACGTTAATTGTGAGATTATTTTATGAGTGAAACGATTCTCGCGATACTCAAGCGAACTTGAGCCGAGAAGTCCACGTGGGTATTCCATGGTTGTTTCACCTTCTAATATATGATCCACGGTATCCCTGTCATATAGATTAGAATGAGCGTTGATTCGAGATTAACATACCATTCTCCCACGAGAATGAATCTCAAAGAACTAGGGATTTCATAAGATTGAAATTGACAATAGTTTGCCTACGACACGAAATTGTTTGGTGTGAAATACGGCATCCCTCTTCACATCAAATAACTAGTGGGCGTATCCTAGCCTTATGAATAAAGATTGGGAAAATTATTATAAGGATTAATTATTGAATTCACTAACAAAGAAATTGTTTCTTTTGTAGATGGGTTCAAACTTGAATGACAACACAATTCCTCTACCACCACCACCTCCACTCCCGATTGTACTCGCACTGCCGTGTCCACCAAAGTCATCTCCTAATAAGGTTTCATCTCGAAAAGCTATTGGAAATTTTGACTATGTGGATTATCTCGGTAATACTCGTGCTGTTCATAAAAACATGGAACTCATCAAGAATTGCAAAATGCAAGATGGAGAATCAGTGTGTAACTTCATCTCGAAGATGAGGGAATACATACATAACTCAGAAAGTCTGGGTATGCCTATCTCTAACGAGTTAGCTGTCGATATGATTCTACACAAGCTAACTCCAGAGTATTCTTCATACGTATCAGAATACGACAAGAATAAGAGGGAAATCACAACGTTTGAACTGTACGAGGAGTTAAAAGTTGTTGAGAATGACTTGTTAACGGCCTGCGACTGTGATTTCGAATCTCCAGTCTTGAGCATTGAGTCTAATGATGCTGGAAGAGGTAAACTTTCTCGTCATAAGACGAAAAGAAAAGCTAAGGTGGGACATGCCCAACGAAAGCTTAAAAGAAAGAGAACCTCTTTAATAACACCTAAAGACTCTATATGCTACTATTGCGATGAGATGGGTCACTGGAAGAGAAATTGCCCAAAGTACCTTGATGATTTGAGAAATCATAGGATCCAACAGTCTGGTGTCCTAGGTACGTTTATGATTGAACTCCATCATACTTCTATGTCTAATTCTTGGGTTCTAGATACAGGGTGTGGTACTCACATTTGCACTGATATGCAGGGACTTAAGAATTGTAGGAAGTTGAAGCATGGAGAGCTTAATCTGATCATGGGAAACAGAGTCTCGACTGCTGTCACCAAGATATGAGATTATGAGCTCATGCTTGGGAATGGATGTTCTTTACGTTTATTAGATGTTTGTTTTTCGCCTTCTATGGCACGCAACATTATTTCGTATTACGCATTGTTTAAGGATGGTTTTAACTTTGTTTTTGATAATGAGAATGGTTCTATTTTAGTTTATAAAAATGATGTGTTTTATTTTAAAGCTATTCCTTGTGCTGGTATATATGAAATAGATGATTGCGTAAACAAAAGGAATCTAATATTAAATGTTGATTTATCCAAATGTGTATTGGATAAGTCATGTCTATGGCATTGTCGCTTAGGACATATAAACAAGAAACGCATAGCTAAACTCCAAAAGGATGGAGTGTTAGAATCATTTGACCTCAAATCGAATGATGTGTGTGAGTCTTGTTTACTTGGCAAGATGACAAAGGCGCCATTCACAGGGTCATGTGAAAGAGGCAAAGACTTGTTGGACCTCATACATACTGATATATGTGGACCGTTCAAGTCTAACACTAGACATGGTGAACGATACTTCGTCACATTTACTGATGATTTTAGTAGATATGGATATGTTTATTTGATTAAACATAAGTCTGATACTTTTGAAACGTTCAAAGAATATCAGAAAGAAGTAGAAAATCAACTGGGCAAGAAGATTAAGATGCTCCGTTCTGACAGGGGCGGAGAGTATCTTAGTCAAGAGTTCATCGACTATCTAAAGAGTTGTGGAATAGTATCCCAACTCTCACCTCCTCGAACTCCACAACTTAATGGAGTGTCGGAAAGGAGAAATCGAACCTTGCTTGATATGGTTCGATCAATGATGAGTCGATCAACACTTCCAGTGAGTTTCTGGGGATATGCCTTAGAAACTGCAGCACATATCGTGAACCTTGTACCAACTAAGAAGGTTGCCAAAACTCCCTCTGAAATGTGGACAGGGAATCCTCCCTCCCTCAAACATTTGAAAATCTGGGGTTGTGAAGTTTATGTGAGACATGAATCTCACGACAAGCTAGATAACAAATCAGAGAAGTGCTACTTCATTGGCTACCCACGACAGTCTTTTGGATATCGGTTTTATAATCCGAAAGAGAACAAAGTGTTCGTATCTCGAAGAGGATTTTTCCTCGAGAGAGAGCTATTATCCAAAGAAGACAGTGGGAGCAAATTTGATCTTGAAGAGTGTCAAGAGTCAAACAATGAAGATGTAGTGGAACCTATAGTTGACACTAGCACTCAACCAGAGGATGAGACTCCTGTTGAACAAAATGATGTAACTCCTACCGTTCCACGTAGATCCTCTAGAACTGTTCGCCCTCCTGAGCATTTTGGTGATTATTATGATTTCCATATTGCTGAAGGCGATGCATCTGCTGGTAATAGTTTACCAGTTGATGACGATGAGCCATCGAGTTATAAGGAAGCTATGGAAGGCCCTGAGGCCGAAAAATGGAAAGTGGCTATGGAGAGTGAGATTCAGTCCATGTATGACAATCAAGTATGGAACTTGATTGAGACTTCTCCCGGTGTCAAAACCGTTGGATGCAAGTGGATCTTCAAGAAGAAGATAGACATGGATGGGAATGTGCACACCTATAAGGCTAGGTTGGTTGCAAAAGGTTATACTCAAACTCATGGGATTGATTATGATGAAACCTTTTCACCAGTAGCCAAGATAAAGTCTATCAGAATATTGCTTGCCATAGCTGCATTTCATGACTATGAAATTTGGCAGATGGATGTTAAAACCGCCTTCCTTAACGGAAGACTTACTGAGGATGTCTATATGGCACAGCCAGAAGGTTTTATCAATAAGAAATATCCTGATAGAGTGTGCAAGCTTGAGAAATCCATTTATGGATTGAAACAAGCCTCTCGAAGTTGGAATCTTTGCTTCCATGAGAAAGTCAAGGAGTTTGGTTTCTCTAGGAGTGAAGATGAGTCCTGCGTTTACATCAAAGCTAGTGGGAGCGTTGTTGTCTTCCTAGTACTGTATGTGGATGACATACTCCTTATAGGAAATCATATTCCTACACTGCAAGACGTGAAGTCTTGGTTGGGAAAATGTTTCGCTATGAAGGACCTAGGAGACGCAGCGTACATACTCGGTATAAAGATATACAGAGATAGAGAAAGACGTCTAATAGGATTAAGCCAGAGTACATACTTGGATAAAATACTAAAACGTTTTAGTATGGTTGATTCCAAGAAAGGGTATCTACCCATGAATCATGGCATAACATTGTCTAAGAGTCAATGTCCCAGTACTGAGCAAGAACTGGAGAAAATGAGTCGAGTCCCTTACGCCTCGGCGATTGGATCGATCATGTATGCCATGGTATGTACTCGCCCGGATGTCTCATATGCGCTAAGCATGGTGAGCCGGTTCCAAGGCAACCCTGGCAACGATCATTGGACTGCGGTGAAAACGATTCTCAAGTACCTAAGGAGAACAAAGGATATGTTCTTAGTGTATGGTGGGAAAGACGAACTTGTTGTGGAAGGTTATTGTGACGCGAGTTTCCAAACGGATAGAGATGACTCGTGCTCACAAACTGGGTGGGTGTTCTTATTGAACGGAGGAGCTGTCACTTGGAAGAGTTCCAAGCAGGAGACAGTAGCTGATTCAACTTGCGAATCTGAGTATATTGCTGCCTGTGAGGCATCAAAAGAAGCCACATGGTTGAAGAATTTCATTGGGGATCTTGGTGTCGTAACAAGCATCAAGGAACCAATGAAAATCTTCTGCGACAATGAAGGTGCAGTCTCATTGACTAAAGAATCCAAAGATCATAGTCGAACCAGGCATATACTCAGAAAGTTTCACTACGTGAGAAAGCGAGTTGAAGATGGGGACGTGATAGTGACAAGAGTATCGTCGGAAAATAACCCGGCTGATCCTTTCACAAAAGCACTAAGTCGTGCCAAGCATGATGCTCATGCGAGGACGATAGGAATTAGATTTCATAGTGACTTATCATAAATTGTCATTCATTTGAAATTGTAGTGAATATTAAATTGTATGAATTGATGATTTATTTATGGAGATTAAATAATTTGCAAGTGTTCTATCATTCATATAGTATTTAATTATTCCATTTCAAACCTTTTGCATGTTTAGAACCTATTCCTAAGTAAACTAAGAGATTACTTAAACGTCCACAGTCGATCGTTCTTATGGGAATAAGAACTGAATTAAGATGTCATGGGAGAGTGAGTAGATTGTTCAAAGGTATGAACATTGCATAGAGATTGCTGCTACTCTCATGAGCATTTAAAAAGGTGTATTTAAATGTTGGACCAACCCACGCTCAGAGTATTACCCCATGGACTTTATCATGGGTAATAGTGAGGCGATAATATCGTATGAGTCTTCAAACCAAGATGCATCGTTTCCTAAGTACGATTTCGTGATGCATTGGTCTAACTCCAACGCTATTCGTAACTGGTAGCTATAAAGATTAGTTCCATGTATTATGTGATGACTATGAAGGAAGATGATGTAGTTAAGGTTTATTCGTTCCCTCTGATCAAAGTGATAGAGGAGATATCTATGGGCCCCCTGTTGATTTGATGTGACACTGAAGTACCTGCGCAGGTCATGACTAGATTGAAAGTTCAATCATGCAGTCAAATCGTCATCATAAATCTCGAATCAGGAAACATAATCGTAACTAGAGTGATTGTCAAGTCCATGTCACTAGTTACATGATATCGCGCAACGAAGGACATATGATCACTTATCATAGGACCGTTTCTGATAGTTCAGAGTTCGGCAGCTGCACATGCTATGCACACTCTAAAGGATACACGAACGCGTACCGTTTATAGTTGATGAGATGTCCAAGTGGGAGACTGTTGGAATTGGTGTCCAACACATCAAATAAACCCGTATTCCGGTTCGGGTATTTTAGAGTCCTATTCGGGTTGCCCTCGAGGAATCAACAAACACGAGAAAAACGTAGTGTTTAATTAATTGTTTAATTAAATAGACTATCGGGCTTGACGTATTTAATTAGTTAATGGGTATTAATTAATTAAATGGTTTCGGGCTAGGCATAGGGTTCGGACCGGGCTTGGTGGTGACGGGCTTTGACCTAATTAGAGTTTGACTCTAATTAGGGTTGATGCACTATATATAGAGGTTAAAGGGTATTAACCTAAACACACTTAACAACTCTTTCTTGTTCCCTTGCACCATTCGGTCGACACCCCACAGCCACCATCGAACCGCCGCTGCCCCGCTGTCCAGCCGCCGTCGAACCACCGCCGGACCGCCGCTGCTCCGCCGCCGCCGCCGGTAATCGAAAGAGTTTTTCGATTGGTTTTCGGTACTCGTTTTCTCAAGGTGCTTTATACTACGTTGTGGTATATTGTCCTCTTTGTGATAACCCTTGGGTGTGATACGATAGAGGGATTCTTTCTTGAATCCTAGGCATAGTGTGAATCTGGCAAGAACGAGATCACAAGGTTTGTCATCCTCGCCAAACCGTAACAATGTAAGTTTTGAATTTATCATTTAATTAGTTATTAAATTCTAGTTGCGTTAGAATTGTAAACCTAACGGTCCAAATAGTTTTATCGGGTCAATGTTCTACCAAGTTGTTTTTGATTTCCGCCTTAAACAAATTGTGGCTAGATGCATAGAAAACCCAACACAATCCAATGGCCATTATGAGAATTCGCAAGACAAACAAAGAAACAAGGACGAATTCAGTGAAAGCACATCAAAAGAGAGGGGTAAAGGTAGACCCTTGGAGCAAGTACAATGTTATTATTGAGTTTTGTACACAAGAAAAAACTTTGGATGAGGTATGGTATTTGGAGAGTGGTTGTAGAAACCACATAACATGCAACAACAACTTGTTTCTTTCTATTGATGAGTCTATGAAGAAGGATGTCCGGACAGGTGATCATAAACGCTTATGTGTACAAGGAGTCGGTGATATTTCATTTAAAACTAAAGATAGATATAAGAAAATTCCCACATTTTACTATGTTCCTAGTCTTAAACACAATTTATTGAGTGTTGGACAATTGATATAGAAAGGAAATGATCTGCGCTTCAAAAAACAATTATTGTGAAATTAGAGACACCAACAAATATTCGTTAGGAAAAGTAAGTATGACTTCAAATAAAATGTTTCCATTAAAATTATTTGAGAATAAATCATTTGCTTTTAAATTCACTGATAACCACATCACAAGTTTGTGGCACAAATGTATGGGACATGTAAATTTTGATTACTTAACCCTCGTGAACAAACAAGGGTTTTTCGTTTTGTGTTCGTCGACCGAAGCGCGCACACACACAAGTTCTTGTGTGATACTTTTTTGGTACAACGCGTTCTTGCAGCGTGTTCAGGTGGTGCATTAGAGGTGGATTACGCTTTAGCAATTTAAGAGGTAATATTCTAACCATCTCATTGTTCTAGTGATCCCATTGATTAGTAGTGATCATGTTGTGGGATTCAAGTTCCGCCATTGTGAATCTTACAATGTAATCCTTCAGTGGTATCAGAGCCTACTTCTAATCTCACTGGGATTCAGTTAGGTTTCTTTTTATTTCTTGTTTTTTTGATAATTATGTATAACTTTTTTTTTATCTAGTAAAAAAAACCTAGCATAAAATTCGAACCATGTATATGGTTATTCAAGAATTTAAATGATCATTGGATTGTATAGGTTTTAAGATAAAAACCTAGCAAAATTCTAACCAAGTGCATGGTGGTTCAAGTTTTTGAATGATCACTGATTTGAATAGGTTTTAAGATAAAAGAAATTAGGTTTCTTTTTATTTAGTAGAAAACCCTAGAAAATTCGGTCCAAGCATGTGATCTTCAAGTTTTGAATGATTATTGGATAGAATAAGGTTTAAGATAAAAAGAAAATGTTATGTTAAATTTTTCGTTTTGTTAATTAAAAATCTAACATTATGTTCTATTTCTTTATAATAGTTATTGTCATTATTAATAAACAAAATAATAATAAAAAAAAGGTAGCGATGGTTGAACCGAACCAACCGAGACTCGGTTGGATCTCGGCTCGACGATCGAGTGGTCGACGAAACCAAACCCACTGAGTTTCAGTTGGGTGGTTTTCGTGGTCAAGAGATTTTTTTTTTTTAATTTTGGTCCAAGATTGTCCAACGTTTTTGAAGGATTTATGTGCACAGTTAGTCAACCTATGATGATACATCCATGCCTACGAAACACTTAAGGGTCACACCGGTGAGTGCATGTAATACGAGCAAGATAAGCAATGATACTACGAAGAGGAGTGATTCATAATAGTCATTATGAATCAAGTAAAGTATTAAGTCAAGTTTGACTTATTACTAGATTAGTTTAACTAACTAATTAATACAAGTATTTGTACATTTACTAGTTGAATAAATATACAATGTGTTAATTGTAGATTATCCATGATATGATTTAAAGCTATTAAATCATATAGTAATTGGATAATATTATTGTAGAAATTATATAAAGGTTATTATATAATTAATTGTTAAAAGTATTAATACAAAGTATATATTTCGTATGTATATTTATATATACACGAAATATATTAAGTGTATAATACTAGACATTTAACAGTTAAGTGCAATAATAAAAGAACAATAAACTATAAGGAAAGGAAATGTAAAAAGGAAAGTTTAATTAAAGAATTGATCTTAATTAAACTAGAGGGTCCTAAGTGCAACTTATTTATCTATAAATACGAGGCTTAGGGTAACCCTAAAACCCCTTGGAACCCCACACGAAATTCCTTCCCCCTCCCCCATTGGTTTCGGCCGAACTAGAGCATCACCAAGTTCTTGGTGTTCTTCGTTCTTCGTTCTTCGTGTTCTTCAAGTCTTGAAGATTCAAAGATCAAGTTCATTGCTTAGATCAACTAGAAGATCGCTCGATTTGTTCATCATCGGTGGATCTATCTTAAGCAAACAACAAGGTATGTTTTGAGAAAACCCTTTTCTCTCTTCTCCCCTCTTGGACGATTTCGACCAAAGAACCCTAGGGTTCTTTGGTGTTGGTCGAAACACACACAAGTGTGTGTGTGTGTTTGGGATTTCGTACAAGGTTTCTTCCATTGTTAATCTAATCTAGATTTCCAAGATCCCATTCCTTTAGGGTTTAAGGATTAGGTTTAATCTCAGTTCCCCTTTTAGGGATTAAATCAGCTAGTTGGTTTTAACCGGTCAAGAACAAGTTCATGTTCTTGATCAGTGTGGCTCGAACCAAGTGACTAGGAGGTTGACCCTTGTGGTCAATAGTGTTAATGAAACCCTTCAGTGGTATCAGAGCGTTGGTTTAGAGATCTAAACTAGATTCACAAAGTTTGTTTGTTTATTTTTTATTAAGTTTTTTTTGTTCCATCTTTTTCTTCTCCTTCTTAAACCACGAAAAAGGGTAAGAACCCTAGGACCAAGCATGTTAAACTAGTTAAGTTTAATTGGTCAAAAGGATTCTAGAAAAACCCTAGGAATTTTCGTGAATGGGTAAAAAGAACCCTAGGATCAAGAACATTAAACAAGTTTTGTTTAATTGATCAAAAGACTTCTTTTCCCTAACCCTAGAATTTTCGGAATTAGGTAGAACCCTAGGATCAAGATTGTCAAAAATCTTGATCAAGAGGATTCTTTCCTTAATTGTTTGATCTTCCAAATCTAGGATCAAGTATGTTAAACCAAGATTTGGTTTAATTGATCAAAAAGGATTCTTTCCTTTTTCTCAAGATTTTCGTGATCAAGGGGTTACTTGGACACCAAGTTTTGTTAAACTAGCCTAGTTTAATTGGTGGAAAGGTTTCCTAGACTTTAAGGATTTTTCCGAAAAAAACCCTAGATGTAATCTAGAACACTAAAACATTAAACTAGCTTAAGTTTAATGATTTAAAAGAATTAATTAGGTTAATAATCTAAAACCTAGATAATTAAACAAGTTTATGTTTAATAGGTTTAATTATTATCTTAATAGATTTATTAAAGACTAGTTCTTTAAACCTAGAAATCTAGACAAAGTTTATTGCCTATAAGGTTTAAATTAAAAAGTTTAGATAAATTTATTAGGGTTATAATCTATCTTAGAATTTAAACAAGATTTATTGTTTAAATAGGATTGATTAGAATTAATTTTTTGATAAATGATGTCTTTGATCAAGAAAGTCAAAACCCTAGTTTTGATTGATCAAGAACAAGATTAGGGTTTTATTAATAAGGATTAAAAGAAGTGTTAATTTTTAGTTCAAGAAATTAACAAGATGTATTTATTTATGTATATATATTTCATTTTTTTTTATTTAAGGTAAAATAAATTTTAATAAATAAAATAGTTTATACGTATTTTAATTAGTTCAAGTTAAAATGCATACGTATAAATTAGATGTAATATTCTTATTAGAATGATTACAAGTTTATTTTAAAAGAAAATAATTATGTATATATTTATTAAATACAAAATTAAATGGAACATTAAAAGCTAATGTTATTTTGATCTTAAAGGCTAAATAATATAACTAGATAGTGTATACGTTAATTATATAATCAAAACTAGAAAGTACAAAGTTATGATTGCATTATAACTAGAAATTGTACAAGTTGAGATTATATGATGAACTAGAAATATACAAAGTTATATATTAGTATTATAAGGTGTATAAAGTTATAGATTATTATAACTAGTAATTATACAAGTATAATATAAGTATCTTACAAGTCATGTAAGGTACTAGATTAATGATCAAGTATAAATAACAAAGAACCTATATTTGACTAGTTCAAGTTAAATGTAAGAAAGGTTTAAACAAACTAAGAATTATTATATATAGTCTTTATGTAATAAGGTTATTAGTTTCACCAAGTATAAACAGGTGATTGTGTTTGCTCAAGTACCATCATGGTTGTTGGAGCTAGTGGGAGCTACACTAGAAAATTACAACGTTTATAAGTGTGTCGCTAAGATATAAGTTTTGGTGAAATCTAGTAAGTCAAAACAAATGTTTGATTTCATTATTAAACATATGAAAAACTAGGTGTGTTAAACTAGGTTTATGATTCAAGTCTATGAATCGTAAAAGGATTAAAAGTTTAACATAAGTTTTAAGTTTTTCAAGAAAGATAAAACAAGTAAGTTTTATTCTAGATAAGTTTTTCCACAAAACCTAGTGATACGTTTTGTACACCTCGTTTTAGGTATACATATAAGTCGCTCAATTCTTGAAACTATAAGTTTTAAGAAAAGTTCTTAAGGTTTAAAAAGGATGTCTTGTTGAATTCTTGAATTCACAAGTCACATATTTTAAACAAGGATTATGATTGGAATAAGGTTTAAGTTTAGTTCAAGACTTAAACAAACCCAAGAAAATCTTAGATCTAAGTACTATCCACCTAATGTAACACCTCACTTGTTCAATGATATTCATATTGTAAGGATAAAGAACCTTAGATATGGATTCAAATCATTGCGAGTGTTAGAGTGCGTAAGGTTCTGTGATAATCGGGAGTCCCGGCGCAGAACATCGCACTGTCTTAGATGGTCTGATCTACTTTGGTGATAATCGGGAGTCCCGGCCCAAAAAGTACTTGAGTAGAATAAACATACTAGACTTTATTACCAACTTAGAAATGTACAATTAGATTGTACAAAGTTGTGATAAGTTATAAGTCTAAACATTCTACGACCCCTAGGAATCGTGTCAAGTCTTGATACGATCGGTAAGGATGTTACCTACAAGAAATAACATGTCTCGTCGGGAAGTGCCCAAACCTTGCGGCGAGAATGTGATATATGGATCCTAGGCCTAAAATATTAATTATGGGTTTATAATATATTATAGAGAATGTTTGTTGATGATTACTAATTAAACTGGGTTTGATTTGTAGACGGCGCAACAACCAACACGACACGTACCAATCTCTCACTACGCTTGTTTCTAGAAAAGGACAAATTGACTAGGTCAAAGTTTCTCAATTGGAAGCGTGATCTTCGGATTATGCTTAGGCATGAGAGAAAAGGAAATGTCCTAGAAAGAGCAATGCTAAATGCCCCTACCATGAATGCTAGAGATGAACCAGGACAAGCATATTACGCTTGTAGAGTGTTCAACTCTTCAAAGATGGTTAATGGATCATCAATGAGTGCTGACGTCATAAAAAACGAAAGAGCACATGGATCGTCTTAAAATGACTAGGACACCCAGTACCATTGCAGTTAGCAATAGTAATGATACTCAACTCATTGTCAGACGACTATAAGCCTTATGTAGTCAACTACAACATGCAAAACATGGAGCAATCCATTGATGAGCTACATTCCATGCTCAAGACTAATGAGTTGAGTTTGGGGACCAAGTTTAAGAATGATCTCGTAGTAACTGATGATGGCAGTGAAAAGAGAAAGAGGCGCAGTGGAAAGGGAAAGGGTAAAACCAATCTCAGCCAAGACGTGCCTAAGGGTAATAGAGTCAAACAAAAGGGTCAAGAAGGTGAAGCCAAACAAGGCAAGGACCGAGAAACGGTGTCTTGGTTGTGGCAATGGTCAAAGGGTAGGAGGCAATGCAAGCTCCTCAGTTGACTTGACCAACTTCTAGATATTCAATTTAAGATACTTGTAAAGTTTATTACGAGTAAGTCAACTTTTGCAATCGTTTATTGCAAGAGATGAAGGAAAGTGAATATGGCCACCATGAGATAGTAATGATCCCACAAGCATAAAGATTTTATAATTCAGTAATTTTTTTTATGGATTCAGTAAAAACAATTTTATTTTATTGTTTGAATAATCATTTTATTTTTATGTTAAAACAAAGTTTATGGTTTTAATAAATTCGAATCCATGGTTGAATTATATTGTGTGCATGTGTGATAATTACACTAGTCAAGGTTTATGACTAGGTTATAAGTCAAGTTTCTGATTTACTTTATATTTCATGTTTTATACTTGTTTGATTGTTATATGAGTAATGTTTTAGAAGCTCAATACTTAGATACTAGAAATTATAAGTTTTTCTTCTAAAGTATTTAAAGAGATTTTATGTAAAGCATAAGGTTCAAAAGTTATTGAACCTAGTTGAAACATCTTAAGTAATGGTTACTTGTGATATTAAGTTTCAAGGTGTTAATATTAATGTAGTATGATTATATTGGATATAATCAAGATAGACTTTAAAGAGTATTATTACAAGTCTTTTACACTTGTAATAAAGGAATTTAATGACGTCATAATTCTCTTAAAAGGAATATTGGATATTCGTATAATCCAAGTAAAGTGACTTAGACATTAAATGAACTCTAAAAAGGGACAAACTATATTAAAGTATTTAAGAATTAAAAGGTATTATTGCAAGTCTTTTATACTTGTAATAAATACAATATTTAATCAAGTCATAATTCCCTAATAGGAATAATGGATATTTGAGAAATTCAAGAAATGACTTTGGCATTAAATAAGATTCTTAAAAGATACTAATACACTTAAGAATTGGAAGTATCGTTTCAAGTGTCTTACACTTGTTAGATACAGTAATCAATGAGAGTCATGATTCCCTTAAAAGGAATGTTGGATATTCGCAAATCCAAAGGATTACTTTGATAATTGATTAATTCTTAAAGGATAAACTATAAGTTTTGACTAGGTCAAAAGAAGTAGTTTAAGTGATGCTTAATTTCCATAAAACTTAGTGGGAGCTATGACTAACATATTCACTAGAGGTACTAATGAATATAGTAAGTTAGTTAGGACATTAACAACAAGGTTTTACCAAGTCGTTAGCCAAAGAGTTAAGAGAAATAAATGATCAGTAATTAGATTATTGCAAACCTAATAGCGTGATCGGAAGTCTTGTGATTAATTATTGCATATCTAATAGGATGTTCACACTCCAGTGAACAAGTTAATCATTTAAGAAATTTCTTTAACTAGCAAGAATATCTACAAATCAAGTAGCTAAAAGAGAATTAGTTATAAGGCAAGTTTTATAGATTCAAGAAACTAAAGGAGTTGTTTTCCAATCCTCCTATGTTTATCGAATCATGTAAAAAGGCAAGACTAGAATATGTTCTAAATGTTGCACGAACAATATCTATCAAAGACAAAAGTAATAGTATTCTTAATACTCGTCTTATGTCTTTAGTTTAATAGAAATGACTAATTATAATTAGTGATAAAAGTTACAATTAAGAGTTATTGAAGTGATCAACACAAACGCATAGAATAAGTAATGATCCAGTAATAATTCTGTATATATGTCCAGTGAGGAATAATACATGAGTTAGTATCATTGTTATTCAGAATTTGTATGTTTTACAAACATCCATGAATAAAAGTCCTCTTATTCAAAAGATATAAATCCGTGACTACTCGTCTTGGTGGGAACCTCGATGGGACGTTAACGTCATCGCGGCATTTGGTGGTAGATTCGAAGTTCTTCGAAGATAGCTACACAAGTCTTGTGTAAACCAAATATCGGTGATATTCTGTTGGAGCTCGACGAATATTGGATTGACCACCGTGATAATACTTCGTGGTTGAAAAGTTCAAAAGTATTATTCACTAGGATTTTCCTTAAGCCTGAGGTATTTGGTTTGGGATACATTGACTAATGTGCTTTGGTTCGTCTTAGACAATTCTGAAATATGGTTGTCATACGAGGCTTTACTGGGTACAAAGGAATTTGTATTTTGAATCGAAATATAACAAGATGGTAATTGCACCTCCTTTTTAGGAGAGATATTTATGAGTCCTTTGACATGATGATAACTGGAAAGTGGCCATGCCCAAATGAACTGATTTGTTCTTTGTCGTTTATCACAACATTTTGAATCAAGAAGTCATTAAATGATTTCGAATACAGGAGTTGATATATTCTACCATGCTCGTATTCGTTATCACAAATATCGTGCTGCAAGGGATAAACCTAACATAGTTGCCTAAGAAGTAGAGACAGAGTGTTCTTTACTAGGAGACGCTATTAAAGAGTTTTTCAAGAAACTATACCTGGGTTACGTAAGCTGTTTTTATGGGGTTGGTTACCTACATGCCCATCTAGAAGGCCATTGTAGCTCGTATCATTAAGACAAAGGTTACAAACTTGCACAAGTGGGAGTCTGAAGGATTTATGTGCACAGTTAGTCAACCTATGATGATACATCCATGCCTACGAAACACTTAAGGGTCACGCCGGTGAGTGCATGTAATACGAGGAAGATAAGCAATGATACTACGAAGAGGAGTGATTCATAATAGTCATTATGAATCAAGTTAAGTATTAAGTCAAGTTTGACTTATTACTAGATTAGTTTAACTAACTAATTAATACAAGTATTTGTACATTTACTAGTTGAGTAAATATACAGTGTGTTAATTGTAGATTATCCATGATATGATTTAAAGCTATTAAATCATATAGTAATTGGATAATATTATTGTAAAAATTATATAAAGGTTATTATATAATTAATTGTTAAAAGTATTAATACAAAGTATATATTTCGTATGTAGATTTATCTATACACGAAATATATTAAGTGTATAATAGTAGACATTTAATAGTTAAGTGCAGTAATAAAAGAACAATAAACTATAAGGAAAGGAAACGTAAAAAGGAAAGTTTAATTAAGGAATTGATCTTAATTAAATTAGAGGGTCCTAAGTGCAACTTATTTATCTATAAATAAGAGGCTTAGGGTAACCCTAAAACCCCTTGGAACCCCACACGAAATTCCTTCCCCCTCTCCCCTTGGTTTCGGCCGAACTAGAGCATCACCAAGTTCTTGGTGTTCTTCGTTCTTCATTCTTCGTGTTCTTCGTGTTCTTCAAGTCTTGAAGATTCGAAGATCAAGTTCATTGCTTAGATCAACAAGAAGATCGCTCGATTTGTTCATCATCAGTGGATCTATCTTAAGCAAACAATAAGGTATGTTTTGAGAAAACCCTTTTCTCTCTTCTCCCCTCTTGGACGATTTTCGACCAAAGAACCCTAGGGTTCTTTAATGTTGGTCGAAACACACACAAGTGTGTGTGTGTGTGTGTGTTTGGGATTTCATACAAGGTTTCTTCCATTGTTAATCTAATCTAGATTTCCAAGATCCCAATCCTTTAGGGTTTAAGGATTAGGTTTAATCTCAGTTCCGCTTTTAGGGATTAAATCAGCTAGTTGGTTTTAAACGGTCAAGAACAAGTTCATGTTCTTGATCAGTGTGGTTCGAACCAAGTGACTAGGAGGTTGACCCTTGTGGTCAATCAGTGTTAATGAAACCCTTCAGTTTTTGGAAAATATGGGATCTAAATTGGGAATAAAAAATCTACAAAATCTTTTGTGATATTTTAATTAATTACAAGTCAATCTATGTATATCTTTTGATTAAATATCAAGAATAAAAATCAAAAAGCATATATATATATTAATTTGACTAGATTGTTATTTTATTGCTATTAATAACAATAATAAAGTTTAATAAACATTTAATATAAAACTTTGTGATTTTAATAAATCAAGATAATTATCAAATTAAGGAGGGAAAGTGAAATTAGTATTTTTATAATTATAAGTTTTAATTATAATCGTCTAGAAGGCCATAACCCAAAATTGTTGACCTTGCGTTTTTTTTTTTTAAATTTTCAAATTTACATTAAATTTTCGGAAATTAATTATTTTTTGAAAAAACATAAAACCAAGTTTTTGGGGTTATGGTATAGCAATTTTACAATTGCATTTATTTTATTTCTTTATTAAATTATTTGAAATAAAAAGTGGAATTTATAAACAGTTAGTTTATAAAACCAAGTTTTTAATAAAAGATGCTATTTATAAAAGTTCATTTATAAAACCAAGTTTAAATTAAAATAGGTTGGCAAACAAGTTTTGTTTATAAGACGAAGTTTTAAAAAAGATAAAATTAAAAAGTGGATTTTACAAACAAGTTTTGTTTATAAAACAAAGTATTTTTAAAAGAATTGACGAAACTGGCTAAGTTTTTCGAACAAATGAAAACCCTTTTTGGAAAATTTTAGATCATAGTGCAACCCACCTAATGGAACACCTCACTTTTTCAACGATATTCACATTGTAAGGAGAAAGAACCTTATATGTGGATTCAAATCATTGTGAGTGTTAGGGTCTGCGAGGTCTTGTGATAATCGGTAGTCCCGGCGCAAGACATCACACTGTCTTAGGTGGTGCGATCTACTTTGGTGATAATCGGGAGTCCTGGCCCAAAAATGAATTAGAGGGATTAAAACGTGTACAAGCTTGTTGTTCAACTTGATATCCCGAAGATCTAGGATTCGTTTCTTGTCTAAAGGCGATTGGTATGGATATACCTACCAGAAATTGTTAGGTCACAACAACCCTGGTTTGCTTGTATAATTGATATACTAATTAAACTTAAGACAATTAAAGTGATAAACATAATATTAGACTCAAATGTATAATTCCACTAAGTGTGGCTTGTTGTGGAATAACAAGGCCACTGATCAATTACAAGATATATGAATGAAAGCGTAAATTGGTGAGTACTCCTTTGCCAATTGATCTGTATTTATAGTGTTATAGAAATCTTACAAAATGGGCAAGGCGTAGTAGAAGGACTGATTTATGGAAAGTGGCCAAGATCAAAAGGATTTGATCTGGTCACGTAAACATAGAAATGTTTACCTAGTCCTTCTACTCAGTATTGGATTTGAATACTGAGTTCCAATACGGAGTCGCCAATATTGCCCACTCAGTATTGCACCGAGACTTAGCTAAATTATTTTACAAACTATTCTAAGCTAGTCTAGGTTGTCTTGTTATCTTAAGATCCCAAGGGGTAAGGATTTTATCCCAAGGGGTAAGGATTTTTGCCTTACCATTCTCCCCCTATCTAATGATAATAAGACAATATTACAAAGAGAAGTAAATTAAAAAAAATACAAAAAATCAAGAAGATTGTAGAATCTTCTTCTTCGTCTAACACCAGAATCTTCCTCTTCATTCTCTATTGCTGGTCGCATGCTCATAGAAGACTTCCTGCTTTATGTGGGCAAACTCATCTTTCTTTTTGAGTTCATCTCTTCTATTCCATAGTGCAGAGACAATCTTCTTCCTGAACCAAGCATCCTCCTTCTTGGTTATCATCCACTTCAATCCAACCAGATGACTGATATGAGCCTTCTCTAGATCTGCTTCTGTTTTGAAACACTCCCTGTTTTATGAGTCAATATACATATATCCAAAGATGGGATAAATGGTACTCTTTTGAACCTGAAAAACAAGGTTAGGGGGAACAGGATACTTCTGATTAAATCTGTAAGTGTGAAGACACTCTAGACGATTCTTTCTATAGGCTTCAGTCGTTACACATAGTGCCCTATTGTAACACCCAAAAATTCACAAAAATTTAAATGTTTTTAAGTACAAGATTTTAATAAAAACTAGTCCCAATAAATGTAATAAGTAAATCCCAATAATAAAGTTGTCATTTAAAAATGTATTTAATGCGGAAAATGTTTAATAAAATAAAATGTTTTAAAATAGTAATTATTATTGAAAAAGTTTAAAATAAAATTTAAGTTTAAAATAATAAATGTTGTTTCACATCAACTCTTGAAAAATACAGTGGTCAACCGTCCACCTTCTCTTTTCCTTTGCTAATACCTGAAACATGGGGGAAAGTTTGGGTCAGCTCGGAAGCTGAGTAAATAATCTCAAAATGCATACAATCATAACATACAACACATGAGGGCACATCAGTGTACTCCTACTCAAAATCTACTCAATTATTTACTCAGATTTATTTCTCAGATTTTATTACTCAGATTTTATGTTTATATAGCGCGCTTGTGTGATTCGGGTCGATCGCCCATCCTCACACGTCAGATTGGCGTAAGCCAAAACTCAGACGGGAGGTGATCCCAAAACTCAGACGAGAGGTGATCCCAAAATAGGCGTATAGCCAAAACTCAGATGTGTGTTATTATGTTTTTATCTCTTTAACATAATTGTCTCAGATGCCCTAGCAGGTAATAGCACAGAATGACTCTGCGCCGAGCTCAAATACCCGGTCACAATGTCTCGGATAAATAATAAATAAATAAACAGATGCTCAGATACTCAGATAACAGATCAACTCGGATAGCAAGTATGGTTCAAATATATAACACATAAGTCATGCATGTACAATGTTAAAACTGAAAACACGGTGAGAATACTCACCTCGAGAAACGTAAGCTCCGAATGATTTCCGACAGTCAAAGGCACACCAAGTTATCTCTTAGACGATCCTAAAACATAAAACGAAACCCCGAATTAAAATTCGACCCAAGGACTTATTTTAGAAAAACTGGCAGCACCCGTCGGTATCATGGAAACTGCCATAACTCTTAAACGGCTTGTTAGATTTTTCCCATCTTTTTACTACAGAAACTACACAAGCAGAACTACAAATTACTGTGAGACGGTCGCTGGCCAAAACAGGATCTAAGGGTCTCAAAATGGTGCCACAGGACAGGCATGCTGCACAGGTCAAGTTCCTAACAACAACATATTAAATCGGGTATAACTTTTAAACCGTAAATTAGATTGACGAGAGGTTTGTGGCATTGGAAAGCTGACTCAGTAAAAGAGGTCCCAGAGCGGGCAAATAATCCAAAAGTTTATTTTAAGAAAGTCAAAAACAGCCGAGAACAGAAGGCCAGAATCTGCCCGAAAAGTATTTAACATCAAAACCCGTTTTAGCAAACCCGACCCGTTACCATAAAATGTCCATAAATTAAGAACCGTAACTCCAATAAATTATTTTGAAAATACCGGCAAGAAGGTACAAATACGGGGTATGGAAGTCTAGAAGAACGAAAGGGAAACAAGAACGATACCTAGCAAGCTTAACAACCGAATCGGCTAGACTTCATCAGCTCCACCACTATGCCTTGCTCGGGATCACTACAACCACGCAACTGCTGAAACGAGATTTCAGATTAGAAAATATGAACCCAAATACATTATGATCACGACCCGGGGTTCGAGGTCTTACCGATTAACCAACTATCACCAACAACTCGGAAACACAGAAGGCGACCACCAATTGTTGGCTGACGCAACAACAACTCGGGACTGCAGCGAAATCGAGAGTAATCTGAGTCAATCAATCTATATCAAAACAATACGAGAAACCAAGGAACACTTACCGAATGAAATTGACAAAAAGTGAAATCCGGAATTCGGTATGAACAGAAACGTTTCTGCTGGACTGTGGGCTGAAACGAACCCGATGGCGAGCAGAGGACGAGCTTCAAATACGATCGTGGGGGGTTCTTCTCGATCAGACGGAGCTGAAATGAAAAAGAATAACAAATTGAAGATGCTCTCTGCTCGACGGCTTCATGTGGGGCTAGATTTCTACCGGAATTTAATCAACCAACAACCACTTGCCTGATCGGAAATCTGCTACTCGATTAATCTTGAGCCACCTCTCGCTCTTGTTGTCTGATTGACGAAGGAAACCCAATGGGGCAGGGGTTTATTCTGGCAGCCGATAGGGGTTTTGGGGAGGGATATGGGCTTAATTTGGATTTAAGTATTATAAGCAAATGGTGATTAAGATTTATCGATTTAGGCTTAAGGACTTCTCGGGCTTGGACTTTCTCACCGCATTATCAACAATAAAAGAAAGGGTTCGGCCCCTTTGGACAAACTAACTGAGTTCAACACTCAACGAAAAGGATTACGGTCTCGGTCTTGGCCTCGCCTACAACCCGAACTCAAAACTAGACGGCTCAGAATTGCTAAAGACTCAGGATTTAAATCGTCGCATAATTAAACGTATAACAATTAATATAACGTACTAATATTCAATAAACGGTCAAACGTCACGTACAATTTACACCTATACTCTCCATCATACAAGATCCCCTTTTCAAAGCAAACTGCAGAAACAGCACAGATCTCATCCAAGATTACTTGATCTTCAGATGACGTTGATGGCAACTCTTTGATCAGTCTAGCAATGTTGACCCAATCTTGTAGACCTAAATTCTGAATGTCATGAAGGAAGATCTTCATGGGAGGACTGATTATCCCAGTGCATGTGATCATAATGGATCCTTCTTTTGGTTGCACTTTAACCTTGGTAACATCAAGGTTGAACCAATGTATGTTCCTCACATTGAGGAATGTTTGTTCCTCAAGATATCCATTCTTCTCTCTTTATACCATGTTCTTTCACCAACTATATTCCAGTAATGCTGATGAAGTTCAGGGCCTTTCCTTTGGATATTTTAAGATGTAGAGGGTATCAGCATCTGGGTCAGTATATGGTTCTTCTTTAATACCAAGCTCCTGGTCATTGAAGAATTTTGTTGCTTCTTCTTCAATTGGTTGTGCAGTCTTCCTTGGAACCTGTTCATCATCAATAGAAATAGTATGAACATGTCTTCTTCTTTTTGTAACTAGAGGAATTCGTTCCTCACTTGATTCAGAAGTCAGCACAACATTGATCATTTTTGTTTTTGGTGGCCTTCTTGTTCTTGTGACCAGTTAATCTTGTGGATCCTCAGGGGGCTCTTCATCATTGGAGGATGATGATGAAGAGCTTTCTTTATCTGCCATATCTAGTGCTGAGTTGTATAAGTTTTGGATTTGCATTACATTTGGTTCATCATCATCTGAAAATTGCATCTGCTCAAGTTGGTCATGAAGGGTTTCATGACACTGATTGACCACTTGGGCAACCACCTAGTGAACTTGGTTCGACCATACTGACCAAGAACATGAACTTGTTCTTGACCAGTTAAAACCAACTAGCTGATTTAATCCCTAAAAGTGGAAGTGGGATTAAACCTAATCCTTAAACCCTAAAGCATTGGGATGTTGGAAATCTAGATTAGATTAACAAGGAAGAAACCTTTTACGAAAACCCCGAACACACACACACACACACACACACACACATATGTGTGTTCGTCGACTACCAAGAACCCTAGTTGGTTGATGCAATGAACTTGGATCTTCAAGGACTTGAAGAACACGAAGAACGAAGAACACAAGGCTTGTGTTCTTCCCTCTATTTGGCCGAAACTAGGAGAGTGGGGACTAGGGTTTTTCGTGTACAATGAGCAACAAACAAGGGAACCCCAAGCCTTCTATTTGTAATAGAAGAACTTTCACTTAGGGCCCTTCTAGTTTAATTAATATCAATCTCTTAATTAAACTTATCTTTTACACATTAAACCCCTGTAGTTTAACTAGTTATTATTGTTACACTTAATTATTAAATGTCTAATATTTATACACTTGATATATTTCGTGTATATTACATATACGAAATATATACTTGTATTTAATACTTTTAATAATCAATTAGACAATAATACTATCCAACGCCATATGATATAATTGCTTTAAATCATATTACAGATAATTTATAATTAACACATTGTATATTTACTCAACTAGTAAATGTACAAATACTTGTATTAATTAGTTAGTTAAACTAATCTAGTAATAAGTTAAACTTAACTTGATTCATAAATGACTATTATGAATCAATCCTCTTCCAAGTATCATCACATATCTTACTCATATTACATGCACTCACCGGTGTGACCCTTAAGTGTCTCGTTGGCATGGATGTATCATCATAGGTTGACTAACTGTGCACATAAATCCTTCAGACTACCACTTGTGCATGTTTGTAACCTTTGTCTTAATGATACGAGCTACAGTGGCCTTCTAGATGGGCATGTAGGTAACCAACCCCATAAAAACAGCTTACGTAACCCAGGTATAGTTATTAAAAAAAAACTCTTTAATCCTAGTAAAGAACACTCTGTCGCTACTTCTTGGGCAACTATGTTAGGTTTATCCCTTGCAGCACGATATTTGTGATAACGAATACAAGCATGGTAGAAAATATCAACTCATGTATTCAAAATCTTTTAATGACTTCTTTATTCAAACTGTTGTGATAAACGACAAAGAACAAATAAGTTCGTTTGGGCATGGCCATGCACTTACCAGTTATCTCATCACGTCAAAGGACCCATAAATATCTCTCCTAAAAAGGAGGTGCAATTACTATCTTGTTATATTTCGATTCAAAATACAAATACCTTTGTACACAGTAAGGCCTCGTATGACAACCATATTTCAGAATTGTCTAAGACGAACCAAAGCACATTAGTCAATGTATCCCAAACCAAATACCTCAGGCTTAAGGACAATCCTAGTGAATAATACTTTTGAACTTTTCAACCATGAAGTATTATCACGGTGGTCAATCCAATATTCGTCGAGCTCCAACAGAATATCACCGATATTTGGTTTACACAAAACTTGTGTAGCTATCTTCGAAGAACTTCGAATCTACCACCAAATACCGCGATGAGGTTAGCGTCCCATCGAGTTTCCCACCAAGATGAGTAGTCACGGATTTATATCTTTTTGAATAAGGAAATTTTTTATTCATGGATGTTGTAAAACATACAAATTCTGACTAACAATGATACTAACTCATGTATTATTCCTCACTGGACATAGATACTGAATTATTACTGGATCATTACTTATTCTTTGCGTTTGTGTTGATTGCTCAATGACTCTTAATTGTAACTTTTATCACTAATTAGAATTAAGCATTTCTATTAAACTAAAGTCATAAGATGAGTATTTACGAATACTATTACTTTTGTCTTTGCTAGATATTGTTCGTGCAACATTTAGAACATATTCTAGTCTTGCCTTTTTATATGATTCGGTAAACATAGGAGGATTGGAAAGTTTACTACTTTAGTTTCTTGAATCTATAAAACTTGCCTTGTAACTAAATCTCTTTTAGTTACTTGATTTGTAGATATTCTTACTAGTTAAAGAAATTTCCTTAAATGATTAACTTGTTCACTGGAATGTGAACATCCTGTTAGATATGCAATAATTAGTCACAAGACTTGTGATCACGCTATTCGGTTTGCAATAATCTAATCAATGATCATTTATTTCTCTTAACTCTTTGGCTAACGACTTGGTAACTTCTTGTTGTTAATGTCCTAACTAACTTACTATATTCGTTAGTACCTCTAGTGAATATGTTAGTCATAGCTCCCACTAGATTTAATGGAAATAAGCATTACTTAAACTACTACTTTTGACCTAGTCAAAACTTATAGTTTAATCCTTTAAGAATTAATCAATTATCAAGGTCATCCTTTGGATTTGCGAATATCCAACATTCCTTTTAAGGGAATCATGACTCTCATTGATTACTATATCTAACAAGTATAAAACACTTGAAACGATACTTCCAATTCTTAAGTGTATTAGTGTCCTTTAAGAATCTTTATTTAATGCCAAAGTCATTTCTTGGATTTCTCAAATATCCATTATTCCTATTAGGGAATTATGACTTGATTAAATATTGTATATATTACAAGTATGAAAGACTTGCAACAATACCTTTTAATTCTTAAATACATTAATATAGTTTGTTCCTTTTAAGAGTTCATTTAATGTCTAAGTCATTTCACTTGGATTTTGCGTATTATCCAATTATTCCTATTAAGGAACTATGTCCTCATTAAGTTCCTTTATTACAAGTGTAAAAGACTTGTAACAATACTCTTTAAAATCTACCTTGATTATATCCAATATAATCATACTATATTAATATTAATACTTTAAAACGTACTATCATAAGTAATTTAATACTTAAGATGTTTTAACTAGGTTCAATAACTTTTGAACCTTACGCTTTTCATAAAATCTCTTAAATACTTTAGAAGAAACTTCTAATTTCTAGTATCTAAGTATTTGAGCTATATAAAACATTACTCGTACAACAATCAAACAAGTATAAAACATGAAATATAAAGTAAATCAAAACTTGACTTACAATCTAGTCATAAAACTTGACTAGTGTAATTATCACACATGCACACACATAATATAATTCAACCATGGTTTCTTTATTAAAACCAAATAAAACCTTGTTTTAACATAAAATAAAAATTATCCAACAAAATGAAAAATTGTTTTACTGAATCCATAAAATACTGAATTATAAAAATCTTGGTGCTCGTGAGATCATCACCATCTCATGCCGGTCATCATCACTTTCCATCTCCTCCTGGAATAAACGATTGCAAAAGTTAGATTACTCGTAATGTACTTTACAAGTATCTTAAAAGTGATTAAGAAGTGTGGTTGTGTTACCTGAGGAACTTGCGTTTCCTCCATCACCACTTGCACCCTTTGGACAATTCCTTTTCCAATGCCCAGCCTCACCACACTTGAAGCACCGATTCTCGGTCCTCGCTGTGTTAGGCTTTACCTTCTTGACCTTTTGTTTGACACCTTTACCATTTGGCTTTCCTTGGCTAGGATTGGTTTTACCCTTTCCTTTACCACCATGCCCTTTTCTCTTCTTGCCACCGCCACTGCTATTACCGATCATTAGAACATCCTTAGATTTGGTCCCCAAACTCAATTCAGTTGTCTTGAGCATGGAATGTAGCTCAGCAATGGATTTCTCCTTATTATGCATATTGTAGTTAACTACAAAAGGCTTGTAGTCATCAGACAATGAATTGAGTATAGTGTTTGTTCCCATTTGCAACGGTATGGGGTGAGCAAGTCTAGCCAGGTGATCCATGTGTCCTTTCATTTTCATGACGTGGGCACTCACCGGTGTTCCTTTGACCATCTTGCAAGAGTTTAAGGCTGGATTGATGTCGAACCTCTCAGTGCGAGCTTGCTCTTGAAATGAATCCCTAAGTTGTTGAATGATCTAAAATGCAGGCACATCCATAAGTCCTGCTTGTAATTCTGGATTCATGGTTGCGAGCATTAAATAGCTCACATCGAGCGCATCACTGACATGCTTATCATAAGCTTGCCTTGCCTCAGCTCTAGCATTCGTGGCATGGACATTAGGTACTGCTCTTTCCAAGACATACCACTTTCTCTCATGCCTGAGCACAATGCGAAGATTGCGCTCCCAATTGAGAAAGTTTAACCCAGTCAACTTGTCTTTTTCGAGGATTGAGCGAAGTGAGAGATTGTTGGTACTTATCGTTGTGGTTGTTGCCGCCATCTACAATTCAAACCCAGATTAATTAGTAATCATCAATAAACATTCTCTAAAATATATTATAAACCCATAATTAATATTTTAGGCCTAGGATCCATATTTCACATTCTCGCCGCAAGGTTTGGGCACTTCCCGACGAGACATGCTATTTCTGTTAGGTAACATGCTTACCGGTCGTATCAAGACTTGACACGATTACTAGGGGTCGTAGAATCTTTAGATTTATAACTTATTACAACTTTGTACAATATAATTGTACATTTCTAAGTTAGTAATAAAGTCTAGTATGTTTATTCTAGTCAAGTACTTTTTGGGCCGGGACTCCCGATTATCACCAAAGTAGATCAGACCATCTAAGACAGTGCGATGTTCTGCGCCGGGACTCCCGATTATCACAGAATCTTACGCACCCTAACACTCGCAATGATTTGAATCCATATCTAAGGCTCTTTATCCTTACAATATGAATATCGTTGAACAAGTGAGGTGTTCCATTAGGTGGATAGTACTTAGATCTAAGATTTTCTTGGGTTTGTTTAAGTCTTGAACTAAACTTAAACCTTATTCCAATCATAATCCTTGTTTAAAATATGTGACTTGTGAATTCAAGAATTCAACAAGACATCATTTTTATACCTTAAGAACTTTCTTTAGAACTTATAGTTTCAAGAATTTGCGCGTTTTATATGTATACCTAAAAATGAGGTGTACAAAACGTTTTACTAGGTTTTGGGGAAAACCTTATCTAGAATAAAACTTACTTGTTTTTATCTTTCTTGAAAAACTTTAAAACTTATGTTAAACTTTTAATTCTTTTATGACTCATAAACTAGAATCATAAATCTAGTTTAACATACCTAGTTTTTCATATGTCTAATAATAAAATTAAACATTTGTTTTTACTTATTAGATTCGACCAAAACTTATGTCTTGACTACACATCTATAAACTTTGTTATTTTCTTGTGTAGATCCCACTAGCTCCAACAACCATTATGGAACTTAAGCAAGCACAATCATTGGTTTATACTTGGTGAAACTAATAACCTTATTATATAAAGACTATATATAATAATTCTTAGTTTGTTTAAACCTTTCTTATATTTAACTTGTACTAGTTAAATATAGGTTCTAAAGTTATCTTGTTATTTAACTTTGATCATTAATCTAGTATCTTAGATGACTTGTAAAATACTAATATATAACTCTGTATATTTCTAGTTCATCATATAATCTCAACTTGTACAACTTATAGTTATAATGAGATTATAACTTTGTACTTCCTAGTCTCAATTATATAATTAACTTATACAATCTCTAGTTATATTATTTAGCCTTTAAGATCAAAATAACATTATCTTTTAATGTTCCATTTAATCTTGTATTTAATATATATACATATATATTTCTTTTTTAAAATAAACTTGTAACATTCTAACAAGAATATTACATCTAATTTATACGTATGTATTTTAACTTATTCTAATTAAAATACGTATAAACTTCTTTATTTATTAAAATTCATTTTATCCTTTTTAAATATTTAAAATTCGAAATTATATATATATATATATATATATATATATATATATATATATATATATATATATATATATATATATATATATATATATATATATATATATATATATATATATATATATATATATATATATAAATACATCTTGTTAATTTCTTGAACTAAAAATTAACACTTCTTTTAATTATCATTAATTTAGTTAAACCCTAATCTTGTTCTTGATCAATCAAAACTAGGGTTTTGACTTTTCTTGATCAAAAATATTATTTATTAAAAGATTAATTCTAATCAATCCTATTTAAACAATAAACTTTGTTTAAATTCTAAGATAGATTATAACCCTAATAAATTTATTTTAACTTTTTAATTTAAACCTTATAGACAATAAACTTTGTCTAGATTTCTAGGTTTAAAGAACTAGTCTTAATAAATCTATTAACATAATAATTAAACCTATTAAACATAAACTTGTTTAATTATCTAGGTTTTAGATTATTAACCTAATTAATTCTTTTAAACCATTAAACTTAAACTAGTTTAATGTTTTAGGGTTCTAGATTACATCTAGGGTTTTTTTTCGAAAAAAATCCTTAAAGCCTAGGAAACTTTTCCACCAATTAAACTAGGCTAGTTTAACAAAATTGGTGTCCAAGTAACCTCCTTGATCACGAAATCTTGAGGAAAAAGGAAAGAATCCTTTTTGACCAATTAAACCAAAACTTGGTTTAACATACTTGATCCTAGATTTTGAAGATCAAACATTTAAAGAAAGAATCCTCTTGATCAAAAATTATGATATTCTTGATCCTAGGGTTCCTCAAAATTTCGAAATACACTAGGGTTAGGGAAAAGAAGTCTTTTGATCAATTAAACAAATCTTGTTTAACATGCTTGATCCTAGGGTTCTTTGCCTTACACGAAAATTCTAGGGTTTTCTAGAATCCTTTTGACCAATTAAACTTAACTAGTTTAACATGCTTGGTCCTAGGGTTCTTACCCTTTTCGTGAATTAAGAAGAAGAAGAAAAACAATGGAACAAAAAAAACTTTAATAGAAAATAAACAAACAAATTTTGTTAATCTAGTTTAGATCTCTAAACCAACGCTCTGATACCACTGAAGGGTTTCATTAACACTGATTGACCTCTTGGGTCAACCTCCTAGTCACTTGGTTCGAACCACACTGACCAAGAACATGAACTTGTTCTTGACCGCATTAAAACCAACTATCTAATTTAATCCCTAGAAGCGGAAGTGGGATTAAACTTAATCCTTAAACCCTAAAGGATTAGGATCTTGGAGATCTAGATTACATTAACAAGAAAGAAACCTTGCACGAAAAACTCGAACACCCACATACCCTTGTGGTATTCGACGAACACCAAGAACCCTAGGGTTCTTGGGTTCGAATTCGGCCAAGAGGGAGAAGGGAGAAAAGGGTTTTCTCAAAACATACCTTGTTGTTTGCTTAAGATAAGTCCACTGATGATGAACACAACGAGCGATCTTCTAGATGATCCTTGTAATGATCTTCGAATCTTCAAGACTTGAAGGATACGAAGAACACGAAGAACGAAGAACGAAGAACACCAAGACTTGGTGTTGCTCTAAGTTCGGCCGAATAGGGGAGAGGAGGGAGCTAGGGTTTCGGCTTTTAGGTGTAACCAAACAAGGGAACACCAAGCCTTCTATTTATAATAGAAGGACTTTCACTTAGGGCCCTTCTACTTTAATTAACATTAATCTTTAATTAAACTTATTCTTTTACATATTAAACCCTTGTAGTTTAACTAGTTATTATTATCCCACTTAATTATTAAATGTCTAGTATTATACCTTTATATAATTCGGCATATACATACACGAATTATATATTTGTATTTAATTCTTTTAATAATTAATTATATAATAAACTTTATATAATTTAGACAATAACATTATCCAACACCATACGATTTAATTGCTTTAAATCATATTATGGATAATCTATAATTAACACATTGTATATTTACTCAACTAGTGAATGTACAAATACTTGTATTAATTAGTTAGTTAAACTAATCTAGTAATAAGTCAAACTTGACTTAATACGTAACTTGATTCATAAATGACTATTATGAATCAATCCTCTTCCATGTATCATCACATATCTTACTCGTATTACATGCACTCACCGGTGTGACCCTGAAGTGTTTCATAGGCATGGATGTATCATCATAGGTTGACTAACTGTGCACATAAATCCTTCAGACTAGTGTAATTGTCACACATGCACACATAAAATAATATAATTCAACCATGGATTCTTATTAAAACCAAAGAAAAACTTGTTTTAACATAAAATAAAAAATAATCCAACAAAGTGAAATTGTTTTACTGAATCCATACAATACTGAATTATAAAAATCTTGGTGCTCGTGAGATCATCACTATCTCATGCCGGTCATCATCACTTTCCATCTCTTCCTGCAATAAACGATTGCAAAAGTTAGATTACTCGTAATGTACTTTACAAGTATCTTAAAGTGATTAAGAAGTGTGGTTTTGTTACCTGAGGAACTTGCGCTTCCTCCACCACCACTTGCACCCTTTGGACAATTTCTTTTCCAGTGCCCAGCCTCGCCACATTTGAAGCACCGATTCTCGGTCCTCGCTGTGTAGGCTTTACCTTCTTGACCTTTTGTTTGACACCTTTACCATTTGGCACTCCTTGGCTATGATTGGTTTTACCCTTTCCTTTACCACCATGCCCTTTTCTCTTCTTGCCACCACCACTGCCATTACTGATCATTAGAACATCCTTAGATTTGGTCCCCAAACTCAACTCATCTGTCTTGAGCATAGAATGTAGCTCAACAATGGATTTCTCCATATTATGCAAGTTGTAGTTGACCACAAAAGGCTTGTCGTCATCAGACAACGAATTGAGTATAGTGTCTGTTGCCATTTGCAACGGTATGGGGTGACCAAGTCTAGGAAGGTGATCCATGTGCCCTTTCATTTTCATGACGTGGGCACTCACCGGTGTTCCTTTGACCATCTTGCAAGAGTTTAAGGCTCGATTGATGTCGAACCTCTCAGTGCGAGCTTGCTCTTGAAATGAATCCCTAAGTTGCTGGATCATCTCAAATGCAGGCACATGCATAAGTCCTGCTTGTAAATCTGGACTCATGGTTGCGAGCATCAAACAGCTCACATCGAGCGCATCACTGACATACTTATCATAAGCTTGCCTTGCTTCAGCTCTAGCATTCGCGGCAGGGACATTTGGTACTACTCTTTCGAAGACATACCACTTTCTCTCTTGCCTGAGCACAATGCGAAGATTGCACTCCCATTTGAGAAAGTTTGACCCAGTCAACTTGTCTATTTCGAGGATTGAGCGAAGTGAGAGATTGTTGGTACTTGTCGTTGTGGTTGTTGCTGCAATCTACAAATCAAACCCAGTTTAATTAGTAATCTTCAATAAACATTCTCTAAAATATATTATAAACCCATAATTAATATTTTAGGCCTAGGATCCATGTATCACATTCTCGCCGCAAGGTTTGGGCACTTCTCGACGAGACATGCTATTTCTGGTAGGTAACATCCTTACCAATCGTGTCAAGACTTGACACGATTCCTAGGGGTCGTAGAATCTTTAGACTTATAACTTATTACAACCTTGTACAATTTAATTGTACATTTCTAAGTTAGTAATAAAGTCTAGTGTGTTTATTCTACTCAAGTACTTTTTGGGCCGGGACTCCCGATTATCACCAAAGTAGATCAGACCATCTAAGACAGTGCGATGCTCTACGCCGGGACTCCCGATTATCACAGAACCTTACGCACCCTAACACTCGCAATGATTTGAATCCATATCTAAGGTTCTTTATCCTTACAATATGAATATCGGTGAACAAGTGAGGTGTTCCATTAGGTGGATAGTACTTAGATCTAAGATTTTCTTGGGTTTGTTTAAGTCTTAAACTAAACTCAAACCTTTTTTTCCAATCTTAATCCTTGTTTAAACTGTGTTACTTGTGAATTCAAAAATTCTACAAGACACCTTTTTAAATTTTAAGAACTTTTCTTAAAACTTGTAGTTTCAAGAATTGCGCGACTTATATGTATACCTAAAACGAGGTGTACAAAACGTTTTACTAGGTTTTGTAAAAAACCTTATCTAGAATAAAACTTACTTGTTTTATCTTTCTTGAAAAACTTAAAAACTTATGTTAAACTTTTAATTCTTTTATGATTCATAAACTTGAAACATAAATCTAGTTTAACACATCTTGTTTTTCACATGTTTAATAATGAAATTAAACATTTGTTTTGTCTTATTAGATTCGTCCAAAACTTATGTCTTAGCGACACACTTATAAACTTTGTGAATTTTTTTGTGTAGCTCCCACTAGCTCCAACAACCATGATGGAACTTAAGCAAAACACAATCACCGGTCTATACTTGGTGAAACTAATAAATCTATTATATAAAGACTATATATAATAATTCTTAGTTTGTTTAAACATTTCTTACATCCAACTTGGACTAGTTAAATACAGGTTATAAAGTTCTCTTGTTATTTAACCCTTGATCATTAATCTAGTATCTTACATGACTTGTAAAATACTTATATTATACTTGTATAATTATCTATTTATAATAACTTATAACTTTATACACCTTATAATAATAATATATATCATTTTGTATATTTCTAGTTTAACATATAATTTGAACTTGTACAATTTCTAGTTATAATGAAATCATAACTTTGTACTTTCTAGTCTCAATTATATAATAACTTATACAATAACTAGTTATACTATTATCCTTAAAGATCAAAAATAACATTATCTTTTAATGTTCCATTTAACCTTGTATTTAATATATACATATATATTTCTTTTTAATATGTAACATTCTAATAAGAATATACATCTAATTTATACGTATGTATTTTAACTTAATCTATTTAAAATACGTATAAACTACTTTATCTATAAAAATTTATTTTCTTTTTAAATATTTAAAAAACCGAAATATTATATATACATATAAATACATCTTGTTAATTTCTTGAACTAACAATTATCACTTCTTTTAATTCTCATTAATTAGTTAAACCCTAATCTTGTTCTTTATCAATCAAAACTACGGTTTTGACTTTCTTGATCAAAAACATCATTTATTCAAAGATTAATCTTAATCAATCCTATCTAAACAATAAGCTTTGTTTAAATTATAGGATAGATTATAACCATAATAAATTTATTCAAACTTTTTAATTCAAACCTTTTAGACAATAAAACTTTGTCTAAGTTTCTAGGTTTAAAGAACTAGTTTCAATAAATCTATTAAAACAATAATTAAACCTATTAAACATGAACTTGTTTAATTATCTAGGTTTTAGATTATCATCTTGATTAATTCTTTTTAACTAATTAAACTATACTAGTTTAATGTTTTTAGTCCTAGGGTACAACTAGGGTTTCGAAAATTCCTTAAAGCCTAGGAAACTTTTCCACCAATTAAACTAAGCTAGTTTAACAAACTTGGTGTCCAAGCAATCTCCTTAATTTCGAAATCTTTGAGAAAAAGGAAAGAATCCCTTTTGATCAATTAAACCAAAATTTGGTTTAACATACTTGATCCTAGATTTTGAAGATTAGGTAATTAAGGAAATAATCCTCTTGACCAAGAACTTTGATGTTCTTGATCCTAGGGTTCTAGTAAATTTCGAACACTCTAGGGTTAGGGAAAGAAACCTTTTGACCAATTAAACTAAACTAGTTTAATGTTCTTGGTCCTAGGGTTCTTCCAATTTCTCGAAAATTCTAGGGTTTCTAGAAACCTTTTGACCAATTAAACTAGACTAGTTTAATATTCTTAGTCCTAAACCTAGGGTTCTTACATCGAAAATTAAGAAGAAAAAGATGAAGATGGAACAAAAAAATTTAATAAAATTAAACAAACAAACTTTGTTAATCTAGTTTAGATTTCTAGACCAACGCTCTGATACCACTTGGGTCAACCACCTAGTGAACTTGGTTCGACCATACTGACCAAGAACATGAACTTGTTCTTGACCGGTTAAAACCAACTAGCTGATTTAATCCCTAAAAGTGGAAGTGGGATTAAACCTAATCCTTAAACCCTAAAGGATTGGGATGTTGGAAATCTAGGTTAGATTAACAAGGAAGAAACCTTATACGAAAAACCCCGAACGTCGACTACCAAGAACCCTAGGGTTCTTGGTGGTTTCGGTCAAACAAGAGGGGAGAGGGAAAAAGGGTTTCCCAAAAACATACCTTGTTGTTGGCTTAAGAAAGTCCACTGATGATGAACATAACGAGAGTTGGTTGATGCAATGAACTTGGATCTTCAAGGACTTGAAGAATACGAAGAACGCATGAAGAACGAAGAACACAAGGCTTGTGTTCTTCCCTCTTTTCGGCCGAAACTAGGAGAGTGGGGGCTAGGGTTTTTTCGTGTACAATGAGA